>OY744481.1:347800584-347936622 GCA_963556165.1 Tipula helvola | reverse complement strand
TCTATTGACGATTGTAAAAGCTAAAGATAGCGCCTCTCGAAGACAATAGTTAAAATGATGCACCTGATAAAATGACATTTGTCACAAATGCGACGAAAGAAAATTTAGCATTGCGGTAATTAAAAATTGTTTTTATAGTCCAAAATCGGAATTATTTACAATTATTAGCAATCCGGTAAGTAAAAAATTGAGTTTACAGATCCAAAATGGAATTATTTACAACAATTTCGAACATCAAATTATCAGGTAGCTCAGTTTAAAAAATATTCCACTATGTGGAATCCGTGATGCTCCAATCGTCAATAGACTTATTTTAATTGTTTTATTATTTTAATTAGTTTCTAAAATTAAATGGTTTTCTTTTTTCGTTCTTACTGAAAATTGAAAGCAACTTTTCTTCTACGATTTTCAAACAGTATATAGTAAAAACTATTAAAAATGCAAATTATAGCAAAATATTTTCAATTTACGTTGTATTTCATTCATAAAATAATAAGTCAAAAGCCAATACAATGTTTATAAAACGTACAAACCAACAACAAAATAAAATAAATTGATGCGTAGAACGTTAAGAAAAACTCGTTTTTGCTGATTGCTTATCTCGCTCCTAAAAAGCCCGATCAATAGTCTAAAACCATCCCGAGGCTAGAAGGAAGCCAACAGTGAAATTTGGTGAAAATTGGTACAGTAGTTTTTTGAGATTTGCGCTCACTTACATACAAACTAACTACTTTTATAATACTATATAAACTAAAACTTATCTCAGCGTCTTTATTTAAGCATTTTAGGTTCAGTGTTTTCAACAGAGGGTGTAGACATGACGTGTATGCCATAGCTATGCCATGTCCACACAGACTAAGTTAAAACTTAACTATTATAAAACTATAGCAGGATTAACGATTCAATCGGTAAGAAATTAGGAAAAATAGAGCCAACAGTTTCAACCCGATATGATAAATAATTAATTCATTTTCTAATTTTAAAGTTTTTCTTAACTTAAATGATCATAAAGGTCTTAAAAGTGTCTTAAAATCCCAAGAATTTAAAATTTTATTAAATTTGACAACAACAACGTTCCTATAGGATTTTTGACAACAACAAAATACCACAATGGTATTATTGGAATTATGGTGTAAATGGATATTTAGACGACTGGTAGAATCTGGAACTGGATTACTGAAGGAGCTACTTAAAATAATTTATTCAATGGTTGGTTTAAACTTTTGGTAAACTTTAAAGCTCATAAAGCTCTTAACAATGCCCTATATAACTAAAACCGTATTTATCAACGTGATTTCAGAATCTACAATGCTAACGGGTTAGAATAAGAAACTGAAAAGATACAATCTGATACCAATCTATGTAATTCATTCATTTATATATATAATGTTAGTGGCATTACTAATAAACTGAGAAAAAAAAATTGTAATGAACATGTTTCTGCTAAAAACTAACTTAACTAATTAATTTTAACATAATCACGTCTAGGCAGCATTATATTTTCTACAAGAACACTACACCTATACAATATTAGTTCTATTTTGTCGCAAAGTAAAATATTTCAGTGGTTTTCTAACTTGATTTTTAACAAATTATCACGTTCTCTCTATATATATTCTCGTAACGTCTAGGCAATATAATATGTAATATATACGATATATTGTGAAGACATTCATTATATTATACTATAATATGTTTCCAACCAAAAATTATTTTTTTTGTGCACAAAAAAACCGTAACAAATGTTGGTAAAAATTGCATCTCTTTTTTCAAAATATATTACATTCATTACATGACAAAAAAAAAATAAAAAATTGTATAATATTTTATTATAAATATTCCTTTCGGTATAAGATGTTACATATGGCTTAAAATTTATAACTTTTTTATTCCAGGTATGTATATATAGTACACATATGTAGGTATGCATACGAGTATGTAACGTACATAGTTTTTAGATCAAACGATAGATGATTTTTGGGTTATAGAAGGATATATTTTGGTATGTTATACTTCATATACGAAGAAATCCACTTTTCTAATAATAATATTCGAAACTGTTATTATTCTTGTGTTTATAAAGAATATTTCGATATGTATGTGTATTCATATAGCTACGTATTGCATACCATCTTGGAAATAAATTTGCTACGTGATAAAGATACGTTTTTTGTTCCTCAATTCTAGTTTATATAAAACAACTGTATAAGTTTGGCAACAAATTTTATTAAAAAAAATCTTATAATTTTTAGAAACGGTTTGCACAAATATTATTTGTTGGATTTATTTAGTAATTTTAGAATTTTCGAAAAAACCATATTTTATAATTTAAGCCAAAGAAAAAAATAAGTTTTAGAAACGCAATTGTATAGAGTTACTTATATGTACTAAAAGTTTTGTTATAAGTTTCTAAATTGAAAATTAATAACCAAAGCTTTTACCTATTAAAGTCAAATGAGGCATAGCATATAAGTTTAGATAACAAGCATTGTACAACTTTGATATAAAATACAAAGCTTATTCCGCTGATACAAGATTTAACGTAGCAATCAGTAGACATTTTGCCGCTTCAATATAAATTCGACCGTTACTGAAAATATACAGTGTATTATCCCAACAAAGCAGTCTAACATAAAAAAATGTTATCGCTCGTAATACAACTAGTGCTCAATTATCGATCATTAATTACAGCACGTGTAAGAGAATACAACTTTCCGGTCAGCGATTTAATCATACAACAAAAAAAAATCGTGTTATTATTTAAAAAATATCTTTTGTTAATAAAAATTGTTGTGTTTAATAAATATTATTTAATACATGTAATATTTTTAATTTTGTTAAACAAGTACCAGTTTATATTAAAAAACACACTGAAAAAATTAAGGACACTTATAGAGTGAAAAACTGCGTTAATAGTATGAAAAAATCATCAATACTCCTCCGATGCAAGCTTTCGTTAATAGTAAGAAACAGAGTGCGTTAATATTATGAAAAATATAAATTTATTTATCATACCATTGATCAACTATTGTAGGTCTTAGTATTAATGAAGCTGTTCTCATAAGTTGTGAAAGAAATTGAAATATTAATGCAAATAGAATCGGTTTTGGATGAATTAATTCGTATTATTTACATAACAAGTTGTTGATTTAATTAAACAATTTCATAAATCTAATGAATTATTCGTAATAATAACGAGACATTTAATAGTATCAATGAATGGGTTCATGTAAGGAACCTAAGTGTTCATTCCATTGAGGTCAAGTTCGCACATATTTATGAAATTATTCATACATTTTAAGCAAATGTTGTGTAATAGTAATGAATTAATTCATATAATTGATGATCGATAACGTAAATAATAAATCAGGATTCGTAATATTAAAGTAGCTATTCATATTAAAATTAACACTTAGCGGGATTTAATGAAACAAGAAAGAAAATTAAATTATACATAATTATTTATTAACAAATCCACCTTAATTTATAAATTATAATATTAGTACTTTGGGTTAAATTATACATAATTATTTATATATTTATTATTTGAATTCATTTATTAACAAATCCACCTTAATTTATAAATTATAATATTAGTACTTTGGGTTAAATTATAGTAATGTAATTATTAACTTTTAATTATACAAATAAAACAATACATTCAAAAATTCAAAAAGTTGTTTGTAATATTTTTCGATTTTATTAGTAAAATACTTTCTTTTTGTGACAATTATAAAATAATAAAAAGAAAGTATTTTACTAATAAAATCGAAAAATAATACAAACAACTTTTTGAATTTTGAATTGTATTGTTTTATTTGTATTTATTGTGACAAATGACACAGCGAAGCACAAAATATGGACTCCCTCCATTTTTATTATGATTTTAATTTTAATATTAGATTTTAAACTTCAAACTTTGCTTTCTAATAATAAAATTAATTCGTTTTTTTTTTTAATTTAACAATAAAAATTATCGACACAGAACAACAAATCTCTCGTTGTCAATGTTATAAAATAGTTTACATTGAACTAAGTTCTTCAAGAATAAAACTTACTTTCGATGATTTACTTTTTAAGATACTAGAAGATTTATAAAAATATAACTCAATAAAATTCCAAAAAAATTCACCCCCTACGGGGTATTTCAAATAAAATAAAAAAAAAAGATTTATAACAAATATCTAGGGCTCTTAAAAAACTATTGAATGGTAATTTAATACCATCCAGGTAAATAATATATTTTTCGACGTTTTTAAGATCTCCAATAGCAATAATAAACGGTATACGAGACACTCCAGTTTTTCTTTCAAAAAATGTATATTATCCTCAGCCTTCTGACCTGCGAGTCTTTAATTGTAATTTTAGTCACAAGTTTTTCCCCCGTCTTGTCTTTTTTCATTACTTTTTGTGTGGATACAATGAACCAAAAGAGTCGCAGGGCTGCATGGTCTATAGAAAAATCATAATAAATAAAAATAAAATAATTAAAATTAAATTGACATTAAAGTATATCAATCTAAAGGAAAAAATATAAAATAGACATAGGTAAGGTATGTAACAGTTTTTTTTTTTTTTTTTTTTTGATGAAATGGGTATTATAAAAATATTTTTCAGTAATTTCTAATTCCGTTTAAAATGAAAGGACAATCGTGATTTTGATATATGAAACATTTAAATTTATGAAAAAATATTTAAGATTTACAAATCATACCAAGTGATAACCGGTTGGTTTTTTAAATTCCGGCCATTTGTTCAGTATTTCCTCTAGTGAGTTTAGCTCGTTTTGGATCTGATGCACTCTGTAACCACTGCAAGCTTGCCATAAACTGTTAAATTCTTCCGAACTCAGATTATCATACTTAAGACTCTTAATACAAGCTTCGGCGCCCGCTTCAATATCTATTGTTAAAGGAAAAGAAAATGAAAAGAAATCGTGACAAGGAATTTTCTGATTTTACCAATACAATCATCGCAACTTACTAAAACTATTAATTTTTTGAGCTTTGGCCACTGGAGTTAGTTGGGGTTTCAATGAATTGATTTGTCTTTTTAAATTACAGTATTTTATGTAAATTTTGCCGCGTTTACCGATACGATAAAATTCTATTTTTCCTCGGGAAACCGTTCCGTAATTTCTTTTTTGATTCTGTAGCTCGTTGATAGATCTAGGTGCTTACTGTTTTCTTCAAAATAGGTTGCTACAATATTTATAATCATACTTCTGTGGTTTGGTTCCAATTTGTTATATTTTTGGAAATATTCAGAAATATGAATGCCTTTATTGGTCGAATTGAGCACTTGAGTAAATGATACACATGGTTCTGGTTTTGTTATTAATTCATTCGTAGTTTTGGTTGAAATAAAAGAGTATGGCGAATCGCGGCAACGGCGGTGAAAGTATTCTATGTTCATGCGCCGGCAAATAAATCTCGTTCGAAGTATATAAAGGGTATCCAGTTCTTGATCTCCAACACGATAAGTTATATTCAAACATAATTATTTCAGCTATTTTACAATTTTTTAAAATGTCTTTGATATGATGAATTTTGATAATTTTTAAAATCTCGATGTCATTGTTAGTAGTTCGTTATCGTTTTCTTCACATATTGGTGAAATGTTTGGATCATTTACAGCAGTAGCATAATTTGGAATCGTGAGTAAAGCATAAGTTGTAAATTCATTATTAGATGCATCTTGACTTGTGTATTCTTCAGTAAAAGACATATTTACTTGTAAACAATAAAATAATATTATTAAAAATTGAAATATTCGCACACAATATTGAAACTAAGAAAGATTATTTAAAAATTAATTAGCATATTTTTTCCTTTTGCAGTTTTTACTATTGTAATCGGAGGACCGATAATATCATCAAATTTAAGAATGTGAAATTTTCCTAAAAGCGTTGACTCAATTTCAAAAGAAATAAAATGCTCATGCATTAGTAAATTTTGCAACATAATGATCTTTATGGAAAGTTATTCCATTATATTCATTTTTATTGAACAACTGTACTTTATTTTCCTGGTCTATATTTAGCTTGCTGCAGATTATACCCTTAAAAACGCTATTCGTGTCTTCCTTACTCTTGATTTCAAAAATTTCGGAAATGTTTTTGAAACTCATAATTTGATGTGCAAATTTTAATTGATATTTTTTGCGATTGTTAAACAAATATTTTTTCGTGAAGTTATACTGTGCGAATATATTTTAAATTGCTCGTGCTTCGCTTCAAATCTAAAACACCAAAATTTTCGAAGTGGCCCACATAGCTTAAGAATAGTTGGATAATGTGTCAAAATATGAAATTTTGGTTTCAACGTATCTTGAAAAAATTTGATGTACTGAGAATTGTGAATCCTAATCTTTTCTTTTATTGATGTAATTAGGAAATCTGTAATTTTAAAAGACAAAATAATTTCTATAATATCTACTAAAGTGTTAAGAAATTCCCAAACAGTGTCTCCTGATGCTCCGAAATCTCCTATCATCAAAGGTAGACACAAAACAAAAGTAAGCATCTCACGCGCAGACATTTTGAAATGTTGATATTTTAAATGGGTCATTTTGACTTCAGTTGAGAGGTAAACAATAAAAATGGTGAGAGCAATAAACATTAAAAATTAAAAGGGGGGTGAGTTAAACACAGGTATATGATTATTGATTATTGATAAGGCAACGGCCGAATAAAAAAATTCCAGATGTTGTTGTTGTTTTTATTTTTATTTTTTTATTTATTTTACAATAACCCGACGTATTAGTCATTTTATGGGATGGTATGAGTATGGGAATAAAACAGTGCGGGGTCGGTAATTGGTGAGAAACGGATTTCTCTCTGTTTGTTGAGGATATTTTGGTCAAGAAATATAGCTTTTCGGATTTCGTAAGATTCTAGGTTGTCTAAACGTCTGCTTTTTGGTTGTATGTACATGTAATATTTCTAAATTGTTTAAACTGGATGTGTGATTTTCTAACGTTAAATGATTATAAAGGGATGATTCATGGCTACCAGATAAATGTTCTTTAACTCTAACTTCAAAATTGCGCCCAGTCTGTCTGATATAAGTAGAGGTTCAAATGCTGAGCAATGGAGTAAATTTTGCTCCTGTGCCAAATACAATCGGCGTTCAGTCATTTGAGAGTCTCGCTATAGATGCCGAAACTGCCTTATACGGCCAGTCAACCCAACTGAAATCAATATGTGCGTTACAGATTAAGAAAGGCTTGGATAAAGCCTCCTCTATCCCTCTCAATCCCCTGTTTCTTCTAATGATAACCTTAAAGTGATTGGTACGATTAAGAAAAGGTTACGTGATCTTAACCTGATAGCGTGTAAAGCGGATAAAGGCAATACGATCACTGTTCTCACAAAAGTCGATTTCTGCAACAAAATTTCTGATTTCATTGCAGCAAGCAAACCATTAGAGCTCAATAGAGATCCTACTAGGTTATTTAAGACTTTGGACAGTAAAGGTCTTTGATGGCACTGGTTAGTTTTTATAGTTTACCTAAAATCCATAAATAAGGCATTCCGATTAGACCAATAGTAGCGTATTGCAATGCACCTGCCCACAAGCTATGTAGGGTTTCATAAACTTTTTCAACAGTCATACTAATTTCGTTTCGGCTTTCTCGGTTAAGAACTCGCTAGAATTGATTAGCAAAATTCAGGATGTTGATATTCACTACACTCAAAACTAGTTTCGTTTGACGTTGCTAGTCTTTTCACTTCTATTCCAATTAACATTTTGTCTCAGATAGTTGCTACTTACTTAGATAGGGATGTTGTAGATGAGATCCTACGCAATGAACTGAAGCTGATATTTGAAACTTGTATTAAACAAAATTATTTTTGCTTTGATAATAAGTATTTCAGATTCACTGATGGTCTACCGATGGGCTCCCCTCTGTCACCTTTGTTAGCAGAAATTTTCATGAATTTCTTCGAACAAACGATTGTATCAAGCAACAATCCTTATTTCCGTCATGTAATCTTTTGGTACAGATATGTTGATGACATACTATGTCTATGGAATGGAACTGATAGGCTATTAGCCTCTTTTCTCACTTGGTTAAAATTTCAATATCCCACCATTAATTTTACGGTAGAAATCGAAGAAAACAAATCTATTAACTTTTTAGATATAACAATAACCAGAATAGAGTTCAACATTTATAGATATTCACCGATATTCACCAATTTTTTTTTTTTGTAATATTTAGATACCTTTTATTTCAAATACTTACATAGGTTTACGTCAATGGGTAAAAATAGAGAGTAGGTATATTCGGTCATAAATACAAGCCCTGCTACAGTTGGGGAAAAGTGTAACCGAAGTACATAAGTCGAGTAGTATGTGTCGATCTTAAGACGGTGGTAAGCCTTTGGAAGAAAAGGAGAGATGTTAGCGTTAAGAATCAGGTGAACTGGAAGACCCACTAAGTGTAACGCTGCAATAAAAGAAGCGAATTAAAATCATTAGCGCTAACAAGATTGGAAGAGGAACAAGCACAATATCGAAAATTTTGAACCAAAGCTGAGAAATGAAACAGGGAGGGGAAACAGTTTCGCGTAGGATGGTTCAGCGCTGCGTACAAAAAACAAAGAATTAGGGAAAATATGCCTACAAACAGCCTACTAAACCATAATTAACACCAAAGAATATATGGGACGGGCTTACTTTTTGCCGAAGACTGAAAGAGGAGGGGTTCTTGTAGGCCCGGTCTGGAAACTCTCCCGACCCTAACCCAATTGAAAACTGTTGGGCCTATTTAAAGGAGAAAGAATACGCGAAGCCTCGAGCACGAACTCTTGACCAGCTAATTCAGAACGTACAACCAGAGTGTTACAATATCCCTATTGTTTTCGTCCAAAGATTGTGTGAAAGTTTGCGGTACCGGGGCATCGACTGTCTAGCTTTAGAAAGCTTACTAGAAATATTAGTTTTAATCGTGAAAATATATGGGGAGAAACTTTTGCGCCACCCTGTATTTCAAAATGTAAAACACAATTTATCTTACAATTCCTTGGATTACAATTTAAAATTACCTAAAAAAATATCCCGAAAAAAATATTCTTTGCGGTAATTGAATATGACGCTGGGCCCACCGTACACCCTTTTGTACATTAATTTGGATGGATTGGATAGGATCGTTAGAATAGGATTGAGATCGATCCGGTTACAGACACCTTGGCGGTTAATAGTTAGTTTTTGTACTTTTAGGTACTTTTGTTACTGCTTTCAATCCTTGGCATCTTAAAGTCAATGTTAATTAATTACTAATTACTCCTTATATATATTTACCACCACTTTACTTTCTCCGGCCGTTTTGAATTACTTTCTCCAATCTCTGAAACAAATCACTTTGCCCTCTATTTATTATTAAATAATTTACCGAAGTGAAATTCTTCCCAAATAACAAAAAATGTGTCATCATCTGATTACGATCGGTGATGACGATGAACACATCTATGACCCCCTGTTGAGAGTGCGGAATCCATGGGCCGGTCCACCTTTGATGTCAGTACTATAGGCTGGCATGAAGCAATGCAATGTGCAGGTGGTTTAAACGAAAGCGGGTCTATAGCCGTACGTCCTCGAGTTGGCTGGCAACGGCGTAAGGTAGGACGTTAAAAGGGAACTGCGAAAGAGTTGGGAGTGCCTTGAGCCCCAGAACAGATTGCAAAGATAGAAACAAAAAAAAAAACAAAAAATGTGTATGGATGTATTTGTGGAAATTGCATTCATTCAGGCGATATTTTGTGCAACAAAAGTTGCATATAAATCCTAAAAAGGTTGCTTATAAAATAAGAATCACAAAAAAATTATTATTAGGGTTGGCTAAATTACAACAAGGTAAAAAGCCTATAGGCTTTGAAATAAAAATGCCAAATGGTCAATAACAGGCAATATATGTATGTACAATGCACCAAGTTTAATCGAATAATTTGTTCAACATAAGTCAAAAGATTCATATACGATAAGGGCTTCTGAAATACCTACTGTTTGGCTTTTGCATCAAAAAAGTCAAACGGGGGATCCCTGGGTTCGGCGATATGAATAACAGGCAATATGTATACGGAATGTTGCAGCATATTTCAATGAAGAAATCTCTTCAACAAAAATCAAAAAACCCAAAATGCTAATATGGTTTCTAGGATATCTGTCGCATTGACTTTGTACTGAAAACTTTAAATGGGCTCCCTATCCCTAGTGTAACATTTTCAATGCATGCGGCATGGGAAAGTGTTGCAGAATTGCAAATTATTTATATGGAAATATTAACCATTTAGTAACGCATTCATATTGCTTTCAGGAGATTTCAGGCAAACATTACCTGTAATTCCTCGATCAATACCAACGGACGAAATAAATGCTTGCCTGAAATACTCTACTTTGTGGCGATACGGAAAGACGCTGAAATTAACTACAAATATGCATGTCCAGCTGCAAAATAATCGATCAGCTCAAATATTCTCACATCAATTGCTGGAAATTGGGAACGGAAAGGTGCCGGTTGACGTCATAAGAGTAATTGGCTGAAAATGTGTTTCCCAATATTCAGACCAATTATAAGAATCACGATTGGCTCAGTGAACGAGCTATTCTTGCCGCCAAGAACAAAGGCGTCTACGAACTTAACAATGTTGTTCAGTCTAAAATTCAAATAGAGGCAGTCACATACAAGTCGGTCGACACTGTTGTGGAAGCAGATAAAGCGGTTAATTATCCATTAGAATTTTTGATTTCACTGGATCTGCCAGAGATGCCACCGCACGTACTGCAATTGAAAATCGGCATGCCAATTTACATGTTGCGAAATATCAACAAGCCAAAGCTTGCCAACGGCACGCAGCTTGCACTGCAGTAAAAAAATTAATAATCAACGTCGTAGAAGCAACAATCTTGACAGCACCTTTCAAAGGTGAAGATGTTTTCATTCCTCGCATTCCGATGATTCCAACGGAAATGCCATTTCAATTTAAGAGGCTGAATTCCCAATTCGCTTGGCGTTTACAATCACCATCAACAAAGCTCAGCGCCAATCTTTAGAATTGTGCGGTTTAGAGATTGCTTTTCACTTGGACAATTATACGTTGCGGGTTCTAGATTCGGCAAACGAGACAATCTCTAAATCTGCACAAACAACTCAATCTTCATTAAAACATGCTGCAACATTCCGTATATATATTGCGTGTTATTCATATCGGCGACCACAGGGATCGACCAAATGACATTTTACAATGAGGCTTATACAATATACATCTCAGAAACTATATTCGAATGTCTATCTTTTGATTATTGTTAAACGAATTTTGACGTTGAGTTTTGTGCAACTGACGGTATGTAATATGTTGAAACGGGCCTGTTATTTATTTAATTTTACATAAAATTAAGATGTATTGTACAGCCAATGTACGGTTTTTGCTTTAGTCATTTTGACTAATAAAAGCTGCCTAAATGGGTTCTTTTAAACAAAATTTTAATATTGGATTTCTCCTAAAAGAAGATTATTTTAAAAAACTTATTTCTGTAAATGGCATTTAGGCGAATAAATTACCACCACATTATACGTATACGGAAAATTTGGGATTTTATTTTGGGAAGTTTTTCACAGGCATAAAAATTGTCATGTTAATCTTCGACCTTGAAATTTTTGGGGTCCTTGAGTCCGAAAAATTGTGTTTCCAAGTAGTGTCTGTTGGACTATATATCTGTCAGTATGTAGCCCAGATGTTTAACAAATCAAACTGTAACTTCATGCTTAATCATTTTTCATAAATTTAGACCAAGCTCCCAGCTTCCGTGAACAAGAAAATTTATTTTGCAAATATCTCAAAAATATACAATTTACAGAAAAAAACCGTTTGAAACAAATTTGCGTAATAATTTTCTCAAAATTCGCTGTTCGTAAAAGAAAATCGTATGTTGGCCACACCTTAATTTTTTTCTCTAACGGTACACATTTTTTTTGTATACATTTTCTTGACGTCCTTGAGATGCTGTAAGAAATAATGCTAATCAAAACAATAATGTGAACTACTGCTCATTTTATTTTCTGTATAAACAAATAAACTACTGTACTTTTATGTGTATACACGTCGCTAGCTATCTCTATATTATAATCTTAAGATATGAGAGCAACATCCCTTTAAGTGAAATTGAAAAGAAAACAATAATATTATTTAAGTTATATACATTTATGTATGTGGGTGTATATGTTGTATACCGAAACGGTTAAATAGATAAAAATCAATATTAGATACATATAGGGAATAGAAGAAAAGTGGAAATTTTTTGAAGAGCATGGATAAATTGCAACATGTGTCGGAATATTAGATGAAATCATTTTTTTGTGAAAAACTGTGTTACCAAGAATATATTATTCCATAATATTATCTTGTAATTGTATTTTATTTTCATATATGTATACAAATATATTTTGATTTTTTTTTTTTGCTGTTCAAAACCAACATCTTAGATATTTTTGGCGAAACAGAGATATTTATGTAAAGTAAATTATATGTTCGAGAAAAATTTGAATATATTCCGAAGCTTTTCCATTATTATGTAAAGAAGAAAGAAATGTCTGCTTCGTGGAACGATGATTTCTTGTGTGAAATATTTGACGGAATTACATTTGGCTTGATGATGAGTTGTGAAAAATTATATGTTTTTGTTTTGTTTGCTATTTCAACAATTATGACTTATTTATGATTAGGATGTTCCTCTTTTTTTAAATATAGAACCTTTTAGTAGCCAATCTTTCCTGTAGAAAAACGGGGAAAAAACGGGAAAAATTATCATTTTTCAACTTTGAAGTTTTATTGCAGCAAAACTAGGCCTAGCGCAAACGTGAGTTTTATAGCTTGTTTGAAATAGACATTTATAGGCACTCAATGTTGTATCAAATGAAATATTATCAGAAATATTCATTTTGGGCTACGATGTTTGGAACGGGGAAATGGCCCTAAGAAATATAAATACAAGTGCTGAAACGGACGTGTGGACTAAACCGCAGCTCCCATCAAGGGTTTCACAGGGAACAGTTAGCAGCTATAGTCATTTTACAGACTGAACAGTTTTCACGAGCAATCGAACAGCCTTGAAAAATGCCGTTGAAGGTGGTCCACCGTTTTCGTTATACCCGTATGCGAAGAGGATGCCAGTGAATGTGCTAGAGTAATCTAAGACAGAGTCAACCGTTGCGGAATTACCAACTTCTACGGTGATAGATCTGTGTCCGCATAATGTAAACCATACGGTGCGTAAATTAGTAATTTTCCGTTTTCTACTTTCAAAGCAGGAAGTTGAGTTGGATGATCCAATACAGCAATACGCCCTACGAATTTCACATCTTTAAACTCTGGACAATTCAAATCAATACACAAATTTTTATCCGTGAGCGATTTGATTGTCCAGGTATGATCTCTTCACAGAGTGCACGTGAGAGTGCATATGGAACAATATTTAATATGCCTCTACGATGCTCAATTTTGAATTTGAATCCTTGTAGTTTCAGGCTCCATCGAGCCAAACGTCCCGACAAGTCAGATTGACTCATCAACCATCGAAGACTGGCGTGGTCAGTGATAACCGTGAACTCAAACCCTTCGATGTAAGGTCGACATTTTTTTACACAAAGTACAGCTGCATAGCATTCCAATTCAGTAATGCTGTACTTGCGTTGGGCTGAATTGAGTTTATGCGAATAGAATGCAATACGATGTTCGTTGCCCTCCTGAATCTGGTAAAGAATGCCACCTGCTCCAGTTGTTGTTGTTTAATCACTTGGATAAAGAAAGGCAACGAGTAATCAGCGTGTACCTATAGCCTCTATTAATCTAATTATGTATAAGGCCGCATTTATCATCATATTTTTACCAAATTCTGTTCAAGGACTACCGTGTTCTTAATGCGAATATTCCATACATAGAACCACTGTAAATTGGTTTATTGACAACAAATTAAGGCATGTCAATTATTCCACAATAATTCACTTAATCCTAATATAACCTACTAAATCACACTATTGGATTTTATCTGTGTCTCGTGCTCGTCTAAATAACATAAATCCAATTCTAACTCATTCGCTTTATCGATAATAACCTCCATTTAACAGATTGATCCCTCCTTTGGAGCAACGCTCAAAAAATTAACTGAAATTCTTTCAAATTAAATCAAAAACAAGACCCAATTTAACCTGAAGATAACTGCAACCATAGCATATAGCGACTTTGATTTTTAAGACCTTTCATGTTAATGTAAAAAAAATATCTTACAAATATCTAACTAATGCATTGATATTTGTTTCCGTTAATGATATTATTCATTAAATGCAACAAGATTAAAGGTTTAATTTTCTAATTTGCAATTACGGAACATGATTATTCTATTGAAATATACACAAAATTATTAAACATTTTGTCACAGACCATATATACCCACCTTCCAATGCTTCATTTTATTTACCTAAAATATCTGTTATATGCTATTTAAACTACTAAACTTAATTAGTCATCAGTTCTTTCCTTATTTAGGGACAACAAAATTTAGACAGTTACCCTCCCTTCCTAACAGGTATATACTCTTAACAAAATATTAATTTTATTACACCCTATTTGGTTCGAGTTACATTTACATGCATTAAGTAAATTGTTGACGGTTTTGACACACTAATACAAATTTTAGTAACACTTGAAAATTCAAACAGTCAAGGTCTAAGGTAAATTTAAATCAAAAAAATGTTTGATACGAGAGTATTCCTATTATGTTCCGCATTTATATTAACGTCAGGATATTTTGAAGAATCTGATTCATGTAATCAAAGTGTCTGTGCTTCGGTCGTGTCCAAATGTTTGTTAACCGAAAGTTGTAAATGTGAACTTGAATCGTGTACTTGTTGCAAAGAATGTTACAATTGTTTAGGTGTACTATTTACTGAGTGCTGTAGCTGTATCAGTGAGTATAGTACAATGCACTGAGAACAATTTTCAATATAAATACGATTTTTTTTTTGTATAGATTTGTGCCCAAAACAAAACATAACGGCAACCAGTGTTATATCACAATCACATGTACAAGATTTGGATGGTGTACCAGGATTATTTGCAGCACTAACAATGGAACCAGATGTTAATGATGCATGGAGTGTATTTACAGTGCCATCTAACAATGATGACCTGTTGGTGGATAATAAAAAAAATAATCTCGATTTTAATATTAATCTACAAATTGTTGAGGTGCCAAAAAATGTGAACATGAAAAATACAGCTAATTGTACAGTGGTTTATTTGGCGCAATGCATGTCTTGGAATAAATGTAAAGAGAGTTGTCAAAGTATGGGCGCAAATAGTTTACGATGGTTTCATGATGGTTGCTGCGAATGTGTTGGTTCAATGTGTTTGAATTATGGAGTTAATGAAAGTCGATGCTCGCTTTGTCCTGAGGAAGAAGACGACGAATATTTGGATGATGATTATGAATACGGTGAAGCGATGGAACCAATTGGATATGGGTTTTAGGAATGTGTTATCCAAATTATATGTAATAAAATGCTGATTAATATTAATAACGACAGTAATGGCATCAGTATAGTGACATTAATGATTAAAATAATTATTTTTAGAGAATTTAATTATTTCCATTTGAAAAACCAATTTCAAATTTTTCTCGACTGATTTTAGTAATTTTCATTAAAATTTCCAAGTATTTTAATTGTGCTCAGTCTGTCTGTCTGTCTAGTGCCTATTATTACTGAAATGAATAATCTGGAATTTTATAATTATTTTTTGTATGGAAAATATTTTCTCTGAAATTAAAACAAAACAAAAATTTGTGTTCTCATTAATTATTGTTATTCATACTTGTTGGTTTTGAACTTAAAATAAAATTGAATTATTATTGTTCAGTTGGAGAATATATTCACTATATTGTTGATCAAAAAGAATATCGCTCTTGACGTGAATCCAATTGATTTTCTGAAAGCATATAGATTAAAAAGGTTTTGTTTATTCTACACAACATTAATTATAACATTACTCTCGTAAGTGTTTGCAGTTTATGAATTAGATAAGTTGTTCAACCCCTAATTCAGAATAAGTAGATAATCTTTTGTGATTTTCGGCGTATCTGACCAATACTATTTTTGTACAAAATTGTAACATTATTTTCTTCAGAAGTGGTCACAGGGGCATCATACAATATCACCACCGGTTCATGATACTTGAAATTCTTTTGTTTAAATTCACTTTCTAAGTGTAATAATGATGCCTAGAACGTACCCGAAATAATTATGGTCACCATATTATAATCCTACGTCAGGATGAAATGCTTCAATTTTTCTGTGATTAAATCATTTTGATGGAATGATGATCCGAATTGTAGTACAAGTGAGGAACATTTATGCATATTTAGAAATAATACATCGAACGAATAGACAATATAAGGTAGAAACGAATCGACCAAACAGCGCAGCGGTTAAATCTGCGGTGGTTGGATAGGAAAATGCCGGGTTCGAGTCCCTATAGGGGCGGGATGCAAAAGGGATTTTTCATCGACTGATTATGATCGGTGATGACGATGAACATACCTATGACTCCCTGTTGAGAGTGCGCTATTCATGTTCCGGCCCATACCTTTAATGCCAATACTATAGGGTGGCATGAAGCAAAGCAATGTGCAAGCGGTTTATGAAAAGACGGGTCTATAACCATATGTCCTCGATTTTGCTAAATACTGAACTTCGAGATAGTTGGAAGTACGTTGAGCCCTACAAAAGATTGCAAATATAAACAAAAATCAAGGCAGAAACGATTAATTGTTTTGTAGTTATAACTGCTTGGCAAAACAGACAATTATAATTTGTTGGGGCTATATATGATTACATTTTTTATTCGGCTTCAGCATTCGGTATTCTAAACTCTTTGTTATTGAGTTTTTCATTCCCCATAATTTGAAATGGATTTGTCACATCTAGAGTCGGAAGAAGTACGAGTTGAATGTGAGATTCGCCATATTGCGGCATCTCCCTCTAGTAGTGAGATGTTACAATCCAGGTTATTAGGGCCGGGTGTTCCTCATGACTTTGGCCTGATAAATCCTACATACGAAGCAAAACTATGCGGACTTAAATTAAGTCGCATTCGGTCGTATCTTGCTTGTGATATATCAATCGAAACTAAGGATTTGCATATATTCGCCCCGATTACTTCATATCCAGGGAAGGCTGCAACGGTTGTCGTTGAATGGATTGGAAGAAGAACGTGCTACTGAATTGATTCAGGAATGTGATGTGCTATGCAAACAAATTGCGGATCTTAAAGTCAACGTTTATTTTTGTGGTCCCTGGGTTCGGAATGAGGACTTACCCGTTCCAATTATACCGGTACCAATTTCTCGTCCGAATTCTGATTGTCACTCGCAAGGGAGTATTAAAGGCGAACAAAACGTTTTTAATTGGGGTCTTGGTCCGGAGGAACCCTTGATAGAAACTACTAAGTCAGCGACCAATATTGTTAATAACCCGAATGTGGGTAGTCTTTAGTAAGCCCAAAATCCTATTTCCGATCCAGAAATTTTAGATTCGTTAATAAACAGGGCTCCAATTAGCGTTGGCTAACAAAGGAATTGTTAGCATTAGCCAACTGGCGCAAGAATGTAGGTCGCTTGAAGACTTATGGTATCAGATTAGACATAACCTTGAAGCTAATATTTATACCCCAAGTAATCAACTTCACGAGGTTACGTTAAGCCACGCTAGTTTGTCTGAGATGAAGCCTTCGATTGATGAAGGAATCGATTCCTGGATCTAGTGCCTCGCCAGAAATAAGTGCTTTAAATAATCTACGCGATCGAAACTCGCAAACACCACCAAACTCTCCAATTCGGGCGGAATTGCGTGGCAAATGCTGGAATTGCCAAGGTTCCGATCATTCATATAAGTTTTGTAAGCAGCCCAGGAAATTGTTTTGTGTCGGTTGTGGTGCGCTAAACACCTATTTGCCTGACTGTCAAAATTCACGTCACATCAGTCCCGAAACAAGTAGAAAAACAGGATTCGGCATCCAATACGGATCCGGAATTTTACAAATTTCTCCGTCACACATCGTCCCGTCAGTAAGATAAGGCCATAGTCCAAACACCAACTCGGGGCTATTGTTACCTTATTCTAATTTTAAACGCTCGTATGATTACTTTCGTCAATATGGAAAGTTCCGTCGCAAAATTTGTGAATTCGAATTATCTAATCACGTCGAGGGTCGTCCGTTTGTAAAAATAACGCTTAACGGATTTGATATGTGTGGTTTATTGGATTCAGGGGCAACTATTAGTATTTCATAATTTTTCGTCAATGCTATCTACTGCTAATGGCTCCAAACAAACGATGCTGGGTTACATTCTCGCTGATGTGTGTTTTAATAATCAAGTTCATCAATGCAAATTTTACCTTGCTTCGAATTTGTCGCAAAAATTATACTTACGAATGGATTTCTTCCGAACGTTCGGTATTGGATTTTCATTAGCCGAAGTAAGTTTGGATAAGCCAAGGGAGGACGTTAGTGCTCCGGACCCACTTCGACATAATCTGTCAGATGATGAAGCTGAAACTTCATCTCAAATTATTCGTTTATTTCCTTCATCTACTGAATTAGTTCTTGGTCGTTCCAGTATCGTATCTCATAAGATTGACACCGGAACGTCAACTCCCGTAAAACAGCGACACTATACGCGATTTCTCCTGCTATCCAGCGCCAGCTATATGCTGAGCTGGATCGAATGCTAAAACTCGGGATCATTGAGCAGTCTGACAGTTATTTGTGTTCCCTTGTCACCTTGGCAAGGAAGTCGAATGGAAAGGTCAGGTTGTGTCTGGACGCCCGAAGAGTAAATGATGTGACTATAAAGGACTCTTTAGTAGACCCCTTTTCGACCGGATTTTTGATGTGAAAACATCTTTAGCGGCAGGAGTAAGTAAAAAATTGTATAGAACTCGGGTTACGGAAATAAAAGTGCCGAACAAAAAATATTGCCTGTATGTGTGAATATTGACAAGAACAAAAAATAAATACAACGTAAAATCAATGCAAAATCTACGCATATACACACACAATATACAACATCATCCGGCATTTCAAAAACATCGTGAGCCGAATACAAAAAAAAATCGCCAACTTTAATTAATTTTGTTGTGAAAATATCTGCTATATATGCCCGCAGCAGCAAGTGTTTTTGAAAATGAAAATTACATACGAGCAAAAGGGCCATAAATTATGCTTGTGTAGTGTAAAAAAATTAAATGGAAATAGCTAGCTGTGAAAATTGTACATTTACATTGATGCATAATAAAATAATAATTTTAAAATTGTTTAATCGGTTCGGTATGCTTTCTTGTATTGCTCATGCATGCTGTTCGTGAGTTTGTTTATGGGGGTTCCGCGCTACTGTCTTTCCAATTGCAATGATTTTACGACCAACAGTGCGCCCAAGTAGAACCGCTCTATTTAATTTATTTTAATGGTGGATTCAGCGAGAAAAATTTGCTAGCTCGTGATCACGAATTATTGAAATTTCGTCAACTTTTTACCCCCTCCAATTTTTTGTTTACTTTTTTTAAGAGAGCAACCATAAGAAAAAGTAAACAAAAAATTGGAGGAGGTAAAAAAGATGACGAAATTTCAATAATTCGTGATCACGAGCTAGCAAATTTTTCTCGCTGAATCCACCATAAACTGATCAGTGGTAAGGCGATGCGATTTTTCATTGTTCAGCGAGTTTGCCGTGACCATGTATTACTATGGAATCTTGAACAAGATTGCTGTGTATGAGTAATGGTGTTGACGATTGGAGCATCACGGATTCCACCCTACCTGAAAATTTGACGTTCGTAATTATTGTAAATAATTCCAATTTTGAACTGTAAACACAATTTTTACTAACCGGATTGGTAATAATGGTAAATAATTCCAATTTTGGACTATAAAAACTTTTTTTAATTACCGCATTGCTAAATTTTCTTTCGTCGCATTTGTGACAAATGTCATTTTATCAGGTGCATCATTTTCACATTCTTCCTCGAGAGGTACTTTCTCTTCTTTTACAATCGTCAATAATTTAAAGCGTACATGGCAGGTTTAGTTCAAGCTCAATTAATGTAAGTAAGGTTCGCCCTCCAAATTCAAAATAGTAGAACAACTTGACTTTTCAACCAAAAATGAAACTTAGTTTAAATACGGAACGAACACATCCGTCTTTATGGAGGGGTTTCTGAGCCTTATCGAAATGGCTTGAAATGATACAATAAATATTTATACAAAAAAGTTTTCACATAAATCTTTTGCGAGTTGAGAGTGAACTCGCTCGTTGTTTTTTTTTTATCTCGACGACTTGTTAGTTACGTCAAAAGTGATAGAGGAACACTTTGTTTTATTGAAACTGGTAGCTGAGCGGTTGCGGTGGGCCAACCTGACCATTAACATTGATAAAAGTCGATTTTTGCTAAACCAGATAAAACAACTGGGACATCTTGTGGGTGAGGGGTGCATTCGAGTCGATCCGGAGAAGGTTATTGCTATCTATGATTTTCCAACACCCATTACAACTCGTCATCTCCGGCGATTCTTAGGCATGAGTGGGTGGTACAGACGGTTCATCTCTGGTTATCCCACCATAGCCACTCCTTTAACAGATTTGTTGAAGTCAAAGCAAAAACTGCAATGGAACGCTGAGGCTGACCTTGCGTTTCACCAGCTCAAAACGGTCCTCACTACGGCTAATGGTTTGGTACCTATCTGCTCCGTATAACGACGGCGATGTAGTAATAACAAGGCGATTTAAACGCAAATTGGCACAATATTTGCAAATGTCAAAATTTATTATTAGTCGTGTCGGCCATGGCCATCGAAATGTG
Source organism: Tipula helvola (assembly GCA_963556165.1). NCBI lineage: Eukaryota > Metazoa > Arthropoda > Insecta > Diptera > Tipulidae > Tipula > Tipula helvola. The sequence goes on along the minus strand of OY744481.1, from coordinate 347,915,709 downwards.
GTAGCAGAATATACATTTTTGGCACAGATTTTTTTTTAGTGTTTTTCTAAAAAAAGTAATTTTTCTATGAAATCTGTAGTAATAACAAGGCGATTTAAACGCAAATTGGCACAATATTTGCAAATGTCAAAATTCATTATTAGTCGTGTCGGCCATGGCCATCGAAACGTGGCAGCAGAATATACATTTTCGGCCCAGATTTTTTTTTAGTCTTTTTCAAAAAAAATAAATTTTTCTATGGAATCTGTAATAATATCAAGGCGATTTAAACGCAAATTGGCACAATATTTGCAAATGTCAAAATTCATTATTAGTCGTGTCGGCCATGGCCATCGAAACATGGCAGCAGTGTTTTTCAAAAAAATTAATTTTTCTATGGTATCTGTAAAAATATCTAGGCGATTTAAACGTAATTTGGCACAATATTTGCAAATGTCAAAATTTATTATTAGTCGTGTCGGCCATGGCCATCGAAACGTAGTAGCAGAGTATACATTTTTGGCCCAGATTTTTTTTTAGTGTTTTTCAAAAAAAAATTAATTTTTCTATGGTATCTGTTATAATATCAAGGCGATTTAAACGCAAATTTGCACAATATTTGCAAATGTCAAAATTTATTATTAGTCGTGTCGGCCATGGCCATCGAAATGTGGTAGCAGAATATACATTTTTGGCCCAGATTTTTTTTAGTGTTTTTCAAAAGAAGTAATTTTTCTATGGAATCTGTAATAATATCAAGGCGATTTAAACGCAAATTGGCACAATATTTGCAAATGTCAAAATTCATTATTAGTCGTGTCGGCCATGGCCATCGAAACATGGCAGCAGAATATACATTTTTGGCCCAGATTTTTTTTTAATGTTTTTCAAAAAAAATTAATTTTTCTATGGTATCTGTAATAATATCAAGGCGATTTAAACGTAATTTGGCACAATATTTGCAAATGTCAAAATTTATTATTAGTCGTGTCGGCCATGGCCATCGAAACGTAGTAGCAGAGTATACATTTTTGGCCCAGATTTTTTTTTAGTGTTTTTCAAAAAAAATTAATTTTTCTATGGTATCTATAATAATATCAAGGCGATTTAAACGCAATTTGGCACAATATTTGCAAATATCAAAATTTATTATTAGTCGTGACGGCCATGGCCATCGAAACGTGGCAGCAGAATATACATTTTTGGCCCAGATTTTTTTTAGTGTTTTTCAAAAAAAATTAATTTTTCTATGGTATCTATAATAATATCAAGGCGATTTAAACGCAATTTGGCACAATATTTGCAAATGTCAAAATTTATTATTAGTCGTGACGACCATGGCCATCGAAACGTGGCAGCAGAATATACATTTTTGGCCCAGATTTTTTTTTAGTGTTTTTCAAAAAAAATTAATTTTTCTATGGTATCTATAATAATATCAAGGCGATTTAAACGCAATTTGGCACAATATTTGCAAATGTCAAAATTTATTATAAGTCGTGTCGGCCATGGCCATCGAAACGTGGCAGCAGAATATACATTTTTGGCCCAGTTTTTTTTTTAGTGTTTTTCAAAAAAAATTAATTTTTCTATGGTATCTGTAATAATATCAAGGCGATTTAAACGCAATTTGGCACAATATTTGCAAATGTCAAAATTTATTATTAGTCGTGTCAGCCATGGCCATCGAAACGTGGCAGCAAAATATACATTTTTGGCCCAGATTTTTTTTTAGTGTTTTTCAAAAAAAAATAATTTTTCTATGGTATCTGTAATAATATCAAGGCGATTTAAACGCAATTTGGCACAATATTTGCAAATGTCAAAATTTATTATTAGTCGTGTCGGCCATGGCCATCGAAACGTGGCAGCAGAATATACATTTTTGGCCCAGATTTTTTTTTAGTGTTTTTCAAAAAAAATTAATTTTTCTATGGTATCTGTAATAATATCAAGGCGATTTAAACGCAATTTGGCACAATATTTGCAAATGTCAAAATTTATTATTAGTCGTGTCAGCCATGGCCATCGAAACGTGGCAGCAGAATATACATTTTTGGCCCAGATTTTTTTTTAGTGTTTTTCAAAAAAAAATAATTTTTCTATGGTATCTGTAATAATATCAAGGCGATATAAACGCAAATTTGGCACAATATTTGCAAATGTCAAAATTTATTATTAGTCTTGTCGGCCATGGCCATCGAAACATGGTAGCAGAATATACATTTTTGGCCCAGATTATTTTTAATGTTTTTCAAAAAAAATTAATTTTTCTATGGAATCTGTTGTAATAAAAAGGCGATTTAAACGCAAATTGGCACAATATTTGCAAATGTCAAAATTTATTATTGGTCGTATCGGTCATGGCCATCGAAACGTGGCAGCAGAATATACATTTTTGGCCCAGATTTTTTTTTAATGTTTTTCAAAAAAAATTAATTTTTCTATGGTATCTGTAATAATATCAAGCCGATTTAAACGCAAATTTGCACAATATTTGCAAATGTCAAAATTTATTATTAGTCGTGTCGGCCATGGCCATCGAAATGTGGTAGCAGAATATACATTTTTGGCCCAGATTTTTTTTAGTGTTTTTCAAAAGAAGTAATTTTTCTATGGAATCTGTAATAATATCAAGGCGATTTAAACGCAAATTGGCACAATATTTGCAAATGTCAAAATTCATTATTAGTCGTGTCGGCCATGGCCATCGAAACATGGCAGCAGAATATACATTTTTGGCCCAGATTTTTTTTTAGTGTTTTTCAAAAAAAATTAATTTTTCTATGGTATCTGTAATAATATCAAGGCGATTTAAACGTAATTTGGCACAATATTTGCAAATGTCAAAATTTATTATTAGTCGTGTCGGCCATGGCCATCGAAACGTAGTAGCAGAGTATACATTTTTGGCCCAGATTTTTTTTTAGTGTTTTTCAAAAAAAAATTAATTTTTCTATGGTATCTGTAATAATATCAAGCCGATTTAAACGCAAATTTGCACAATATTTGCAAATGTCAAAATTTATTATTAGTCGTGTCGGCCATGGCCATCGAAATGTGGTAGCAGAATATACATTTTTGGCCCAGATTTTTTTTAATGTTTTTCAAAAAAAATTAATTTTTCTATGGTATCTGTAATAATATCAAGCCGATTTAAACGCAAATTTGCACAATATTTGCAAATGTCAAAATTTATTATTAGTCGTGTCGGCCATGGCCATCGAAATGTGGTAGCAGAATATACATTTTTGGCCCAGATTTTTTTTAGTGTTTTTCAAAAGAAGTAATTTTTCTATGGAATCTGTAATAATATCAAGGCGATTTAAACGCAAATTGGCACAATATTTGCAAATGTCAAAATTCATTATTAGTCGTGTCGGCCATGGTCATCGAAACATGGCAGCAGAATATACATTTTTGGCCCAGATTTTTTTTTAATGTTTTTCAAAAAAAATTAATTTTTCTATGGTATCTGTAATAATATCAAGGCGATTTAAACGTAATTTGGCACAATATTTGCAAATGTCAAAATTTATTATTAGTCGTGTCGGCCATGGCCATCGAAACGTAGTAGCAGAGTATACATTTTTGGCCCAGATTTTTTTTTAGTGTTTTTCAAAAAAAATTAATTTTTCTATGGTATCTGTAATAATATCAAGGCGATTTAAACGCAAATTTGCACAATATTTGCAAATGTCAAAATTTATTATTAGTCGTGTCGGCCATGGCCATCGAAACATGGCAGCAGAATATACATTTTTGGCCCAGATTTTTTTTTAGTGTTTTTCAAAAAAAATTAATTTTTCTATGGAATCTGTAATAATATCAAGGCGATTTAAACGCAAATTGGCACAATATTTGCAAATGTCAAAATTTATTATTAGTCATGTCGGCCATGGCCATCGAAACGTGGCAGCAGAATATACATTTTTGGCCCAGATTTTTTTTAATGTTTTTCAAAACCAAATTAATTTTTCAATGGAATCTGTAATAATAAAAAGGCGATTTAAACGCAAATTGGCACAATATTTGCAAATGTCAAAATTTATTATTAGTCGTGTCGGCCATGGCCATCGAAACGTAGTAGAAGAGTATACATTTTTAGCCCAGATTTTTTTTTAGTGTTTTTCAAATAAAATTAATTTTTCTATGGTATCTATAATAATATCAAGGCGATTTAAACGCAATTTGGCACAATATTTGCAAATGTCAAAATTTATTATTAGTCGTGTCGGCAATGGCCATCGAAACGTGGCAGCAGAATATACATTTTTGGCCCAGTTTTTTTTTTAGTGTTTTTCAAAAAAAATTAATTTTTCTATGGTATCTGTAATAATATCAAGGCGATTTAAACGCAATTTGGCACAATATTTGCAAATGTCAAAATTTATTATTAGTCGTGTCAGCCATGGCCATCGAAACGTGGCAGCAGAATATACATTTTTGGCCCAGATTTTTTTTTAGTGTTTTTCAAAAAAAAATAATTTTTCTATGGTATCTGTAATAATATCAAGGCGATTTAAACGCAATTTGGCACAATATTTGCAAATGTCAAAATTTATTATTAGTCGTGTCGGCCATGGCCATCGAAACGTGGCAGCAGAATATACATTTTTGGCCCAGATTTTTTTTTAGTGTTTTTCAAAAAAAGTAATTTTTCTATGGAATTTGTAATAATATCAAGGCGATATAAACGCAAATTTGGCACAATATTTGCAAATGTCAAAATTTATTATTAGTCGTGTCGGCCATGGCCATCGAAACGTGGTAGCAGAATATACATTTTTGGCCCAGATTATTTTTAATGTTTTTCAAAAAAAATTAATTTTTCTATGGAATCTGTTGTAATAAAAAGGCGATTTAAACGCAAATTGGCACAATATTTGCAAATGTCAAAATTTATTATTGGTCGTATCGGTCATGGCCATCGAAACGTGGCAGCAGAATATACATTTTTGGCCCAGATTTTTTTTTGGTGTTTTTCAAAAAAAGTAATTTTTCTATGGAATCGGTAGTAATAAAAAGGCGATTTAAACGCAAATTTGGCACAATATTTGCAAATGTCAAAATTTATTATTAGTCGTGTCGGCCATGGCCATCGAAACGTGGTAGCAGAATATACATTTTTGGCCCATATTTTTTTTTAATGTTTTTCAAAAAAAATTAATTTTTCTATGGTATCTGTAATAATATCAAGGCGATTTAAACGCAATTTGGCACAATATTTGCAAATGTCAAAATTTATTATTAGTCGTGTCGGCCATGGCCATCGAAACGTGGCAGCAGAATATACATTTTGGCCCAGATTTTTTTTTAGTGTTTTTCAAAAAAATTAATTTTTCTATGGTATCTGTAATAATATCATGGCGATTTAAACGCAATTTGGCACAATATTTGCAAATGTCAAAATTTATTATTAGTCGTGTCGGCCATGGCCATCGAAACGTGGTAGCAGAATATACATTTTTGGCCCATATTTTTTTTAAATGTTTTTCAAAAAAAATTAATTTTTCTATGGTATCTGTAATAATATCAAGGCGATTTAAACGTAATTTGGCACAATATTTGCAAATGTCAAAATTTATTATTAGTCGTGTCGGCCATGGCCATCGAAACGTAGTAGTAAAGTATACATTTTTGGCCCAGATTTTTTTTTAGTGTTTTTCAAAAAAAATTAATTTTTCTATGGTATCTGTAATAATATCAAGGCGATTTAAACGCAAATTTGCACAATATTTGCAAATGTCAAAATTTATTATTAGTCGTGTCGGCCATGGCCATCGAAACATGGCAGCAGAATATACATTTTTGGCCCAGATTTTTTTTTAGTGTTTTTCAAAACCAAATTAATTTTTCAATGGAATCTGTAATAATAAAAAGGCGATTTAAACGCAAATTGGCACAATATTTGCAAATGTCAAAATTTATTATTAGTCGTGTCGGCCATGGCCATCGAAACGTAGTAGCAGAGTATACATTTTTAGCCCAGATTTTTTTTTAGTGTTTTTCAAATAAAATTAATTTTTCTATGGTATCTATAATAATATCAAGGCGATTTAAACGCAATTTGGCACAATATTTGCAAATGTCAAAATTTATTATTAGTCGTGACGGCCATGGCCATCGAAACGTGGCAGCAGAATATACATTTTTGGCCCAGATTTTTTTTTAGTGTTTTTCAAAAAAAATTAATTTTTCTATGGTATCTATAATAATATCAAGGCGATTTAAACGCAATTTGGCACAATATTTGCAAATGTCAAAATTTATTATTAGTCGTGTCGGCCATGGCCATCGAAACGTGGCAGCAGAATATACATTTTTGGCCCAGTTTTTTTTTTAGTGTTTTTCAAAAAAAATTAATTTTTCTATGGTATCTGTAATAATATCAAGGCGATTTAAACGCAATTTGGCACAATATTTGCAAATGTCAAAATTTATTATTAGTCGTGTCAGCCATGGCCATCGAAACGTGGCAGCAGAATATACATTTTTGGCCCAGATTTTTTTTTAGTGTTTTTCAAAAAAAAATAATTTTTCTATGGTATCTGTAATAATATCAAGGCGATTTAAACGCAATTTGGCACAATATTTGCAAATGTCAAAATTTATTATTAGTCGTGTCGGCCATGGCCATCGAAACGTGGCAGCAGAATATACATTTTTGGCCCAGATTTTTTTTTAGTGTTTTTCAAAAAAAGTAATTTTTCTATGGAATTTGTAATAATATCAAGGCGATATAAACGCAAATTTGGCACAATATTTGCAAATGTCAAAATTTATTATTAGTCTTGTCGGCCATGGCCATCGAAACGTGGTAGCAGAATATACATTTTTGGCCCAGATTATTTTTAATGTTTTTCAAAAAAAATTAATTTTTCTATGGAATCTGTTGTAATAAAAAGGCGATTTAAACGCAAATTGGCACAATATTTGCAAATGTCAAAATTTATTATTGGTCGTTTCGGTCATGGCCATCGAAACGTGGCAGCAGAATATACATTTTTGGCCCAGATTTTTTTTTGGTGTTTTTCAAAAAAAATAATTTTTCTATGGAATCTGTAGTAATAAAAAGGCGATTTAAACGCAAATTTGGCACAATATTTGCAAATGTCAAAATTTATTATTAGTCGTGTCGGCCATGGCCATCGAAACGTGGTAGCAGAATATACATTTTTGGCCCATATTTTTTTTTAATGTTTTTCAAAAAAAATTAATTTTTCTATGGTATCTGTAATAATATCAAGGCGATTTAAACGCAATTTGGCACAATATTTGCAAATGTCAAAATTTATTATTAGTCGTGTCGGCCATGGCCATCGAAACGTGGCAGCAGAATATACATTTTTGGCCCAGATTTTCTTTTGGTGTTTTTCAAAAAATTAATTTTTCTATGGAATCTGTAATAATAAAAAGGCGATTTAAACGCAAATTGGCACAATATTTGCAAGAGTCAAAATTTATTATTAGTCGTGTCGGCCATGGCCATCGAAACGTAGTAGTAAAGTATACATTTTTGGCCCAGATTTTTTTTTAGTGTTTTTCAAAAAAAATTAATTTTTCTATGGTATCTGTAATAATATCAAGGCGATTTAAACGCAAATTTGCACAATATTTGCAAATGTCAAAATTTATTATTAGTCGTGTCGGCCATGGCCATCGAAACATGGCAGCAGAATATACATTTTTGGCCCAGATTTTTTTTTAGTGTTTTTCAAAAAAAATTAATTTTTCTATGGAATCTGTAATAATATCAAGGCGATTTAAACGCAAATTGGCACAATATTTGCAAATGTCAAAATTTATTATTAGTCATGTCGGCCATGGCCATCGAAACGTGGCAGCAGAATATACATTTTTGGCCCAGATTTTTTTTAATGTTTTTCAAAACCAAATTAATTTTTCAATGGAATCTGTAATAATAAAAAGGCGATTTAAACGCAAATTGGCACAATATTTGCAAATGTCAAAATTTATTATTAGTCGTGTCGGCCATGGCCATCGAAACGTGGTAGCAGAGTATACATTTTTAGCCCAGATTTTTTTTTAGTGTTTTTCAAATAAAATTAATTTTTCTATGGTATCTATAATAATATCAAGGCGATTTAAACGCAATTTGGCACAATATTTGCAAATGTCAAAATTTATTATTAGTCGTGACGGCCATGGCCATCGAAACGTGGCAGCAGAATATACATTTTTGGCCCAGATTTTTTTTTAGTGTTTTTCAAAAAAAATTAATTTTTCTATGGTATCTATAATAATATCAAGGCGATTTAAACGCAATTTGGCACAATATTTGCAAATGTCAAAATTTATTATTAGTCGTGTCGGCCATGGCCATCGAAACGTGGCAGCAGAATATACATTTTTGGCCCAGTTTTTTTTTTAGTGTTTTTCAAAAAAAATTAATTTTTCTATGGTATCTGTAATAATATCAAGGCGATTTAAACGCAATTTGGCACAATATTTGCAAATGTCAAAATTTATTATTAGTCGTGTCAGCCATGGCCATCGAAACGTGGCAGCAGAATATACATTTTTGGCCCAGATTTTTTTTTAGTGTTTTTCAAAAAAAAATAATTTTTCTATGGTATCTGTAATAATATCAAGGCGATTTAAACGCAATTTGGCACAATATTTGCAAATGTCAAAATTTATTATTAGTCGTGTCGGCCATGGCCATCGAAACGTGGCAGCAGAATATACATTTTTGGCCCAGATTTTTTTTTAGTGTTTTTAAAAAAAATTAATTTTTCTATGGTATCTGTAATAATATCAAGGCGATTTAAACGCAATTTGGCACAATATTTGCAAATGTCAAAATTTATTATTAGTCGTGTCAGCCATGGCCATCGAAACGTGGCAGCAGAATATACATTTTTGGCCCAGATTTTTTTTTAGTGTTTTTCAAAAAAAAATAATTTTTCTATGGTATCTGTAATAATATCAAGGCGATTTAAACGCAATTTGGCACAATATTTGCAAATGTCAAAATTTATTATTAGTCGTGTCGGCCATGGCCATCGAAACGTGGCAGCAGAATATACATTTTTGGCCCAGATTTTTTTTTAGTGTTTTTCAAAAAAAGTAATTTTTCTATGGAATTTGTAATAATATCAAGGCGATATAAACGCAAATTTGGCACAATATTTGCAAATGTCAAAATTTATTATTAGTCTTGTCGGCCATGGCCATCGAAACGTGGTAGCAGAATATACATTTTTGGCCCAGATTATTTTTAATGTTTTTCAAAAAAAATTAATTTTTCTATGGAATCTGTTGTAATAAAAAGGCGATTTAAACGCAAATTGGCACAATATTTGCAAATGTCAAAATTTATTATTGGTCGTTTCGGTCATGGCCATCGAAACGTGGCAGCAGAATATACATTTTTGGCCCAGATTTTTTTTTGGTGTTTTTCAAAAAAAATAATTTTTCTATGGAATCTGTAGTAATAAAAAGGCGATTTAAACGCAAATTTGGCACAATATTTGCAAATGTCAAAATTTATTATTAGTCGTGTCGGCCATGGCCATCGAAACGTGGTAGCAGAATATACATTTTTGGCCCATATTTTTTTTTAATGTTTTTCAAAAAAAATTAATTTTTCTATGGTATCTGTAATAATATCAAGGCGATTTAAACGCAATTTGGCACAATATTTGCAAATGCCAAAATTTATTATTAGTCGTGTCGGCCATGGCCATCGAAACGTGGCAGCAGAATATACATTTTTGGCCCAGATTTTTTTTTAGTGTTTTTAAAAAAAAATTAATTTTTCTATGGTATCTGTAATAATATCATGGCGATTTAAACGCAATTTGGCACAATATTTGCAAATGTCAAAATTTATTATTAGTCGTGTCGGCCATGGCCATCGAAACGTGGCAGCAGAATATACATTTTTGGCCCAGATTTTCTTTTGGTGTTTTTCAAAAAATTAATTTTTCTATGGAATCTGTAATAATAAAAAGGCGATTTAAACGCAAATTGGCACAATATTTGCAAGAGTCAAAATTTATTATTAGTCGTGTCGGCCATGGCCATCGAAACGTGGCAGCAGAATATACATTTTTGGCCCAGATTTTTTTTTAGTGTTTTTCAAAAAAAATTAATTTTTCTATGGTATCTGTAATAATATCAAGGCGATTTAAACGCAATTTGGCACAATATTTGCAAATGTCAAAATTTATTATTAGTCGTGTCGGCCATTACCATCGAAACGTGGCAGCAGAATATACATTTTTGGCCCAGATTTTTTTTTGGTGTTTTTCAAAAAAAGTAATTTTTCTATGGAATCTGTAATAATATCAAGGCGATTTAAACGCAATTTGGCACAATATTTGCAAATATCAAAATTTATTATTAGTCGTGTCGGCCATGGCCATCGAAACGTGGAAGCAGAATATACATTTTTGGCCCAGATTTTTTTTTAGTGTTTTTCAAAAAAAGTAATTTTTCTATGGAATCTGTAATACGCAATTTGGCACAATATTTGCAAATGTCAAAATTTATTATTAGTCGTGTCGGCCATGGCCATCGAAACGTGGCAGCAGAATATACATTTTTGGCCCAGATTTTTTTTTAGTGTTTTTCAAAAAAAGTAATTTTTCTATGGAATCTGTAATAATATCAAGGCGATTTAAACGCAATTTGGCACAATATTTGCAAATGTCAAAATTTATTATTAGTCGTGTCGGCCATGGCCATCGAAACGTAGTAGCAGAGTATACATTTTTGGCCCAGATTTTTTTTTAGTGTTTTTCAAAAAAAATTAATTTTTCTATGGTATCTGTAATAATATCAAGGCGATTTAAACGCAATTTGGCACAATATTTGCAAATGTCAAAATTTATTATAAGTCGTGTCGGCCATGGCCATCGAAACGTGGTAGCAGAATGTAAATTTTTGGCCCAGATTTTTTTTTACTGTTTTTCAAAAAAAGTAATTTTTCTATGGAATCTGTAATAATATCAAGGCGATATAAACGCAAATTTGCACAATATTTGCAAATGTCAAAATTTATTATTAGTCGTGTCGGCCATGGCCATCGAAACATGGCAGCAGAATATACATTTTTGGCCCAGATTTTTTTTGGTGTTTTTCAAAAAAATTAATTTTTCTATGGAATCTGTAATAATATCAAGGCGATTTAAACGCAAATTGGCACAATATTTGCAAATGTCAAAATTTATTATTAGTCATGTCGGCCGTAGCCATCGAAACGTGGAAGCAGAATATACATTTTTGGCCCAGATTTTTTTTATTGTTTTTCAATAAAAATTAATTTTTCTATGGAATCTGTAATAATATCAAGGCGATATAAACGCAAATTTGCACAATATTTGCAAATGTCAAAATTTATTATTAGTCGTGTCGGCCATGGCCATCGAAACATGGCAGCAGAATATACATTTTTGGCCCAGATTTTTTTTTAGTGTTTTTCAAAAATATTAATTTTTCTATGGAATCTGTAATAATATCAAGGCGATTTAAACGCAAACTGGCACAATATTTGCAAGTGTCAAAATTTATTATTAGTCGTGTCGACCATGGCCATCGAAACGTGGCAGCAGAATATACATTTTTGGCCCAGATTTTTTTTTTGTGTTTTTCAAAAAAAATTAATTTTTCTATGGTATCTGTAATAATATCAAGGCGATTTAAACGCAATTTGGCACAATATTTGCAAATGTCAAAATCTATTGTTAGTCGTGTCGGCCATGGCCATCGAAACGTGGAAGCAGAATATACATTTTTGGCCCAGATTTTTTTAGTGTTTTTCAAAAAAAATTTATTTTTCTATGGAATCTGTAGTAATTGCAAGGCGATTTAAACCCAAATTGGCGCAATATTTGCAAATGTCAAAATTTATTATTGGTCGTGTCGGCCATGGCCATCGAAACGTGGCAGCAGAATATACATTTTTGGCCCAGAATTTTTTTTAGTGATTTTCAAAACAAATTAATTTTTCTATGAAATCTGTAATAATAACAAGGCGATTTAAACGCAAATTGGCACAATATTTGCAAATGTCAAAATTTATTATTAGTCGTGTCGGCCATGGCCATCGAAACGTGGCAGCAGAATATACATTTTTGGCCCAGATTTTTTTTAGTGTTTTTCAAAACAAATTAATTTTTCTATGGAATCTGTAATAATATCAAGGCGATTTAAACGCAAATTGGCGCAATATTTGCAAATGTCAAAATTTATTATTAGTCGTGTCGGCCATGGCCATCGAAACGTGGAAGCAGAATATACATTTTTGGCCCTGAGTTTTTTAGTGTTTTTCAAAAAAAATTAATTTTTCTATGGAATCTGTAATAATATCAATACGATTTAAACGCAATTTGGCACAATATTTGCAAATGTCACAATTTATTATTAGTCGTGTCGGCCATGGCCATCGAACTGTGGCAGCAGAATATACATTTTTGGCCCAGAATTTTTTTTAGTGTTTTTCAATAAAAATTAATTTGTCTATGGAATCTGTAGTAATTACAAGGCGATTTAAACCCAAATTGGCGCAATATTTGCAAATGTCAAAATTTATTATTGGTCGTGTCGGCCATGGCCATCGAAACGTGGCAGCAGAATATACATTTTTGGCCCAGAATTTTTTTTAGTGTTTTTCAAAAAAATTAATTTTTCTATGAAATCTGTAATAATAACAAGGCGATTTAAACGCAAATTGGCACAATATTTGCAAATGTCAAAATTTATTATTAGTCGAGTCGGCCATGGCCATCGAAACGTGGTAGCAGAATATACATTTTTGGCCCAGGTTTTTGTTTAGTGTTTTTCAAAAAAAATTAATTTTTCTATGGAATCTGTAGTAATAACAAGGCGATTTAAACGCAAATTGGCGCAATATTTGCAAATGTCAAAATTTATTATTAATCGTGTCGGCCATGGCCATCGAAACGTAGAAGCAGAGTATACATTTTTGGCCCAGATTTTTTTTTAGTGTTTTTCAAAAAAAATTAATTTTTCTATGGAATCTGTAATAATATCAAGGCGATTTAAACGCAAATTTGCACAATATTTGCAAATGTCAAAATTTATTATTAGTCATGTCGGCCATGGCCATCGAAACGTGGTAGCAGAGTATACATTTTTGGCCCAGATTTTTTTAGTGTTTTTCAAATAAAATTGATTTTTCTATGGAATCTGTAATAATAACAAGGCGATTTAAACGTAATTTGGCACAATATTTGCAAGTGTCAAAATTTATTATTAGTCATGTCGGCCATGGCCATCGAAACGTGGTAGCAGAGTATACATTTTTGGTCCAGATTTTTTTTAGTGTTTTTCAAAAAAATTAATTGTTCTATGGAATCTGTAGTAATATCAAGGCGATTTAAACGCAAATTTGCACAATATTTGCAAATGTCAAAATTTATTATTAGTCGTGTCGGCCATGGCCATCGAAACGTGGCAGCAGAGTATGCATTTTTGGCCCAGATTTTTTTTAGTGTTTTTCAAAAAAAATTAATTTTTCTATGGAATCTGTAATAATATCAAAGCGATTTAGCGCAATTTGGCACAATATTTGCAAATGTCAAAATTTATTATTAGTCGTGTCGGCCATGGCCATCGAAACGTGGTAGCAGAATATACATTTTTGGCCCAGATTTTTTTTTAGTGTTTTTCAAAAAAATTAATTTTTCTATGGAATCTGTAATAATATCAAGGCGATTTAAACGCAAATTTGCACAATATTTGCAAATGTCAAAATTTATTATTAGCCATGTCGGCCATGGCCATCGAAACGTGGTAGCAGAGTATACATTTTTGGCCCAGATTTTTTTTAGTGTTTTTCAAAAAAAATTATTTTTTCTATGGAATCTGTAATAATAACAAGGCGATTTAAACGCAAATTGGCGCAATATTTGCAAGTGTCAAAATTTATTATTAGTCGTGTCGGCCATGGCCATCGAAACGTGGTAGCAGAGTATACATTTTTGGCCCAGATTTTTTTTAGTGTTTTTCAAAAAAAGTAATTTTTCTATGAAATCTGTAATAATATAAAGGCGATTTAAACGCAAATTTGCACAATATTTGCAAATGTCAAAATTTATTATTAGTCGTGTCGGCCATGGCCATCGAAACGTGGCAGCAGAATCTGCAATTTTGGCCCAGAATTTTTTTTTAGTGTTTTTCAAAAAAAGTAATTTTTCTATGGAATCTGTAATAATATCAAAGCGATATAAACGCAAATTTGCACAATATTTGCAAATGTCAAAATTTATTATTAGTCGTGTCGGCCATGGCCATCGAAACGTGGCAGCAGAATATACATTTTTGGCCCAGAATTTTTTTTAGTGTTTTTCAAAACAAATTAATTTTTCTATGGAATCTGTAATAATATCAAGGCGATATAAACGCAAATTTGCACAATATTTGCAAATGTCAAAATTTATTATTGGTCGTGTCGGCCATGGCCATCGAAACGTGGCAGCAGTATATACATTTTTGGCCCAGGATATTTTTTAGTGTTTTGAGGTGTTTTGAGGTGACTTAAAAGAAGCGACGTTTACGTTTGTATATCGATTTTCGAATTAGTTTAGATTAAATTGTTCTGTATACAGTTTGATAATTTAACAGTGCGACTAACTACAAGTTTTAATAGTTTTGTTGAATAGCGTTTTGAGAGAAATTGAAGGATAATTGAAATTATTTTCATATTTTGTTCGACAAAATAAAAATTTAAAAGGAAGCAAAATGTTTTCAGAATTTGCTAATTTATAGTAAGTTAACTTGCAAAAAAATATAATTTTCTATATGGAATGGAAACCACTATTGCTGATTTAGGATTTTTTGGCTCAGAATTTGCTGATTTATAGTAAGGTGATTTACAAAAAATTGAATTTTCTATGAAATGTACGGAATTAATCAAGCAATCTCAATGCGCGTTGGCACGACATTTACAGCTTCTGAGACCAATTTTTGGAGGTATCAAGAATTGCAGATTTTGGATGAAAACAAATTATTTTGAGTTATTTACAAAAATCCTAGTTACAGGAAATGCCCCAAAACAACATTCACCCACAAATTCGGAGAATAGACTCCGAAGTATGTACCGAAATTTGCGAATATGAGTAACTAGAATCTAAAATGTTGAATTGAAGAAATTCGTTTACCTGTGGCAAAACAGTTTTCTGAATTTTAGCAGGTCAATATCGGTTTTTACCAAATATTATACTCACATAGTGGGTAATAAATCATTCAAATAACAACCAATCTCAGTCGTTCAATCAATATTTTAATTTTCTGTGTAAATTAACAAAAATTTTCTTGTTTGCCAACACAATTCTCTTTTGTAACGAAACATAGCAATAATCTTCTGTTAGCCGAGTAATCCAACATTTTATAAATTACTTAAGAATTTCACCGCAAGAAAAGTTTTGTGGTTAAGTATCTGAATTTTTATTAATTTTTTTTTTTGTTTGTTTCATTTTTAAAATTAATCAAAACAAGGTAACATTTTTTGGTTGTTGTCATTACTGATGTACAGCAAGCAGAACTTTGCAAATTCTTAAATTTTCAAACTCTCTTTGTTGTTGATTATATGTCGGTGGAAATTTTTTTTTGTCTGTGTACAACAGATTGATTAAATTTTTGAGTTTTTGAGTTTTTTTTTTTTTTACGAAAAAAATAATTAAATTAAATTTACTTGAGTAAATAATAAATTTTATAAAAGCAAACAAGAAAAAATATTATTTCTGTTTTTAATTCAAATATCAACAAAATTAAAATGAAATTTCTTGGAATTGTATTTGAGAAATAAATTTTCATAGCTTGACCAAATTTAATTTTTGCTTTTTGTGCTTGGCATTTTTCTATTTCTTCCTCCGGACGTATAAAATATGTACATAATTTTTTATTTATGTAGGTACATTTCAGTTTTTCAGCCTATATTTCAAAAGAAAAAAAAACGAAATACTCGGAATTGGTATGTAAGTACCGTTCTTTCGGTAATAACAAAATTACAAGCCTTTTCATAGAATTTATTAAGTATTTATGTAGCGCCAAAAATTAATTATTTTAGCGGAAATAATTTCCCCAACAGATAGGGCATTATAATTTATTAACGTTCTACTAATGTAATTTGTTATTCGCAGGTACCAACCGTTTATTATTATTACATATAGTTATATTCCTAGAATCCACAGAATCAGCATAATTAAACAACATCGCTGGTATTCAAGAATAATCATATCGTGGGATACGTAAAGTCTACTAAATAAAATAATTCTGAAGAAAAATAGACGATTAAGCAAAACAAGAACGATCATAGAAAATAATAAAGAATGTACGTTATGCTGATTCAACAATTTTGGAACAATTTTTATATAACTGGCGCAGCTGAGGGCAAGGGTGATCTTAACGATGAATTTTCAAGCGAACTCAGGAAAGATCCCCTTCAAGAAGACCTGAAATCGGATATGGAAAGTTAAACTTTATTCCGTATCTACAGTGTTATTTTAATGAGTCACATCAGACAATAACATTGTTAATACTGGTGCTAACAAAAACTTTATCGAACCAGGTATCATTAAAAACAATCTCATACAATTAAAACGAACGATGGTCAAAAATATACTAGGAGTACATCAACTTAAGAAGAAAGTTAAAATAAGCTTACTCGGACATAACCTACCAGACGAAACCTATTATGAATTACACTTTCAAAAATTCTTCGATGGGATCTTAGGATCCCAATCAAAGGCAAAAATGAACGCTATCATTGATTATAGATCTAACACGATATCTCTAAATAACCAAACATTCAAATTTCTGCGCTACTATCCAGCGCAAAATTTCTATAACCACATTGTAACGTGTAACACGGAAAATAACGGTAACTGGCTGATGTCGGAATTTATAAAATTTAACGACGACCTATTAATTTAACAAGGTTTATACAAGTCCAATAATTTTAAAACTACAATGCAAGTTTTAACAAATAGTCCGATTCCACCTGACAATCTACCCAAATTAAAACTTAAGATAAATAATTTAGACACCCTGAAACCAATTCCTTATGAAGAGGCAATTATAGGCAGAATAACTATAGAAAACTTGATCCGAACCCAACATTTAAACGAGAAGGAAAAGAAAATTCTGGTAGATACGATCTTTAAAATCCAAACAGTGTTGTTTAGGCAAAAAGGAAAGCTGTCATCAACAACAATAATCAAACATCACATTGCCACAAAGGATGAAAAACCTGTATTCACCTAAATGCATATATCGTTACACGCATCACTTCAGAAAATATGTGCAGGAACAGATACAAGAGATGATAGCGGCATCGACGATTATCAATAATAATAAGGACAACAAGTATATTAAAGCTTTTGAGACGCTAAAAAAAATCCTGGCTACGGATCAGATATTATTATACTCAGACTTCACCAAACAGTTAATTTTAACAACAGATTCATCAGCTTTCGCTCTAGGTGCAGGCCTATCCCAGATTAAAAATAACATTGAAAGACCTATGCGTTCGCTCTAAACTTTACAGAAATAAATTATCCAACCAACGAAAAGGAAGGATTAGCCATAATATAGGCCGTTATAAAATTTCAACTTTAACCGTTATAAAATCATTAGAAAAAAAATTCGAAAATTCTGAGGTGGCGACCCGAATTCAAGAATCATGATTACGATGTAATCTACAAAGAACGAAGGGCAAATGTAGGGGCAGACGCCCTGAGCAGGATGCCAACAAAAAATGATGAACTAAATTTCAAAAAAGAGATAAATAACAAATGCAACGAATCTGGAAGAAGAACAAGAACCGGTCCGAAAAGGACTGAAACTTAAAAACTATACACTCTACAGATACGTCCGACGACTACTACATCCATTTTTCTGACCGCCCTATAAACTACTATAAGAATCAACTAGTTTCCAAGATTTCAAATTTAGACACGGAAATTCTGGAGGATTCCCTAAGTTTAAAAGAATCATCATTTCAAAGGAATATTTTCCTTTGCACCGCGGAGCATAAGAGGTGGAAAGTCAATTAAGACGATCCTATTTTTCCCTGGAATGATTAATATATCATAATTAAGAGACAAATCGACGCATGCAGTATTTGCATCGCACATAAGTACGATCGGAAACCGTATACAATATTAAAATTTCCTCAAGACCGAGCACTCAAAGGCAATTGAACGAGTGCATATTGACATCTTTAACGTCAACAGAGAAAATTTCTGGTCTATAATGACGTATTCTCCAAACATCTACAAATGATTCCGATCAAAACCAAGAACCTCCTAGACACAACCAATGCCTAATGAGGCATAAAACCAAAAAAAACTAAACGATAACATTCGACAAATAAAACCAGTGTGGAACAACAGGCCAGTAAAATGCTTCTCCATTAATAAATCATCAGGAGATCTGCTAACGATTTCCGTGAGCAAATAATTTTCCAAAATAAAGTCGACAAAAAGAAACCGTTACAACAGGTTATGTTTTCACTTTAGACAGTGTTGATCCGCCAATTCCGAATAAAATAGTTTTTTATAATTGGATGCTTAGAAGATGGTTTTAAATAATCAAAAACTATTTAAACAACCATTGAAATTAATTAATTTGATGATATTGAAATTGTTGGCGTATTTTCAGACTATTCTATTTTTAAAAATATTATTTAAAATAGTTTTACACTATTTTGAAAACGAAGTACTATGTCTTGCTAAATTAAGGTCAAAGTTATATCAATTAAATGTGGCACCTCCGATGGTACCATTTTCATTTAGTTATACATTTATCCCTACACACAAAACACCATTTTCATTTAATTTTTTCAAATCAACTTGAAATTTAATTCTAATAAATGCTTGTCATGTTTTCTGGATAAATCAACGTCGAAATAGCAAAAACAAAAAAAAATCTATTGTTACAATAAAATTACTATGTAAAACGGAAACATGTATGTATTATGTTGGTACATATACATATTTTTTTTATATTTTCTAATTTTAATTTTACTATCAAATAAAATTAAAAAATGGAATAAAACAATACAGAATAGCTATACAATATACATACAATATGTACGTGTTTGTAAATAATGGGAAAAAGGTGAAAATTTAATTTAATTTTTTTTTAGTTTTCATGCTATAGAGCATAGGTATGTATATGTAGTTATGGCGGTATGTAAAAGTAAATTGAAAGACATTGATGGTTGTTACAATATTTATTTCAAAAGCTATCGCTTTTTGTTTCAATCAAAATAAAAATTTACTAGAATTTAATTTTTTGATTTTTTTTTTGATTGCAATTGCATGTTTGTGGCATGGAAAATAAAAATATTTATATATAAAATGTAATTCAGTAATTGTAATTGTGTACCATGTAGTTTAGTTTAGTATATTGTTCTCCTATGTTATATACAGAGATGTCATTTTGCTTAATTTGTATATTCAAATTAAACAAATGTTTGAGTTAATTTACAAAAATAAATTCTAACAATTTTGCTCGTCAGCTAAATTTAATGGGAAATTTTGTAATTCTACAATTTCACTCAAATAAAATTTTATATATGTACATCGTATAAAGACTAGCTTCCGGATTTGTTTTCATTTTATATAAATTATAAAATAATTAAAATAAATAATTTATAAAAATTAAATAAAATCCGTATGTGTACTGTTTATTATACATACATATGCTGGAAAAATTAGCTTTTCCTATTGTTCTAAAATTGTTATGGAAATTAAATATGTATTCTATTTTGTAAACAAATAGTATGTATAAATATTATAAAAAATTCAAAATGGAAAATACCAAAAATATTTAAATTAGCAATACAGGCAGGAACTAGTTACATTAGTACATACATTTATAGTATACATAATTAATCTAATTTTTTTAGGATTATCTGGTAGATTTACAGCAAAATCTCCAATAGTGAACTTTTCTGTTTTGAGCTGAAGCTAAATATAGATGAGATTTATGTAATTTAAATATTTATAAAAATATCGTACGAACTAGTTAAAAAAAATGACGAACTTCCATCATCATCATTCACTGTCCACCATAAACCAACCATCAAAAATGTAAAATTAACATTCCACGATCGACTATCCACTATCAACTTTCAACCATCTTTTGTTTGTCAAAATCAAACCAACCTTATCCTAAATTCTTTAAAACCATTAGATTTGCCGCATGCATAAATATTTTTACAACATTCCTATTCAAAAATTTCACTGTACTTCACAACCTTAACAATCACCATATTTCCATTTTTGTAACTTACAGGTAATATGGTGATAAGCCAGATAGGTTGATTGAGTTCTGGTATTTGACGCGCAAGTTAATCTGAATTCAGCATCAATATCGTATTAACCCATTACCGCCCGCCGTACTCGTTTGAGTACACCGCCTTATAACGTAAATTCTTCGAACCTAACGGATTTAAAATATTTTCCTTTACCTTGAAATCGAAAAAATATTTTCATTTGGCCAAAAATGATGGAATTGAAATTTCAAAACATAGGATGTTCAAAGTAATACGAAGAGTCTTTGTGTCAATTGGCTAAAAAACAAGCACTTAGCACCAAATAAACTTAACTGTTTTTCGCATGAACATTTTCCTTATTTTTTAAGCTTTTCTTTATTTGAATTAGAATGGAATCACTGGTTGCAAATTAGAAATCATTTATTTACTTAAAGTTTAAAGATATAGATTGTATTTATGTTTCAAAAGGTATTATAATGCCATATGTATAATAATATAAACATGTTATGGTCGGTCGTTGACGCACGAAGAGGAAAGACGTATTTTTGTCGTCTTCTTCGAGAATTTAATTCAATTTATTTATTTAATTTGGTGTGAAGTGTTGCATATATTTTATATATGTAAATACATACTATACATATTTTAATTTTAGTTAATTTAAATTAATAATTAAAATAACAAGTAGTTTGGCTTAAATTAAATATATCGCTTGTGATTTTGTTTAATTAATTAGTTTTTAACTTGAACACGGAGAAATGTGTTCAAAAAGTAATAACGGTACTGCCCAGGTATCGTTAGACAGGTATTTTTATACCACATGTGTTGGTCAATATATGTGATATGAATTGTGAAAAAACAATTTTTTGGTTGTTTGTTTTATTTTATTATATATGATTTTGCTTTGCTAAGGGTTGTTTGATATGCAGTTAAATATTTCTAGCGTATTCATCGACATTTGTGGAACATATTATTCTGTTCTAATTTTTCTACTCTTCTTAATATTTATTTGTATGTGTGGTGTCAAACTAAAAATTGTTTGTTTCCCACAAGTGTATTTGTATGTACGCAGATTAAATATACGTGTATTCGATTCAAGTGGGATTTTTATACTTCATGTAATTAAGTGCGTTTAAGTCGAAAACAGATAAACGCAATACGTATATAACGAATTATTTATTTGTGCATGCCAAATTTGAATACAATGTATCGGTTATGGAAATACGATAAAAAGTAGAAACACAATAATAATTTATATTTTTTTATGTTTGTGATGGGAATGCGAAATATATATTGCAACAACAACTCTGTTAAATTTCTTCTTTTCTTATGATGCTCGGCTTAGTCGAATTGCTCTTATCGGAATAAATATTGTAAGTTATTGTTAAAGTTGCTTTAACTTTAATTGCTTGGAAAATTCATGTTGTTTATAATTCCATTACATGTGTATAAGGAATAATATAGTTACTTACATCGCTTTTAGTGTGTATAGTTTGTTCTTTTTTGTTTTTTGCTGTACAAGGGCATCGAGCATGATCATGTTGCTATTGTTTCTCCTCTATCCAAATATTAGGAAGTGCTTTGCAGTTGAATAAGACGAGTACGCACACGAAATACTCAGAAGTAAAAGTACGTTTGGACATGGATTGGAAACAATTTTGATGAAATTCGTTGAGAAAATATAAAACTTGATTTGGCATTTGGAAATTGGAATTTGAAATTTGGAATTAAGAGTTTGAAATTTGGAATTTGAGATTTGAAATTAAGAATTTGGAGTTTGGGATTTGAAAGGACCCCGCAATAATTCATATGTAAATTGGGTTTCGGTCAAATTTTGAATTTTTGATATGTTGTATATTTTATCATCCTGAAAAAAAGTCTCAATGGGCACAAAGCTCCAAATTCAATATTTTGGCAGCTACGGAGCTCCAAAGCTCCACAGATCCCATACAAAACTATTCATTTTTAATATTATTTATAGATGGCAAAAGCATATTTTAATTATTTAAATATGTAAGTTTATATTTTTGAGATCGCTGAATTCAAATCTGATGTCAGATTTGAAAAATTGCCAGAATTCTGACAGCTGTCAACTATAAGTTTTTCAAATCTGACATCAGATTTGAATTCAGCGACCTCAAAAACATAAACTTATATATTTAAATAATTAAAATATGCTTTTACCATCTATAAATAGTATTAAAAATGAATAGTTTTGTATGGGATCTGTGGAGCTTTGGAGCTCCGTAGCTGCCAAAATATTGAGTTTGGAGCTTTGTGCCCATGGAGACTTTTGTTCAGGATGATAAAATATACAACACATCAAAAATTCAGAAAATTTGACCGAAACCCAATTTACATATGAATTATTGCGGGATCCTTTGGAATTAAAAATTTAAAGTTTAAGATTTGAAATTTGGGATTTGAAGTTTAAAAATTAAAATTTTGAATATAGAATTTTGGATTACGTATATATTTGATATTTGGAGTTTGGAAATAATTTGAAATTTAAAATTTAAATTTTAGAGGTTGAAAATTGAAATTTAAAATTTGGAATTTTAAATTTGAAGTTTCGAATTTGAAATTTGAATTTTGAAATTTAAAATTTAATAGTTGGAATTTGGAATTTAAAATGTTGAATTTACATTTGAGGTTTCAGGTTTGAAATTTGAAGTTGAAATTTTGAAATTTATCATTTGGAATTTGGAATTTTGGATTTGAAATTTAAAATTTGAAATTTGGCATTTAGGATTTGAAATTTGGGATTTTGAAATTTAGCAAATTTGAAATTTGGTATTTGAAACCTGAAGTTTGGAATTTGAGATTTGAAATTAGAAATTCCAAAATAAAAATTTGTAGTTTAAGATTTGAAATTTTGAATTTGAAGTTTAAAAATTGAAATTTGAAATATAGAATTTAAGATTTTGGATTATAAATTTAAAATTTGGAGTTTGGAAATAATTTGAAATTTATTACATTTGGAACCTAAAATTTAAGATTTAAAATTTAAAAATTTAACATTTGAAATTTAAAATTTTAAATTAAAAATTAAAAATTTGAAGTTTAAAAATTGGAAATTGGAATATAGAATTTGGGATAATCTACATATTTGAAATTTTGAGTTTGGAAATAATTTGAAATTTAAAATTTAAAATTTCAAGTTTAAAAGTTTAAATTTAAAATTTGGAATTTGAAATTTGGAATCTGAAATTTGAAGTTTCAAATTTGAAATTTAAATTTTGAACTTCAAATTTAATAGTTGGAATTTTGAATTTAAAATTTTTAATTTAACATTTTAGTTTTCAGGTTTGAAATTTGAAATTGAAATTAAGAAATTTAATAATTGCAATTTTGAATTTTGGTTTTGAAATTTAAAATATAAATTTGGTATTTAGGATTTGAAATTTTATGTATATATTTGAAATTTGGAGTTTGGAAATAATTTGAATTTAAAATTTCAAGTTTGAAAATTGAAATTTAAAATTTGGAATTTGAAATTTGGAATTTGAAATTTGAAGTTTGGAATTTGAATTTAAATTTTCAAATTTAAAATTGAATAGTTGAATTTTGAGATTAACATTTTTAATTTGACATTCAGGCTTGAAATTTGAAAGTTGAAATTAAGAAATTTAACATTTGGAATTTTGGATTTGAAATTTAAAATTTGAAATTTTGTATTTTGAATTTGAAATTGGGATTTTGAAATTGAGCGATTTTGAAATTTAAAATTTGGTATTTAAAATTTTAAGTTTGGAATTTAAGATTTCGAATTTTGAGTTTGGAAATATTTTGAAATTTCAAGTTTACAAGTTTAAATTTAAAATTTGGAATTTGAAATTTGAAGTTTGGAATTTCAAATTTGAATTTTGAGATTAACATTTTTAATTTGACATTCACGCTGGAAATTTGAAAGTTAAAATTAAGAAATTTAACATTTGGAATTTTGGATTTGAAATTTTTTATTTTGAATATGAAATTTGGGATTTTGAAATTGAGCAATTTTGAAATTTAAAATTTGGTATTTAAAATTTTAAGTTTGGAATGTGGAATTTGGGATTTGAAATTTAAAATTTAAAATTTGAACTTTAAGATTTGAAATTTTGAATTTGAAGTTTAAAAATTGAAATATAAAATTTGGAATATAGAATTTGGGATTTGGGATTATAAATTTGAAATTTAAAGTTTGGAAATAATTTGAAAATTGGAATTTAAAATTTAAGAGCTAAAATTTAACATTTAAAATTTAAAATTTGAAAATTAAAATTTGAAGTTTGAAAATTGAAATTTAAATTTTAGGTTTCAGGTTTAAAATTTAGAGTTGAAAATTAGAAATTTAAAATTTGAAATTTGGAATTTTGAATTTAAATTTAGAATGAATTTGGATTTGGTATTTGGGATTTGAAATTTGAAATTTGGAATTTGGAATTTGGAATTCAAAATTTGAATTTGAGAATTTGCAATTAAAAGCTTAAGATTTAAACTTTAAAAATTTACGATTTGAAATTTAAAATTTTAAATTGAAAATTGAAATTTGGAATTTGAAGTTTAAAAAATGAAATTTGGAATATTGAATTTGGGATTATGTTTATATTTAAAATTTGGAGTTATTGAAAGTTTTAAAATTTGAAATTTGGAATTTGAAATTTGTAATTTGAAATTTAAAATTTGAAATTTATAAGATTTGGAATCAAAAATTTAAGATTTAAAATTTAAAAAATTAACATTTCAAATTTCAAATTTGAAATTTAAAATTGAAAATTTTAAATTTGAAAATTGAAATTTAAAATTTAAAATTTAAAATTTAAGATTTAAAATTTCAAATTTGAAATTTTAGGTTCAGGTTTGAAATTTTAAGTTGAAAAACAAAATTAAAAATTTGGAATTTTGAATTTGATATTTGAAATTTAAAATTTGGTATTTGGGATTTGAAATTTGGAATTTGGGATTTTGAATTTGGAATTTGATATGTAAAGTTTCTAGTTTGGCATTTAAAATTCGAAAATTAAAATTTGAAATTTAATATTTAAAATTTAAAATTATAATTTAAAATTTAAAATTTAAAATTAAAAATTAAAATTTAAAATTTAGAATTTAGAATTTGAAATTTAAGATTAAAGATTTTAAATTTAAAATTTGTTTGAAATTTGGAATTTGAAATTTTAAATTAAACGTTTTAAGTTCTAGTTTTTTTTAATTTGGAATTTGGAATTTGAGATTGAAAATTTAGAATTTTTTTTTTCTGATAAAATTTTCGGCTTTTTTTATATATTATTCCCCTCCGCTTTGCTATACCTCAGAGTCAAACCAATGTATCGACTCTCAAAAATGAGAAACTTCCTTGGAATTCTTATGTTGGTAACTCGGTAACGTATTGAAAGATAAGGTCTACTCAGCAGGTAGCTACGACAAAACTACAAAATTTCAACTCGTGCTTAATACACAGACAAAATTCATGTTTGCATGTATAATGCCCACACGAATATTAAAGAAGTTAAAATTTGCCTGATTATTATATTAATATTAAAATTTGTTCGGCCTTTTATAGACGATTTTCGTCGATACATTGGTATGACTCTGGGGCAATGAAAGGGGAAGGGGAATCATTTTTCTACTTTTACTGGTCGATATATTATGAATAATTTACTGCTTTATTTTACTGATTTGCCCAACCGAAAATATTCAGTATGTCATTACAATTAATATATTGTCTGTAAAAATCCAAAACATTTCTCATATTAATAATCAGACAATTTTTAACTTCGCAATTTTTCCAATCGTCTACAGTGAAGAGTTTTTGGATTCAAATAGTTTGTTCATAACATTATTAGTTGGGGCAAGGTTAATAAAGTTTCAGATTTCTAAATCAAAATGATTCTGAAATTAAATTTATTATCTTCTTCTAAACAAAACAAAATAACAAAACAAAAAATTGGGATTTTAATTTTATTGAAGATATCTGCTTAGGTCACAAGTGCATTAATTGGCGCTCCCTTCATTATGGACAAAGTATATCCAAGTATTAATAAGGAAAGTGTATGTGTAATATAATAAAATGAAGTGTGGCATTTGAACTTGAAACCTGATATTCCACGTTCAAAATTTACATAACATTTCTGCTCAGGTATCGTTAGGCAGGTAATCTCACGGTATACGCGTTTTTTGTTAGTGTAGTAATAAATTAGTGAAATTCTATGGTAAATATTTGTTATTGGGAGTTTTATTATACATAATGGTGTTGCATATATTTTTCAATTGGTGAGTGTACACATTTTAAATAGTTAATACTGTTTTCTATAGAGGGAATTTCCAACGGTTGGGTTTGTGTACTTAACCATACATATGTAAATGCGGTTGTATTCTGTATGCATAGATTTTCGTTTTTTTACTCTGCAATGGCATCGAACTAGATCATTTTTGTTATGGTTTTTTTTCCTCTCAATTTAACGTTTGTCTCCTAAAGGGTGTTAGTCAAAAATATTCGAAACGTTCATAAATTAAAATACAAATAATCAAGTTTTGTTATAAAATAGTTCAAATGGAAATTAATCGTTATCTTCTTGAGCTTAACAGACACAACCAGAATTTAAGTTAATATAATGTAATTTTGGAATAACATCCGAAATACTTCAGCCACATTTTAAGGCAACCCTGATGTCACTGTTAGAAATACTCAAACATTAATGAACTTCTCAAGGGATTTAGTAGTTTCCTCATACCTCTGGCGTTAAGTATTGAGTGCTTTAGCAAACAATCCTAGAACTCGGAAATCCCGCAGCCAGCAAACAAATGAACCATTATTTTTACACTGCTTTATATAAACACAGGTTGGGAAAAAAGTAAGATATAGAACTCTACAATACGAACAGAATATTAAAAATTAATGTGTAAGAAACACTGTATTGCTAAAACAGTTTAAATATTCATTAATCATAATCAAGCTCTCAAAAGAAATAAACATCGACGAGAACCCAAAAAAAAATCTCTAGAATTTGGTTTTGTTTAAATTCAAGACGCGCGCGGTTACGACGGTTATAAAATGTAATATATTCAGTAGCTAAATTTTGGTTTCCATTCCCCTCACGCTTGCGGCGGGTACACAAATTGTTCAAATTTGTTTAAACGATAATTATACTATACGTACGTTGAAAAATGAAATCCATTAAATTGAATGAAAATGTTAAAAAAAACCGTACACAGGAACAACAGTAACACACAAAAATAAATTAAGATGTGAAATGGAGCTGGGGCAAAAAAAATCTGCACCCATATCTAGAATAGGAAATCAATTATTCTCGTTTTTAAGTCTCAGGGTGATTTATGGATAAAAATCTACAGTTTTTATTTATTTTTTTGTTAAATAATTAGTTTAACTTTTTTTGCAGAGGTATACATTTTATATAATATGTTTGTGATCCATTTTCATGTGTTTATATTAAAGGTGGATATTCTTTTTATAATATATAATACGCACCCGGAAAAAGGGTTTACAGAGTATTATTTAATTTCACAATAATCTTCTTGAATTTCTTTCGCACAAAATACAAATTAAAAAATAAATTTTTCAATGCTCCGGGTACAAAGGATTTTTTTTGGTGTTCATTTTATTTTAAATGTTACATAACACGATTTCATTAATGAATTAATTAATACAGAGTTAGAATTAAAAATTCAGACAAAAATTAAAAATTGGGAAAGAGTTCACCAAACAAATCAATATACGCGTAATATAATTTTAATACAAACATGAATATGTATATTTTGAATAATTAAATTGATTAGCTGTTAAAACGCTTGAAGACATCAAGAATTTGTCTTATGTATAATGTATCTAAGTAGATTTTATTTTATGACATTGATGGAAAATTATTTTTAATGAATTTTTGGAAATTTATATGCAAAAAATTTAAAGTAATAACCATGAGTATACAGGAAGACAAGTTTTCATAAAATAAATCAATCATTGCGAGCAACAAAATAAAAATGCTAAATTTGTTATAAATATATGTAGTTACTGGTTTTTTGTTTTGTTTTCTTATTTGTTGCAATTTAATTTTAATCCAATAAATCATAATTTTTTTTCCTTATTGTCTTCTTATATAATTTTAATAAAATAATAATGTAATGTAAAAAAATATATGACTGGAAGTTAAAAAATTTGAAATTTTTCGTTTAAATGTACTTTTGGCACGCGATGTCTGCATATTTGTGAGTAAATTTCGATTGGTCTATCGTGACTTATTGGGTTCACGGGAATTTTATATAAATCATTCGATACTTTTTTTCTGGGAATACAACTTTAGTACCTACTGCTTTGGTTTGACTAAGAGTCTGGTGAAACGAGATAACATTTCATATTGAACCGAACAGAATTACACCACTGTTAGAAATTAGTTTACTGCAGCCTGAGGCAATCTAAAGTTTATATTTCCCATTTTTCTCGTCTATTGAAACCGAAATTCGTTTCATAATAAAATAATTCCAAACCAAAATAATCAACTTGCATTGAATTTGTATTTTTGCAAACCGAATTTTGTAAAAGGCGATAGAGAGGAAATATTATTTAGAGACTACTGGAGATTGTCTATTTTTTTGCAAAGCCGAGCGTTCTGAAAAAATAACAGCAATTTGATTTCATTATTTGTTACATGAAGTTTCGGAGTATGGCCAATTAGGACGTAACTTCCTTATTTCTTAACCGATTGTGGTGAAATATACATATACGATGGAAATGGGATTCTAAAAACAGTGTAAAAAACACGGTGTAATTTACTCTAATCCATGCAAAATACTATGGATTCTTGGGAGAAGACAACCCGTAAAGTGTTGAAAGAAAATAGAATATATAAAAGGTAAACGCACAAAAATCAAAACTATAAGACCCTTGTTAGGCACTTTATCCTCTCACCACAATAAATAAAAATCAAAACTACATTCTACCAATTTGTTCTCACCATTTTTTTTTTTTTTATTACCATCAGGTTAACCTTTTTTTGTTATTTCTTGTCCTTATAATTTCACCTCATGGTTGCAAAAATAAAAAAACGATAAATAAATGAGAAATTAGAAATAATTTGTAGAGTACTGTGTGATTTGATAAACTCACAAAAATAATAATGATGGTATGTAGAAACATGATAATTTTTTATCAATTTAAATTAATTCATTAAAATTGAACCGTAACACAATTACTATACGGATCTAAAAAAATTAGACGAGAAAGGATAAAAAAGGACATTAACTGGAAGAAAAGTTTAACAATACAACCCATTAAACCAAAAACAAAATCAAATAATTATCCTAAATTTAGGGGAAATGTATAAAAGCTCCCAAGAAAACACGAAAAAAAAAACAAAAATAATCATTTGGTGATGGTAAGGTTATAAAAACCTTTTTCTAGTTACATACACTAATGTTAAGAAGGTTTTTTTTCCATACCCACTATAGCTTTTGGTTTGTAAAAATACGTTTCGTTCTTTAGGTTACCGGGCAAAATAGCAAAAAACATAATAAATCGATTCGAAAATTGAATTTCAATTAAGAAATTTTTGGTACTCGATTCGGTTGTGTCAAGTAGATTAATTGGATGTGGTTTGTATCCCGAATACCCCCCAACTCTCATATCCGTTGGTGATTGATTATTGAGCGAATACAACAATTTAATTATACGACTAAACTCTCTCTCGTAATAATTATATTATTATTGAAATATTTGTATAGTCCCTAATTAACAAATTTTTTTTTTTTTTTTTAATTTCGTAACGGATCAATCAATAAGCTATCAATTAATTATTATTCGTTTTTCTATTTCACCTCGTCCATTCGACATTTCGGACACACGGAGGAAAAGTAGAAAAAAATCGAATCACCGCAAAAAATTATTTTATCGAATAATTAATGATTTTCTAATTATTGTTTACATTGCGATTATACACATTTTTGGGGTTGAAATCATGTCCTGTCAAGTTGGATATACCGGGGAGGGTGAATGAAATTATATTATTTATAGAGGAAGTAAAATACGAAATATTATTGAAGGGAAAGTTTGTTCAACATTCTTTTTACGTTGATCGTGGTGGAATAACTTAACATGGCAGGAAAAGCAAAGATAAAATAAATTATGGATTTTCAACATTTATTTTTTGGTTTTGACGGTTTACTTTCCGGAGGACTTATGTTAATGAGAATATTAATTTGATTAAATGTTTAAATCCTAAAATGAGTTTATTTCGGGCGAAGAACTTTTGATCAAAATTAACAAAAATTTATGCGATCCTCGTTTCGTTTTCATAACAACAAATTTATTTTTACTTTAATTTTGAATGTTAATTAATTAATTAGTGTAATTTCTAATAGGCAACCGGTCCTTCGACCGTTTTTAATAAATTATATAAATTAACACGTGAGTATTTACGAACATCATTCAACGAAACTGACTGATGGACAGGATTTTATGGTTTGTATCCCATTGGTATTGAATTTTAATGTACATACATTTATGATAAATAATTAATTATCATTCAAAATTTAAGTAAAATTAGCTTACACAGAAATAGAGCTGTGTGAAATTAGAAAATTTGTAACATAATTGGGCTTTATTAGTAAAATTCGCTAATACAACCTGCACATTACATTCTGTATATATGAATATAATGTAAATTGTGGTACAATCAGTCCAGTTGCCGCGGCCTGATGAGAAGATTTTTTCATAATCATAAGCTCATCAGTTCGAAACTGGATTAAATTCTGTTACAATCTTCGAAACATATTAAAATCATATACATAAAAATTTATTTTTACACGGAAAAAACTAGAGTTGTTACCACAAAGAAAACGGAATTTTCATTGAAGAAAATGTACTTTTTCTTCATTTAATAGCTAATTTTCGTATTTCTTTCGCGTTTTTCTTCATGTGAGATTTGTGTTTCTTGAAATGATAAAAAAAAATTTTGAGTTAAAATTTGTTGCTTAATTGTAATCTGAGATTTAATTTCTTGCATCTATAACTGCTCAAAATTCTTGATTGAAGAAAAAAAAATAACGAAAGTAGAAAAATACGATTCTTTTGTTTTCAATTTTTCTTGCAACTAGAAATTGACTGTTTTCTCAAACTATATTGTCCAATTTTCTTGGGATTGGTCATTTTAAAAATAAAAAAATTTCTTGATCAACACAAATGCAATTTCTTGATTCAAGAAACTATTGAAATGTTAAGGATAAGATTGAATTTTTCTTAAATCTAGAAATAGAACCTTTTCTCAAAATATAGGTATTATCCAATTTTCTTGAGATCATCCATTTAAAAAATTTAATACATATATTAAAATAAATAAATGAATTCCATAAAAGCATTTATGTTTTAATTCAAATTTAATTATTTGTGGTTTGCAAACATTTGTGGAGAGTACTGTATGCAATTAGAGATTAGGGCATTTTGTACACATTCTGCTAACTTTGTTCTTTTTTATAGCTAAAATAATTGGGTTACAATACACAACTAAGTTTGTTGTCTAGAAATTTGATTAGCCGGTATACTAGTATGGTTCGGAATATGGAATAATTTGGAAAATATAGTACATCATTCCGAATAATTTAGATTATTTTAACCCGTAAAGTGCGTTGTGAAAAATGTTGCATGAAAAGAGTGGTGCGTTCGAGCGAACCACAATTTTATATTAATTATTTTTTATTCAATTAGCACAATGCTAAAAATTTCGATTAGAAAGATACTAAACATTTCAGAAAAAAATTAAACGGAGTGGGGATAATTGGATTTTTTGAAAAATAGAGCGGTCCCACGGACCGCACAACGCTCTTTACGGGTTAATTAGGTGGCACAACAAGGGAACATTTATTCTATCTTCAAAACAACTAATTTGTCTATGTTATTATTGAACTGAGAAAGAATCTTCAGTTAAGAAACTTTTCCTTAATAAATTCTATTAACAAGAAAACTATGATTTTACGTTACTCAGGACAAGAAAACATTTTCTTCTATTTTATTCTCGATCTTAAAAATCGCATTTTTCATTTGAACAAAAATTTCTTAATCTGAGAAAATATTTTTAATATAAGTAATTATTTCATAATATGAAAAGCTTGTTTCTCAGAACAATAGAATAAAGTATTTCAACTAAGTAAGCCTTTCTTGAGACGAGAAAATTATTATTAAATTGTTATAATTGTATGTATATACCATTATATAATGGATGTTCGTACCAAAAAAAGCATTCTATCGCGAACCTTAAACAGTGAAAAACGTAAATTTTTTTTGTGATTTTGAAAGTGGGATTGTGAAAATTGTCTTTTGTTAAAAGTGAACAAACTTAGATTTTTTAAACGGTGGTGTTTCCACTTGAAAATGGTGTAAAGTGAAAACAGAAAAAGAAAACAGAATTTCTGTAAACATTTAAAAATGTTTTTAATATTTTCTCCCGCCTTGCTCGATACTCAAATGTCTCAGATGTTCAAAACATATGTAGTTAAGTATTTCTGTTATAAAATTCAAGAGAATTATTTTAAAAAAATCCTATTTCCTGTTTTACAGAAAACAAAACTGCTAAAAATTATTGGCATTAATTATGTTGGCACAGAGGAAGGCAAAATATGAGTTTATTCATGTAAAGAAAACAAATCTAACACATTTAAATCATTTGATTTACACTTCCAAATGGAATTAAAATATTTAAACCAAATTTATTATCTATTTAAAATCTACAAATTTTTTTGATATTGTGATACATTTTGTAACAATGTTTGATAATTAAATTCTTAGTTAAAAAACAAAAATTGAAAATCTGAACTTAACATTATATTATAACGATTATAAGCTTAGTTCTAACTTCTAAGTGAACATTATTTATAAAATTATAATTATTTATATTTAAATATAATGAAACAAATAATAATTGAAATTATCAAATTAGTTTTTAAATATTTTCTGTATCTGATGGTGGAAAAAAAAAACTAAAAAATAAATTTTCATTGTTTGTATTATTTAAACAACCATTTCGCAAATCGAAGAAATATTTCTGAAACGAAAAAATATGGCGTAACTACACCTGAAGAAATATTGCATTGTCACAAGAAAAGTGTTTCTCTAGTGAAGAATATTCAAGTTCCCTGGAAGAAGAAAACCGATGCATACAAGAAAACACAAACAATAGATTGGTAAATTTTTACTCTACTCAAAAAAATATGTGTTTTCCAGCAAGAAAATATCTGTTTATTTAAAGAAAATGCTGTAACGAGATTTCTCACCATAAAAATTTCTAGTTTTCAATCAAAAGAATCGGTTTCTACAAACAAACAGATTTTGTTAAACTTAAGAAATAAGAATTAACCATGAAGAAAACCATATTCTCTGTGTAATCGCGTTTTATTGTATCAAGAATTTAGTTTTCTCATATCAAACAATTAAAGATTATTTTAATATTTTAGAAGAATTTCAAATTGAGAAACGTAAAGTTTGTGGTGAGAAAAATTTCGTTTAGCTGAAAAATGATGTACACATTCTCTTGAACTAGAGAAATTATTTTTTTCAGTGGTTCTTCTACCTTCTGGGCACCGGATGTTAATGCATAATGAATCACAGTTCGCAGATTAGTTGTGACTTTAAAATCATCAACAATTTTAAGCGCTCCATTTTGCTTCGTTGCTGTTATGATTGGTACAGCAAATTGAGTAGCATGCTTCTTTCAACTTCGACTTTTACAGCAATGTATTATGAAAAATTAATGGTTCGAGGCTTGAAATATTTTGTTTGGACTTTTGTTCTTAAACCGAAATACATATCAAATATAAACATATATCAATTCCGAAAATTAATCGAAATTCAAATTATAAACTGTTAATTTGAAACTTTGAATTTTTTTCATTTTCAAAGTTTACACCTATGTATGCAATTGATAGGATTAAGTTTTTGAACCGTGTTATAGGACACGCAAACTGTTCGTCTTTCAAATCATGTAAAGTAAATTTTGCAAATAGTACTTTATTGCAATAGGGGAGCGATTGTAGCATTTAAGTTTTTTTTTATGATGAGACGAAGGTACCGTGTGCATTTTGGGATTTCACAAATTGAACGGTAAGCGGGTCATGAAACTTTACGGCTGAACCTCTCCAACATCATCCAAACAAATAGTCAGTAATTCCACCATTCATCTTTTAATAAATATATCCATCCTCCCCGCAACTCATCTGAAGATTGGTGCAATAAAAAAAAAATAAATAAAAAATAAAAATCGATAAAATAAAAAAACCAGTGCAATAAAATTAAATGATAATAAATGTTCCAAAAGAATTTTATGAATGGTTAATTAATTTTCTTCTATTTAGTTTATTTACCATGATCGGCGACGAATGGAGAAAATCAATAGATGCATCCAGGAAACCAACCCAACATCATCGAAAACAAACAACGTGCTGATAGACAGTTTCGGGGCAGCAGATGGCGCTAGGTATGAAAAAAAATCTTTTTCAAATAAAACGCTCTAAGATTCGAGGAAAATCTCGATCGATGGCAAAAAAATGAAAACAAACAAAATTGAAGAAGTGGTGATGACGAGGAGAGGGGGTGACAGTATATATGAAGGGAAAATGTCATATGACGGGAGTGAAGTCTGAATCTGATAACTAGTCAGATTAAAATTTAAAAAAATAAAATTTGGTGTGCCCGTAAACGTCGCGGAATAAGAGGACAAAAATCGTTGTGTGCCTTCTTAGTATCCGCTTTTATTTTTTTGTTTACGGGTCGGTTCAAGCACAAAATATTTATATATAAAAAGCGTAATTTATTATTGTATGTTTTGATAAAAATAAAATTTAAATAAAATACGCGAGAGATATACGATTTGTAACGAATTAAAAAGTGTGGTGGTTTCATTTTTTTTTGTGTTCGTTTACATCGTTGAGTCCGCTATAATTCTGTTTGCAAAGAAGGAAAACATACAAAGAGACAAACTTGGTGATCTAAAAAGAAAATATAAATTTAAAAAAAAAATACAAGTACAAAAACAAATCAAAGAGCGATCAAACAGTGCAAACGATCAAAAGTGTTTTTGTTTAGTGATCGCATTGCTAAGTAAAGTAAAATAAAAATATATATACACTATCAGTGAGTGGTGAATCGGCGCCGTAGCACGTGCAAGGTGCGGGACAGCAGAGCTTGGATGCACTAAAAGAAGACAAATCATCAGTTCGCTGCATAGAGGTCTTTCAGGTGAGTTGTGAGTCCCTCATTATTGTGTTTTGTCCCGTCACGGTTGTCGCATGGTGTCGTGACACGCTGTTTTTTTTTCTTTTTCGCTTTATTGGTGCGAAGCAGTTTTTTTATTATTACCGTTAGCGCGTTTTTTTCCAGAAGGTACAAGATACACGCGGTGGTTTCTCAGTGGTGAAATTTTGCACCCCGCCCGAGTCAGACTGCTCAAAAGTGAGCTAAGCCGGCCTATCGTGCTGGTAGACTGGCGCCCAAACCACACACAGTGGAAATCAATAAAGAGTCTAACCAAATCACCGCCCGTAGACGAACCAAATTGGATAGCACGATATGCAAATTATTTGTCTGTCTATATTATAATAAAAATGAATGTTTCCATGCCATTCATCACACTAGATTTAAACTTTGCGTAGTGACATCAGACGAAAATTAGCAGGTTTTCGTAGTATTTTCAAAAAAGTCTAGACCCTTGGTCTAGGTGCCTCCAATATTTTTTTCTAAAATTTCAATTAAAAAAAAAACCTTCAGGACTGAGTTTAGTTAAATAGTTAAATGAAATTAATTGTATACTTTGGGAGTGTTAAAATATAATTTACCACCTTTTGAAGAGTACACTGGTTAAACGATATACATATATAAGTTAATTTTTTAAAAATTAGATTTTGATGCCAGTTTTGCTAAACAAAAAACTACAACATCTGGAATTTTGTTATTCGGCCGTTGACTAATCAATAATCAATAATCATATACCTGTGTTTAACTCACCCCCTTTTAATTTTTAATGTTTGTTGCTCTCACCATTTTTATTGTTTACCACTCCAACATTTGTTATTTGTATATTTTTGTTTCACTTTTTGCTTTTTCCAACTACATACATATGTATATATACATAACTACATTTTTATTTTTACAGTTTAGTAGATACTCCTGATGATGGCCTAACAAACCGAAATCGATCGAGTGATTTTTTAAACCTCTAGTAATTTTGCGAACTATTTAACAAGTGTTTTTAAAAAATTTAAAAATGTGTGTATTAAGTGTGTTTCGCCAAGTGCCTACGGCAGAAAGTGTAAAAAGTAAAAATATTTTATTTATCCCGGGCAACGCCGGGTACCTCAGCTAGTTAATAATAAATTTAAATTATTTATAAACATTGTTCCAATATAAGTAAGCTAAACGTTTCCAGCTCTACCGATTTTTATTTTATTTGCAATAACGCTCATATAATTTCACTTTGACTCATGTTTTAGATATTTGCGCAAGAAAAATTGTGTTGCTTACTTGTTATTTATACAATGAAATTAATTTCATTATCTCTTCTTATTTTTGTTAAGCTGCTCAGCAACTTAATGTTAAGAATTCCTTAGGATGTATTTAAAATATTATGAACGACTCCAGCTAAATTTGGGGTGATGTTTTCATTTGTTCGGCTTGAGACACCTAATTACGGTTGTAATTTATCAAAACACATATTTTTTTGCCAGTATTTATATTTGTGCTCCAACCATAGCTAAATTTGAATTAGGGGAGAACACCGTACATACATTACATATATACAGCAAAAATAATTAATTTTTCGTATTTTTTAAATTAAATTCTAAATGAAAGTTTTATTATGAATACCCACACACATCATTTAATTATGTTTATTTATGTATATAGAACATAAAATATTTACAGTAGGTATATTATGTGCAGCATATATATTCCTATGGCGGGACTTGGGTGGAAAACCGCTAAAAATAAAAGGAAGTAAAATTTATGTGATGTTTACACATTTTCTTAATTTATTTTTGTTTTGCTTAAAACATTTTCTTTACCAAATTAGAAATTAATTTGTATATAAAATAACAAATTGCTAAATTTATATTAACATTTATAGACCAGCAATTGCTGGAAACAAATGTGAAGAATTTCTGTTGGCAGGTATAGTAGTACCGAGCGGTAATACCAGGTTTAATCAAAATACTATAGCTTTATTAATTTTATTAATATTTAATATTAGTTTTAATTTATTTAGGTTAAACTTATAATATTTGTTTATAATTCATAGTGTTTTATTATTTGTTTATTTAATTTTCAGTTATATCTTAATTTGCAAATGTCTATTTAGGTGAAGTGCGCACGATGACTAACACAGACTGATTGATCTTTTATCAATTAATTTCATTTTTTTCTGAGAACAGTGAGAAGGGGAATGATACGAAGGTACAAAATGATTCATAATTAACGGTTTGCTTAACATTATTTAGTAATTGTTTAAGTATTTATTTTAGCGCGTTTAAAATTAAAAATTTTAATTTAGCGTGGTAGATTTAGTTTTTTAAACTCAATAAACTTTAAATTCATTTTATTCTAAGTAAACCGAAAAAAAAAATAATTCATAAAGCGCGAATATGTAATGAATTCAGCATAAATAAATATTTTAAGTATAAAATTTCCCCATTAAATGGTTTCATCAATATTTTCTTATTTTTTGGTGACGTCACTACACTCGATAATTTCATGGGTTTATCAAGTGTAACTAAAAAATAAGCTATAATTGTAATTATTTATTGCTATAACAACTTAAAAAATGGGCTTTATAATTTATTTTTTATTTCAGTTTACTTAAGATAAAAGGAATTTAAAGTTTATCGAGTTCTAGAGCAGTTCTCATGGAATAAACGGCTATTTACAGAGAAGAACTAAAGAATTTATCATATTTGTAGGATTTAAAGAACTTAGTGAATTTTAAGATTTATCAAAATTTTGTTAAGATTTATCGAAATTTTGAATTCATAAAATTTTTAGAATTTATAAATTTTAAAGAAATTATAGAATTTTTATTGTAGAGTAAGTTAAATTTGGGTTTGTAGAATTTATAGAACTGACAGAATTGAAGAATTTATAGAACCCATAGAATCTATAAAAGTAATCTAAATTTATGGAAATTATAAAGGGTTAGGTACGAAGTCTTTCATTACAAAATCTCGCATACAATTTTCCCAGTATCGCGGGATTTCATATTAAATGGGAACACAGGGGAAAATTTTATGCGAGATTTTGTAATTAGAAGAAAGGTGATTTTGTGTGTGGGTGTGTGTGTGTGTGTTTGTGGCCCGCAAAAATACTGTATGTGGTGTTCACATTATGTCGCTGCTATCAAAAAACACTATTATTCAAAAGGAGGTTTTAGGAAATTTTGTAATTAGGAGAGTTTGTAGTTAGGACATTTTTTAATCAGAAGATTTAAAAAATATAGGAAATTTTGAAGTTGAGATTATAAAATGAGGGATTACTTACCGATCCCAAAAATTTTTAATGTTTATAGACTTTGTAGAAATTAGATAATTTATAAAATTTATAGAACTTTTTGGATTTTTAAAATTTATAGAATTTATCGACTTTTCAGAATTTGTAAGAACTAAAGAATTTATGAAATTTGTCGAATTTAACGCATATTACTGAATTTTTAAACTATAGCTATTCCTAGGAATTTAGTGAACTATAAAATTTTGGATCGGTACGTAATCCCTCATTTCGTAATCTCAGCTACAAAATCTCCTATTTTTTAAAAAACTTCTGATTACAAAGTCTTCTAAGTACAAAATCTCCTAATTATAAAATCTCCTAAAACCCACTCACACACACACACACACACACACACACACACACACACACACACACACACACACACACACACACACACACTCACATATACCCAATACAAGGCCGTTGGTCGCATCGGCTAATACAAGTTTTAACGATGGGGATGGACTGTAGTTACGGGGAGCTCGACTTTTATCTCCAGTTCATTCTAGGCCACGGATGCTTTCGAGCGTATTTGTGCAGTTTTAAAATTGGGAACAGCTCAGAATGCCCTTATTCTGTTGGGTTGGGTAAGGACGTGGAGCACGTATTTTTTCATTGCTCCGGGCGATGCTGGAAATCAAGTTCACCACTTACTTTTAGATTTTAATTATGTGGACTGTATTATTCGTTTTTTTTATTAATAAATATTTATTTAAATTAACATTTTTATATGTTTACATTAACAATTTATTTGCACATTTTTTATTTTATTTTATAATTATATTTTGTGTTACAATATGAAGCGAATAAAAATTTACAAAACAATCAATAATTAACCCATTCAAACCCGAACTATGTTCCAGTTGCACAATATTTCTCAAATTCACAAGCCAGTTATATTTAAAAAACATAATTTTGTAGAAAGCAAATTGAAAGGCCTTGCCAAAGATCCCCAGGGGACGGTTTAATATGTTATACATTGGGAAGAAACAACAACAAAACATGTATAGTGGGAAAAGTAAAATTGTATTGAACAAAATCTCACTTATTTATATAATTCATAATTCAATTAAAAAATTTTATTTTTAATCACAAATTTGATTTAAATGGTCAAAACCAATTCTATGTAATATTGCACATTTTGAAACGAACTATGGCGTTTATCCCAATAGCTTTTCTATTGGTTGGAAAAATATTATCTTAAGCCCTAATTATTCAGGCAGTGTTCCAATACTTTACGGCTTGAGATCTGCTTGCCCCATTTTATTCTAAAGATGATATATCATACGCAAACTAGTTATGTTTAATTTACGTGCCTTATGTCCGTTATTCAATATTTTTTGTCGGCATTAGCCTTAAGCCATTAATAATACTCCAAACTAACTCGAAAATATAAAAACATAACAACCTAAACATGCTTGCTAATTTAAATAGTAAGAAAAAAAATTATTATCAAAAGCGTATTGGAATTGCAGCATTGAGTATCCGGTGGTATCATATATCATACATCGGGAATTGATAGGTTAAAGGTTGGAGAATACAATACAAAAGTTCGAGAATACACAACTCGTCTACAAACATATAGTATACATATTTTATCATAGACGGCTACCAACTGCATGAATTACAATTTTTATTTCAATATTGGTAGCTATCAAAATGTGAAGTAAACAAACTAACTACTACATTTTTAGTTATTTACATAATTTATAAGTAATAATAATTAACAATTTTATCAGTAGTAGTTATTTAAATATTTTGACGACAGATCTTGGCGTCATGAATTTTATATTAAATATTTATTTTAGAAACGCTGGTACACGATGGTACAGCTCCAGATTCGACGATCCGAGGTAAGAAAGTGTTAAGCTCATGCTGGAGTTAGAAGGTAATTGGGTGCGGTTAGAGACTTCGCCACCACTGTAATGAAGCGCCTACGGGTGCTCGAGTCGAACCGTAGAGACATACAGGAGTAATATCGTAAGCTAAATCCCCCTACTGATGATTCCATGACGGTGGTACCAAGATGTTGTGAATTATGTGCGTGAATTATTTTGCTTTTAAGATAATTGGGAGGGAGGTGGGATGATTCATGATCTTAACAATTTTATTGTAATTTTTATTATAATTATTTTTATAATTTTTATTATTTTACAATATATGTATATTTTTTTTTCAATTACTTTGTATTTTTATTTTAGTTCAAAAAAAAACCGCTACTTGTTGTCGATTGTTATTGTTGCTTTCATTCGTATTAAAATGTTTTGCTCACTGTTATATTTGTAAAGCAACCAAAATACAGAAATAAATACATAAATAAATAAAAAATAAATAAATTATCTGATATTAAATTAGCATATGTAGCACATGAATTAAATAACGGCCAAATGCAGAAATTCACAATATATCGAAAGCGATATGCATACAAGTACATAAGACAAAATTTTGAATAGGAAATGAATTGGATAGGATTAGGTACATAAGTTTTCTGTATTGAATAGTAAATTAGAAATTAATCAAAATTAATTAAATATTGTCATAAAAATCCCACGCATAGTTTTATAAACCAGACGAGACCAAAAGAAAATGTAATTACAAAGTAGATTAGAAAATAAATTTTAAAATAAAAAAAAAAGAGAAATTATAAATTAAAAACGGTACATGATACCGTAACATATATATATGTATATAATATATATGAGCCGTTAATTTTGAAAGTGGTGCAAGTCCATTTTTCAAAAAATTTAAGTTAATGATAACAATAGACAAATAAAAGTATAATCTTTCTAACGGTGAACAATTTATAGTCAAAATAAAAAAATAATAATCCCTAATACTTATTCAAAAAATAAGAAAATTCAAAATCCCGTATATTTTTGCATTTATTGTTTCTCTATTCCTTCATTTTCTCGTTTCAACAAAATGTGGACTTGCCCCACTTTCAAAATAAACGGCTCATACATATATCGTCGGTTTGCGAGAAAAGTGACACATCTCAAAAATGGTCAATTTTGAGATAATAGGAAAAAATCCTTTAAATGTAACAATTTTTTATCTGCCATAGTGTCACTTCTAAACTGCCCATAGTTTTCATTAGATGTGAAGTCGAATTTGATGAATTCAACTATTTTATACCAAAAAAAAAAAAAAATTCAAATCGATTTCCTCAAAAATATAATATTTTTAGTTTTGTCATTTTTCTCGCAAACCGACGATATATATAGAACAAAACAATTTATGACCCAGAATACAAATTTATATACACTCCCGAGCAACTGAATCGACTAAAACCTTAAGCGCTCACATAAGGGCGATTTTTGTTAGAACGGTCAAACCGATTTTCATAAGACATTATTTTTTTGAAAACCTGGACATTTTTGCTTTAAAATGACACTATTTTTATGAAAATTGGTTTAGTACTTTTTTTTGTAATGAATTTGGAATGAAAACGCAACCAAAATTGATGATTAAGCAAAAAATATTGGGGGTTTTAAAATTAAATTACAACAAAAAACTCAAGCACAACAAAAATAATTTTATTGGTAAATAATAAGTATGCCCCCCCCCCCTTGCATCTACAACGGTTCGCATATGGTTCTCTATTGACCTTATTAAGGTTTTGACAAATACTTTGGGGATCGCACCACACTCCTCCTCTAACGCAACCTTCAGGTCACTGATGTTAGATGGTACCGGATTTCTAGCTCGGACCCTCCGTTTTAGTTCGTCCCATAAATGCTCAATTGGATTCATGTCTGGACTGAGTGCTGGCCACCTCATCGTCTCGAGTCCGACCTCATCCAAGAACTGTCGACTGGTTTGAGCTGTGTGACACCGGGCATTGTCATGCATCAATATGAAATCTTCCCATATATATCCTGCATAGGGCACTACATGATCCAAGAGAATGCCCTCGATATATCGTTCAGCGGTCAGACCTCATTCACGGCCTCCACCAGGTACGAAAACAAGATCTGTTTTTCCCTCAAACGATATGCCAGCCCACACCATACACGAACCGCCGCCGTATGAGACTGTTTCATCAAAACAGCACAGCGAAAATCGCTCTCCTGGACGCCGGTAGACCCGGTCTCTCATATCACTACCATGGAGACCTATTCTGCACTCGTCAGTAAATAGAACGGACGTCCATTGCTCGATGTTCCAATTGATGTGTTCGCGAGCAAATTGGAGTCGCTGTTTGCGGTGGCGTGTTGTCAATTTTGGGCCTCTAGCGGGCCGTCTTGGAGTGAGGTTGGCTTACTTTAAGCGTCTTCTTACTGTCCATTGACTAACAGCTACACCTCGAACTTGTCTTAGCTCCTGCTGTACATCGACGCCCGTGAGATGGCGATTTCGCAGTGAAGTTAGGACGATAAATCGATCGTCCCTCTCTGATGTACACCGAAACCGGCTGGTTTGTGGTCTTCGATTGAAGGTACCAGTTTCCTGAAACCTCCTGAATACTCTTGAGACAGCAGATTGGCTCATGTTAAGCTGACGAGCGACTTCTTGTTGATTGCGTTATTCTTGCAATAAAGCAACAACTTGTGCGGATTTTTCTGGAGTGGTATCCATGATTTTAAGGAAACAATGAATTAAACTGGTAGAGATTTGTTCAGGTCAACGTCTGACTCATAAGTGACGACAAATATCGGTCAACGTGGCATTATACAGGAGATTGCATCACGCCAATTGTTTTCACCGATACATTGCATTTTGCTAAGACTGCTTTAATTTGAAAAGTACTGTATGGATTTTAATGATAAAGGTATCCTTGAAAAGATAAAATACTAGGCTGTCAAAAGAAGGTTGTTTTTCGAAAATCGATCCAGCCATTTTAAAAAAATATGCGTTTTGATGGTCTAGTC
The DNA here is from genome assembly GCA_963556165.1 of Tipula helvola. Taxonomy (NCBI): domain Eukaryota; kingdom Metazoa; phylum Arthropoda; class Insecta; order Diptera; family Tipulidae; genus Tipula; species Tipula helvola. Next base: position 347,872,076 of record OY744481.1, on the reverse strand, counting down.
GATTCAGTTGCTCGGGAGTAGAATAAGCAAAAACAGAAAGATAAACTTAAGTATATAAAATATGGGAAAAATTAATATTTGAAAACGAAATGCATTGTAATGCGATATTGTAAAATAGCACGAAATGACCTGCAATAAATTAAAATTTATAAAGACAAATGAAAACGAACAAAGATTGAATATAATAATAAAACATATTCCAAAACAATAATAACAGAAAGAGAAGTTTAGTTGTCTGTATTAAATCAATAAGATTCTTTCGGCTTTTTATAGACACAATATATTAATAATAATGGCATTCACAACATTTTCGACTTGTCAATCAGAAAAATGAAGAGGCCAGTCATTTATAATATATCTACCAAAAAAAGTAGAAATATCAAAAATTTTTGATATTTCTACTTTTTTTGGTAGATATATTATAAATGACTGGCCTCTTAATTTTTCTGATTGACAAGTCGAAAATGTTGTGAATGCCATTATTATTAATATATTGTGTCTATAAAAAGCCGAAAGAATCTTATTGATTTAATACAGACAACTAAACTTCTCTTTCTATTATTCGTGTTGGCATAAAACACACAGAAATGAAAAGTTTTCCTTGTGTTTTTTGATTTGGTGAATTTATTTATAATTCGCTAAGTCAACTACACTCTTGCTTCATACTTAAAGTATGGAGTTGGAATTGTATTTTTGTAGTTTGGTCGTAGCTACCTGATGAGTAGATCGAACTTTTTGTTTTGAGATTATCAGTACGAAACCAAACTACCCACGAAAACGCAAGGAAAGGTTTTCTTTTTTAGAGTCAAAATACATTTTGTATTAACTCTGGGGTTAAAGTACGGGGGGGATTTTGATATTTCTACTTTTTTTGGTAGATATATTATAAATGACTGGCCTCTTCATTTTTCTGATTGACAAGTCGAAAATGTTGTGAATGCCATTATTATTAATATATTGTGTCTATAAAAAGCCGAAAGAATCTTATTTAACAATAATAACATATAAAATAAGGAGAGCAAGGGATACAGTGGCGAGGCTCACTCCCTGATTGCTCATCGAGAGGTTGGTAAATTAATTTTTTCCCCAGATCCTTAAAAAAAATAAAAAAAAAACATTCACCCAACACACACTTACACACACAATCACTTTTCTCCTAATTACAAAATCTCGTATAAAATTTTCCCCATAAATATATGAAATCCCGCGATACTAGGAAAATTTTATGCGAGATTTTGTAATTAGGAGATTTTGAAATATAGATTTTGTAGTAGAGATTTTGTAATGTGAGATTTCGTACGCCAACCCTATTTTATCTCTCTCTTTTTTTTATGAAATTCCAATTTGTTTGATAATTCAAATTCAAAACATGCTAATTTTATTTCGTTTTTACATGAACATTTTAACTGAAGAGCTAAATATTCAACTGCCCAATTTCGTACAGCTAAATATTTAGCTGAAGGCTTAAATATAAGCAACTTGCATTTAATTTGTATTATGAAACAAAGCGCAATTTCATAAAAGAAGAAAGGGAGGAAATATTATTTCACAAGAGAATGGATATGAGACTGAACATTATAGAATTTATAGAAATTATTGAATTTATAAAGTTGTTAAAGTTTATAGGATTTATCGAAATTTTTGTATTTATAAAACAAGTAAAATTTTAGTATAGAATTTATAGAGTAAATACACTTGAAACATTTAATAGAACTCAAAGAAGTTAAAAAAATTTAGAGAATTTATAAATTTTGTAGAATTTATAGAATTGATATAATTTATAAAATTCAGAAAATTTATAGAGTTTGTAGACATATTAAAACTTATAAAATTTATACAATTTATCGGATTTATTAAATTTATCAAATTTTCAGAATTTAAAGAATTTAAGAAACTTATTGGATTTTTAGACTTTATAGAATTTGTAGAATTTATAAAACGATTTTATGATTGATAAAATTTATAGCGTTTAAAAAATTTTTAAATTTAAAGAATTTATATAATTTGTACAAATTCCATAAACTTTATAAATTCTATACATTTGTTTTAATTCTAAAAATTTTGTATATCCTAATCGTAACATCGATTAAAAATTGTAACTTCGATTAACAATCGTTCATACATATGAGCATTTATTATAGAAATCTATAAAGTTAAGGAATTTGTTGTGTTTTATAAAATTTTGATTTTTAATTTTCAATCAGACATTATTTAAAAAAAAAACAATTCCGAAATTGATTCCGGAATCAAAAACATTCAAATTCAAAATTTTCGGAATTAATTTTTGAAGAAGATGAGAAATTGTTATAACATTTTTGGCCAAAAAATGGTTACCCTACTTTGTATTAAGTAAATTTTATTTTTGCCACATTTGTACCATATTCGATGAATTATGCGATTTTTCAACTTAAAACGCTTTCTACAGAAACGTGGCAGTTAGACAGTTGGATATATAGATTTCATGTGCTTACGGTACTTTGGCACAGTTTTGCACTTCAAATTTTTTTTTTAACTGCCTAAGGCTTTATTCTTGAATCTTTCCTATATAGGAAACTCACAAGATGTAATCAAATGTTAGGTCTTAATACTTACTTGCACTTTGTACTTTAAATTATATAGGGATCTTTTTTTTAGACGCCAATATCTGGGCCTTTTTAAAATTTCCCTGGCTAAAACATTGGGATGATGTTCTAATTTCAACTGGTACTTTTTACTGTTCCACTTCATTGTATCTGCTACTGTTTCGATATGTAGGTTCTGATGTATGTTTGCGTTACGTATATTATACCAGGGTGCATTTACCATTATTTTTAATATTCTTGACGGCATTCGTTCCAGTTTTATTATGTTGGAAGCCCAAGCGGACCCCCACAATTGTATACCTTACGTCCAGATAGGTTTAAGTACCATTTTATATAGTAAAATCTTACAGTCTAGGCTAAAGTTGGAATGTTTCCCTATTAACCAATTCATTTTAATACAGCTTAACTTGAGTTGTTGTCGTTTAGCTTCGATATGCTTTTTCTATGTAAGCCTTCTATCTAAATGTAGGCTGAGATATTTAACGTTTTGGTATTGTGGTAGAATGATATTTTTAGTCTCACAGGCGGACAGGTAAGTTTGCGGAGTGTGAATGTAATGAGCGCCGATAAAAAACATTTACATTTGACGCCGAAGGCTCAATTTAATCGGTATTTTTTATATAAAATTGTCAAACATTAATTTGCTTAATATCTAACATTTTTAGTTTTGGTAATTTACAAGATTTCTTGAGTATAATTTCCTCTAATGCAACTTCGAATACGTAGTTGCAGTTATCATTGTTGCAATAAGCGGGTTTGTTCTGTAATTTACATAATATTATCATAGAACAGCGGCAAAACAAACATATATTTTGAAATATGCACGTAATGTTAAATTATATATGTTAAATATGTTTATATAAATGTAGTGGTCTGGTGTCTCATCTATGATTAGATGATTAAGGCGGCAAAGTCTAATTTCTTAAAAATTTATTGTAATGAAAATCACACTTGTAATAAATTAAAACGTTTACTCAGTTGGCTGTTGGTCATATATTGCCGACAAATTGTCTACATTACCGACATAGTCTACATTATCGACCCTATTTTATAAATTGTCTACATACATTGTCTACACCAGTAGACAATTGATTAATTACTTCATGTAGACTACTTCGTATGGAAATTGGACGTTTTTTCAACAATGTTCACCATTTTAAAACTGGCAACCTATTCACATCAAACTATATCATCTCTCCAATACAACTGTAAACGAGTATTATAAACAATTTTATAAGGTGATAAAGGTAAAAATTATCGAACCAAATACTAGTCTTTGAAAACGTTCTTTATTGATTATTCCCAAAAAATTTTCTGCTGTTCAATAAAAAATAGCATTAACCACATTACTAGTGATGAATTTTTTCCTCTGCCGGACATAACAGAGATATTAGACCAATTGGACAAAACAACATATTTAACTCGATTTTCCAAAATGGGTATGATCAAGTTAAATTGAACACTGATGATAAAGGAAATTAGAACCAAGGCCGGTTATTTCGATTTTATATGAATGCCAATTGGTGTGAAGGCTACTCCAATTACATTTCAGCGGCTCACGAACACGCTGTTATTGGAACTAAACGGTCCAAAATGTTTTAGACATGACGAGATGATGTTTCTATCATATATGAACGAGAGAACGACGTTTTCATAGATTGGTTCCTATAATTCGAAACTATACTAACAAATCCCAATTTTTAAGAACTGAAATCAGTTATCTAGGACTCATAACGTGTTAAACCAGACCTTTCTTTGTGATTATTATGAATTACCTTTACCGACAACTACCAATTGGCTTAACGATGCCGAAAGAAGTTACCCTAACCAGGGGGAGGAACTATTGGCCATAGTTTCTGCTACTCATCGTATTCATCCATATCTATACGGTTAAAATAGGACTGATCGTCCTTTAATCTGGCTGAAAAAAAAACCCAATAGTTTCCTCTCGTTTAATTATTCTTATCAAATAGAATATAAATAAGGAAAGTTTAATCAAAAAGTAGATGCAATTAGTTGTCTAAAAAAATTGTTATTAAATTAGCTTAAACACATCTGAATCCGTTAAAATAATTGCAGCTGTAACCAGAGCACGATCGAAACGAAATGCGCCAGATATCATACTTGCGATATTTCTGAAAATATTTATAATAACACAAACTAGCAGTAGTTTTACTTACATAAGTAGTTCGTTGTCGTCTAAATAAATGTGCCGTGCAGTTTACTACGTCTTCAAGTATTCAAGAACTCCTTACAATTAAATTTGTATGGATGTAACAGGTTCAACGATGGTTTTGCCGGATTTTTCCGGTAAGTGCTTTCTCCTGTTTGCAGGAGTTTCACAAAACAACAAATTCTTGCACACTTTTGTCCCTTTTATGATGCGAGAGACGAAAGAGCGCAAGAATTTGATGATTTTGGAGATGTGTGCTCTCTAATCTATTGTTAATTTCTTTTTGGTTTATGTGCTGCGAGATGATTGATTGTTTGATATGTTGATAAATAGTGTTTAACCAAAAACTCTCGATAATATTAGCAAGGCACCTCCCTTTAGACTCATGTTTTTTCTAAAATTTTGGAGAAAGCCAGAAATTCAGAAATATTAGTTCATAATTATGTCATACACTTGTTTTTGCCTCTGAATTACTTAGGTTCTATTGTGTTGGATGTAACATCGCAACTCGTCAACATTGTAACTGTTTTCCTTTAATAGTTCACTGATCGTGGCGTAATATCGACTTTGCCGTGACATTGTATTAGGGTTTGGTAGGTCATCGCTAAATAATTATCTTCCAGCAATATTAGAGCTTTGTTGAAAATTTTAGACTATCGTCGAAATTGTTTTCCAAATCCTAGTTTTGTCATCGTATTTCAACCAGGATATCGTCACTCATACTTCCCTGATATTTCAGCCATAGATGTTGTTAATATAATGGCAAATATTTCCCGTAATTGATCTGTTATTGATATTTGCGCTGACTCGCTCACAGAAAATTTCTAGTGGTTGCTATTCTCTAGCAGACTTAATCGCTGGCATGCTTCCCGTTAAGCAAATTTTGTTAACACTAGCCGTAGCCATACACTGAAAGGATTAGCTTAAACTATAACACTGCAGGACATATCTCGAAATCCTAGATTAAGGACAGGCTAAAGGCCTGAGTTTTGAATTTAAATTGTTTAAAAATTGCATAGCTTTGGACTAATGACATGTCGACAATTTCAATTTCAAATTACACCAAGCAATAAATTGTAAGTCACAAACTCTATCTATACCACGGATGTAGTATGTACGTTTAAAACCTTAACAAAGTAGAATCTAAAATAATGAACCTAAACGTTATCTTTCAATATCTAAGTGTAATACGGTAGACAGACACAAAGTTAATCGCTATTTTCATTTATCCCGATTGTCAAAAATCGCGTTGTGAAAACGAAATACTCCAGTTATTTATTTTATTTCCACAACGCGATTTTTGACAAAAATGACAACTGAAAATCGCTATTAACTCTGTGCCTGCCTTCGGTATTACATGGCCATTTAAGAGTTATACATTGAAATGAATTTTTATGATTAGTCAATCACCAAAGGTCACACTTAATTATGATAATCTCGCATGGAAGGTTGCCATTTATTATCTAGTTATTATTCTACATAGTTTTACTCTGCAAAATCTCTAAATATAAATATTGAACTTTAGAAAGTCCCATTTTAATCTGTCAAACTTCAAATCTCAAAGTACATAGTCTCAAAGCTCAAATAAGCAATACAATTTTGTTATTACAGATATTTCAAAATTGTCGTGGATTTTTTGAATTTTTGTAGATACAAAAACAAAACCACTGAGAGAACATTGCCAATTCGACAATTCGGGGCGATAGAGGATTTACAAACGCACAAGAATACTAAACGGAGCTCAAACCAGATATTATGTAGTTTCTTTATCTCGAATTTTGCCAATTTCACCACTGGTTCTTCAAAACTTATAGGTAATGACTGGTACAATTAACTACAACATAACGTTGATAGTGTAAACATTTTTTGATTTACTATTATGTTGGAATGGTTTATAAGCGTCAAAACATTAAATTCAAAATAAACACAAATACTATACATAATATGTGCTGTTACTCATTGGTAAAGTTAATTGGGAAATAACAGATCTAATTAATTCCTACAATAATACCAATTTGATTTGCCATTTAATAATAAACAAAACATATTAAATTACGTAACATAAAGAAGTCAAATTTAAAATGGTATTATTCGGTTCCATATTCTTGTATATAACCAACCACCCACAAAAATTAAAATGCCGCAACTCGTAAAATATATTCCATCCTAAACAAATTATTTACATCAAAACTAAATAATAAAAAAACATCTAAATTACGCAATCAGACCGGGTATTTCTATTTAATTTCGTTTATTGATTTGGGGCAATTCGAAAAATTCTGGTTAAACGGCAGCTTCTGGTTGGTAATAATTTGTACTGCGCAGGAAACATGCACAACACACAATACAATACATCTTCATTATATTTAAAAGATTTTCCGAGCGATACATCAAATTATGAGTATTATTGATTAGAAGACAGATTTATATGGTTAAATATGTCGAATTCTGTATATAAGGTGACGATAAATTACGCGCGTACTATATCCTACATACAATTTTTCCATTGTTGCTAACACACTTGTAACTTTTTTATTTTTATTTTTGTGTTACCAACAATATGACGTTCTATATACACACCACTTGATTGCCGACAGGAATGAAATCCTAGAAATATAATACGAATCTAGTTGATTGATTTCTTCGGCGCGTTTTTTGTTGTTGCCAATAATTTAATTTACCCATGCTAAGAATAGTACACAAAATAAAAAAAAAGAAGAAGACAAAATAAAATACAAAAAATCTTATTTATGTGATTTGAATTATTTTGAATATTTGATTAGAAAATTAGTATGCATCATTGGTATATATAAATCCAAAAAATCCAAATAGAAATAAAAATTGTTGTTACATGGATTGATTTAATTTGAATTAATTGTATTATCAACTTGATTATTTTTGCTGAATATTATTCAGGAACTGGAAACTCAAATATTTATCATAATTAGGAAATTATTAGAATTTTAGCTAATTTTAATTTAATTTACGATAATAATACACGAATAAATCAGTTATATAATAATTTAACCGACTGTTATTTGTGGCTTTAAGGCAAACAACAAAGCTTTTCATATAAATCTTACTTTTATCAACTGCAACTCGAGATATCCCACGACTGTATTAATTATGCTAATGTGGTATAACCAGAGCCCGGAATTTTATGCAAAAACAAATTATTGCATATTTGTTGTGTATGATTTGTGTATATCATATACATATTTTGCTCTTTTTGGACGTGTGGTTTTAAAACTTGTTTCCTGGGTTTTAACAATTGAAATTATTAATTGAACTTAATTTGATTCACAAAGATTTGTACTTAATTTGATATTTTTTTTCGATATCTTCGTCAGTATCGAAGATCAACATAAACAATACATGTTGAGAGGTACTTTGCCTCTATGTTTTAGCTTAATTGATGCTTCAGTAGCCTTCAGGAACTGAGAGTCCAAGGGCTGCCATTTTGGCCAGCTCGCAAATTAATTTTATTCCCATTTCAGAGTTCATCTCCAGGTTTGGACTAGTTGCGGTAATTGTGGAGGTTCTGGGGGTAAGAGGGAAACAGGATGCTACAATGGCCTCCGCCTACTTTTCTGGAGACTCGGAAATGATACCTCCTCTCGAAGTTAGGCGGCTCATAGCTCATTGCCAGCGCAATGGGCTGGCTTACCTAACAGGATGCGATGCAAATGCGCACCACACGGTGTGGGGTAGCACGAACATCAATAATAGGGGTGAGTACCTTTTTGAGTATATAATTACTAATAATGTGTCAATAGGGGAAGGAAACCTACCTTTATAAATGCGATTAGGCAAGAGGTTTTAGATTTGACGCTTTCTAGTCCGCATTTTAGCAATTTAGTTAAAAATTGGCGTATGTCTGAAGAGGCCTCCTTATCGGATCACTTGCACATCAGATTCGACTTGGCGGCCGAGGCCATGCAGCGGCAGAAGATTAGAATTCCAAAACTGACCGATTGGGACTCTTATAGAGTTTCACTCGAATCAGAAATGCCCTCGGTTATGGGGAACATAGAGTCTCCAGAGGGATTGGAATTCTGTTCAAACCAGCTGCATAATTCTATACACTTGGCTTTCAAAAACAGCTGCCCGGTTAAGCGAAGAGAGTCCATTAAGTTGGTCCCTTGGTGGAACGCCCCGGGGAATAGGGCGAGTATAGGAAGTCCTTAACGGAATATAATCTGGAATTAAGAAGATCCAAAAGGGCTACCTGGAGAAACTTCTGTGAGGGAATCATTGAATTACCCTCTGCAGCTCGTCTCCGGAAAGTCCTTTCTAGGGATCACTCAAATGGTTTGGGGCTTCTTCAGAAGTAAAACGGGAAGTTCACTGAAAACCGGAAGGAAACCCTGGAGTTACTACTAGGTACCCACTTTCCGGACTCAATAGTGGTAGGTGCCCAGGAGGACCCGAATGACCCTTCAAGTGAGGTAACCTATACACCTCACAGTAGGATCTGGAGTCTCTCTGGGAAAATTTTCACACCCAGCAAGGTGAGATGGGCTATTGGCTCTTTCAAACCTTTTAAATCTGCTGGAGGGGATGGTATTTTTCCTGCTTTACTCCAAAAAGGTATTGAGGAAATACTCCCCAGCTTGATCCAGATGTTTCGGGCAAGTTATGCATTTAACTATATTCCGAAGCTATGGAGGAAAGTAAATGTGGTCTTTATACCAAAGGAAGGGGGTCGTTTGTACTCCCAGCCCAAGGCTTATCGGCCAATTAGCCTTACATCGTTTCTATTGAAGACTATGGAAAAAATCTTGGATCATCAAATAAGATGTGAAGTCCTTGTTAATAATCCGCTGCATCGGGATCAGTTTGCTTATTAAACTGGTAAATCCACTTTGATGTCTCTTAGTGGTCTAGTCACAAGGATTGAAAGAGCGGTGGCGTATAAGGAAATTGCCCTTTATGCATTTGTGGACATTGAGGGGGCTTTTGATAACACCTCCTATGGATCGATAGAGAGAGCAGCAATGGAGAAGGGGATTCCGCCTTCTACAATTAGGTGGATACGCTCCATTCTGGAATATCGTGAGATTACAGTCAGATTAGATGGCGAGTCAGTAACCATCAGGGCCGTAAAGGGCTGTCCCCAAGGAGGCGTGCTGTCTACTCTTTTATGGTCATTGGTTATTGACAGACTACTTGTCCTTCTGAGTAACCATGGGTTTGATGTCCAGGGCTATACGGATGATGTGGCTATCATAATTAGAGGCAAGTTTGATGGGGTCATCTCTGATCTCATGCAAAATGCACTCGATTTAATATGGCAGTGGTGTAACCAGGAAGGACTTAGTGTCAATCCAAACGAAACTGTCATTGTCCCTTTTACGAGGAGGAAAAAGCTCTCGCTTATAGCTCCCTCGTTAAACGGCACTACTGTTTGTTTTTCCAAAGAGGTTAAATATCTAGGGGTTATCCTAGATCAAAAACTGAACTGGAAACAACATTTACTTAAAGTTCAAAATAGAGCCACTAAGGCTTTTTGGGCCTGTCAGAGACTCTATGGACGTACTTGGGGACTACAACCAAAAATGATCTACTGGTCATTTCTAACAATCATTAGGCCTATGGTAACCTACGCATCGGTAGTGTGGTGGCCTAAAACTAAACAGAGGACAGCGCAAACTTTATCGAATAAGGTTCAGCGTATAGCCTGCATTGGGGTTACGGGCTCAATGAAATCATGTCCAACCGCAGCAATGGAGGCTCTCCTAGGACTGACTCCATTGCATCTGCATGTTAAAAAGGAGGCTGCTATTATGGCCCTTAAGATGCAGGCGCGGGAAATATCAAACCGGGCAATATGGTGGGCCATCTGGAAATCATCCGGGAATTTCAGACAGACCATACCATAGGAATGCTTTCCGACTGTATGCCAGCTAAACTGGACTTCCACAAACCATTTTGTGTTACTTTACCTAACCGGGATTTGTGGAGAACAGGGGGACCATCCTTTGAGCGAGGGTCAATGGTATGGTTTATGTCAGGGTTAGGAATATACGGGAGCGGGACTGCCCTCTCGAAGTCCTTGGGTAACAACGCTACCGTCTTTCAAGCTGAAGTACATGCTATAGAACTTTGTGCTAGGATAGGCATTGCAAAAGGCCTAAACGACGCAAAGGTTTATATTGTATCAGACAGCCAATCGGCCTTAAAGGCTCTTAGGTCTTTTACCGTTGAGTCAAGGCTGGTATGGGACTGTCTGAAGGTTATTAAACAGTTGGCAAGCTCAAATAAAGTAACACTTATTTGGGTGCCAGGTCATACTGGAATTGTGGGAAATGAGGCAGCTGATGGCCTCGCCCGCGAGGGTTCTGCTTCTTCGTTCATTGGACCAGAGCTCTTCTGCGGCGTCACTAAGGGGCACCTTAGGGTAGCGGTAAAACGCTGGGAGGATGTGCAAAAGTCCTTCTATTGGCGTAGAATTCCAGGTTTGCGACAGGCGAAGAAATTTATTTGAGCTTCGTCAGTCAGGGGTAAAGGAGTGTTTTGTACTTAGGAATCCTGAGTTGAGGCAGCTTACTGGCTTCTTCACAGGTCACATCCCCTTAAGGTATCACCTTAAGAAAATGGGCCTAAGTACGACAGATGAACGCCGCTTCTGCGACCTGGAAGCGGAATCAGCGGAACATGTTCTGTGCTATTGCCCAGCCATTTTCCGCCAAAGACTACAGCATCTAGGAGGGAGAGTAATGAGCCCAGATAGTGTGTATCATATACCGGCCGGCAGTATTGTTAGGTTTATTAAGAGCCTGAATCATCAACTGGACGGATCATTGAGCAGGGTCCATGCACAATAGATCTTTTAGGTCGCAGTGCGAGGTGGCTTCACGCCCACATGGCCCTACAATTAATAATAATAATAATAGCCAAAAGTTGGCAGCCGAAAGTGAAAGGTCGATAATGCAGATTGTATTACTCCGGTCAAAAGTTTCCAGCCGAAAGTAAAAAACAGTAATGCAGATTGCGTTTACCAGCCGAAAGTAAAAAAATCGGTAATGCAGATTGTGGTATCCCAGCCGCAAATAAAAAATGAAGTCAATATCGATCGGTAGTGTTTATCCTAAAAACTACTAAGGAATATAATGATGCATGATTATCATTGAATACCTTTGTTAATATTCATATATGGGCCAAACCTGGCAACAGTTCCTCGTGGAAAATTATGTAAAACTCGGTACACCCAAAAAATATTTTAATTGGAATAAAAACCGCCCCTAGGGTGTTATGTCTGGAGATGTATTTTGTTGAAGTAACTTGTCAATAGCTATCGCAGGAAAAAAATTCAGTTCAAGTTTCTCGTGGAAAATTTCGGAAAATTTGAAAGACGTTCCAGCCGCAAGTAAAAAAACATTGAATTTTCCGAGAGCTCCCACAGGAAACTTGAACCGATTTTTTTTCCTGCGACGGCTATTGAAAAATCCAATAAACACAATTCAATTTCAGATATACACTCTAGAGGTTGATTTTATTCCAATTTTGTGAATTCTTTTGATTTTCCAATGTTTTCCGCGATTAGGTTAAACAAAGTTTTCCACGTAAGACTTTTTACAAAATTGTTTATTAAGAGCCATGTGTCCTATTTACTTATTCGGCTGATAACCACAAAAATTTTTATTTTCGGCTGGAATGTTAATAATGTAATCTGCATTATCGACTTTTTACTTTCGGCTGGAAACTTTCGACTAACTTTAACAGGATAATTTTTATAGATCTGTATCAGACAGTTTTAGCGTTTGTATCAGTGTTTAATATAAGCAAATACATTCTGAATGTGAATTTCAATAAAAAAAATCGTAGTTTAGCCGTCTATTAAATAAATCTAGATTTACAGGTAATTATTCAACGTATATGTAGTTATTTTATTCAATAATATGTATATAGGTTAGGTTGAAGTGGCTGCTATCGCACACTTAGGCCAGCAATGGCCCGTTGTGATACCACAGGATCCCATCTCCCCATTACTCCCGTTGAAACCAACCAGAGCTATTTATATAGCGTAATAAATCTCGCACTCCACAGTCCGCGAGTTTCGAAAGGCTGTCCATACCGTACACACCCAAATACTTATGCCTTCTGTATGATAGCGCCGGACATGAGCATAGGAAGTGTTCCAAAGTCTCCTCCTCCTCTTCGTCCATGCAACTTCTACAAAAGTCATTCGTCTGTATCCCCAGCCTTCTCGCATGCTCCCCAAAAAGGCAGTGACCTGTCATTATCCCTACGACCCATCCTATTTCTTGTCTTCCCAGGGATATTAGTACCTTGGAGCGCCGCAAATCCAGTTTTGCACAAACCTGCTTTGCTACCCTGCACGTGAGAGTGTTGATCCACCTCTCATTTGTCAAGGCGATTGCCTTTTTACTGAGCGCCCATTTTAGCACTGCCATAGGCCTCCCCAGACCTACCATTTCCGGCTGCATCTGGAGAGTCGTATCGTACCTAGCTAGATCGTCCGCCCTGCAGTTCCCCGTGACGTCCGAGTGACCCGGGACCCAGATTATCTGGATGCTGAAATACTCGCTCATCTCGTTAAGAGATGATCGGCAATCCAGCGGCACCCGCGACTTCAGACAAACTGCCCCAAGTGACTTGATCGCTGCCTGACTGTCCACATAAATTGCGATATCCCTCCCGGATACCACATTATGCTTCAACCATGTCATGACTTCCCTGATCGCCACCACTTCAGCCTGGTACACGCTGCAGTAGTCAGGGAGACGAACAGAAATATTAACATTAAGTTTATCACAGAAGACTCCGGCTCCTACCTGATCGTCTAGCCTCGAGCCGTCTGTGAAAAATTGCACTGCCTCGTTTTCCAAGATTGATCCGTTTCTCCAGGATTCCCTTGAGGGAAAGATGGTACGGAAACCCTTATCGAAGCACAACGTTGGTGTAATATAATCCAGATTCGCGAGTTCTTCGCCAGCGAATCTACCTATCGTCAAGTGTCCCACCTGAAGACACTTCCACTGAGAGACAGCCAAGAGTCTCGTAGCCACGTTGGCTGCCATCTGTTTACCATAACGGTCGATTGGAATAAGGTGGAACATAACCTCTAAAGCGCGTGTAGGTGTTGTCCTAAGCGCCCCGCTTATAAGCATACAGGCCGTTCTTTGCACCTTCTCCATCATACCTCTATATGTTACCTTATCTAGAGCTGGCCACCAAACGCCCACCCCGTACATTAGCACAGGTCTTACCACGGCGGTATAGAGCCAGTATACCAGCTCCGGTTTCAAGCCCCATCTCTTACCTATAGCGTTTCTACACGAGTATAAGGCTACAATAGCCTTATTCACCCTTTCCAAAGTGTTAGGCTTCCAGCTGAGCTTACTATCAAAGATTATGCCCAGAAATCTTGCTCGGTCAGCAAAAACTAGTCCGCTGCCGTTTATGATAGGACGGCTAACCACCGGAATTTTATATTTCCTAGTAAATAGTACCAGCTCTGTTTTGGAAGGGTTAATCCCCAATCCACACTTGCTGGCCCATTTCGTAACAATCAGGAGTGCATTCTGCATAACATCCCTAATCGTATCTAGATATTTGCCTGAGACAGCTATCGCTACATCATCAGCATATGCTACAACCCCTATCCCCTCTCTCTCTAGTTCCAGCAGCAATCCATTAATCACTGCACTCCAGAGAATGGGGGACATTACACCTCCTTGTGGGGTTCCTCTAACCACCCGTCTTCTAATCTTGGACTCTCCCAGCTCCGAGGCAATAGTCCTGCTTACCAGCATCTGATTTATTAACCTACTTATAGAGCAGTCTACCTTCATAAAAGACAATCCTTCCATGATCGCCTCCGTTTTTACCTTATTAAAAGCACCCTCAATATCGAGAAATGCTACCATGCAAAACTCTTGCAAGTAAATTGATTTCTCAATTGTGCGTACTAGATCGTGCAGAGCTGTGTCCACCGACTTTCCCTTACAGTACGCATGCTGCGACATTGCCCAATTCCTGGGTTCAATTCTTGATCGAATAAACACATCTATCAACCTTTCCAGGGTTTTCAGCAGAAAGGATGATAGAGTTATAGGCCTCAAGTCCTTTGGACGAGCATGTGAGCTCTTTCCCGATTTCGGGATAAAGACTACTTTGACCTCTGTCCAATTCCTAGGAATATAGACTAGTTTCAAACATCCCCTGAAGATAACCACTAGCCAGGGGATGATGGCTGCCGAGTTCTTTTGAATCTCTGCTGGTATAATCCGATCCGGGCCCGCCGACTTATAAGGCTTAAAACCCTGCAGCGCCCACCTGATCCGCTCTCTATCCAAAATGCCCTCCATAACTATTGGAGGTGTTCCTCGATGAGCTCCAGGCTCCATCGAGTCATCAAAGCTTCCCGGAAAGTGGTTATCGATGAGAAGCTCCAACGATTCCGCACTTGAAGCTGTCCATGACCCGTCTGGTCTAATTAAGTAACTAGGACTAGTTGGGTTAGTAGATAGAATCTTCCTAAGGCGGGAAGTCTCAGAGACTTCTTCCATTCTACCACAGAAGAGTCTCCAAGATCCCCTCTGTGCCTTCCTCACTTCTTTTTTGTACTTTCTTAGGTCCTCCTTATAGGAGTCCCAGTCCCGTACATGCCTCGTGTTCTTTGCCTTATTAAAGGCTGTCCTACACGCCTTCCGAAAGGTCTCCAACTCCATGGACCACCATGTCGGTTTTTGCCTGCCCCTTGGCTTTATCAGGGGCAAGAAGCATTAAAGGAAAGATTGCATGCTTTTGTGACAACATCCACAATGCAATTCAATTCTTCCACTGTCTCCGGAAGTCCGGGGACCTCCGGCAATAGTTCCTCCAACACCTCCCCATATTTCTCCCAGTTTGTCCTTCTAGGATTCCTGAACGGCTTCTGGGTACCCGGGTGTATGTTAAGGTTATAAGTTATATATTGATGATCAGAGAATGAGTGCTCCTTCGCCACTCTCCATCCCCTAATCAACTGAAAAATAGTATCCGAGGCGAGGGTCACATCTAGAACCTCCTGCCGATTGCTAATGATAAATGTCGGTTCCTGCCCAACATTGCAGACTGAAAGGTTAGTATTTAATAAGTAATCAAAAAATAACTCACCCCTCTCATTAATATCAGTGCAGACCAGCCAAAATTTGTCTCTGCCAACCTCCATACTGATCGCAGTAACGTCACCACTACTGTGTTGAGAAAGTAGAAAATTTTTTAAAGTATTTTTCACTAAAATGCAAGATCTTATCTTCTCAGAGCTACTTGAGTACAAAGTTGTATACCCTTTCACCTTAAGGCCACAGATCCTGTTTTTGTTAATCCAAGGTTCCTGGATTAACGCTAGCTCCTCTCCTGATCTAGTCAGTCTGAGAACGAGAGCCGCCGAAGCAGCCTTCGTATGGTGAAGATTAATCTGCACAATATTAATCATCATGCATTATCTCACTTACCTCTTCATGCATTCCCTGTTTCAGGCTAATGCTACCTTCTTCCGGGGGGCCGCTAATATCCGCCGTGTTGGCCCCCATAATTAATGCTTCGCTGCATTAAGAATCCCCAGCCTCTCTTCGTTCAAATTCCGACAGGGTGTCCCCATCGGATCCAAGCGAGAGAAGGCCGCCTCTCTCCAATAGCAGCTCCACGTCATCGTCTGTTATAACCCCATGCGCTTGCTCGACTGTCTGCCGCTGGGTCCGTCCGACGTCCACCTCCGGCCGGTCCTCCGAGCGCATGCCTACCTCATCATTTTTAAAAACGTTGAGAGTGATCGACCCGAAACCGTAGCTGATCACCCCCTTTGTCTCTACCAGGGGAGTAAGGGACTCCTTATTGGCAGCATGATTGCCATTCTGAAGCTCCCTTTAGCCTCCTCCTGTTTGACAATCTTCCAATCTTTCGTTGGAAGATTCGGATTACTTGCCTGAATAATCTCAAGGATCTCTTCTGGCTTTTCTGGTTTGGTTGGTAACCAGACGCGGGCCCTTCGGCCTATCGCTCCAGTGATGGCCTTGGCTCGTTTGCTGTCGCCCACTTCGAGCTCATCCTGGGACCTCTGCCTTTTAGGCACAAGGACCCTATCCGAGCTGTCGCGGCCGACAATCTCCCTCGCCCATGCCACAGATTGCTTCTGTTCTACTGTAAGCTACCCCTCAGGGGTTGCAGCCAGTTTATCCAGAATTGTATGCGCCGACCGTTTCTCCCTGTATCGTCGCTTTGCAGGAGGGATCCTTCCCGATCCCCCGCTCTCTTGCCTGGCATTAGTATTGCTGACTCCTGGCTTTGGTGCCATGGTGCTATTTATCCCTGTCACTGATGAGGTAGCTCCACCTTTAAGGAAAGAGCCAGTTTCTTCCTTCATTGTTTCCGGTTTTTCAAGGGTACCGGCTCCCTTATTTTTATTTTTCAAATCATTCATAGTATTCCCACGAGTGTCGGAGAAATACTGGTCCACCTGCGCAGAGATCCGTATACGCAGGTAAGGCTAAATACAACTGGAGGTAGCCAGGTATCCAGAGGGCTCCGTTAACGACTGGGCTTTGTTAAATGGGCCCCCAGCCTAGCTTATCATCAGCACGGGTCGCATAACACCTTAATCCAGCCCATTGGCTCACCAAGCATCACATCCCAGCACCCCCGCCCCTATTCATCTTTCACTCAACCATTCACCCATCCATATGGATATCCCAAACCAATAGAACCCATTCCATTCAAGGGGGTAACGCGTTTAAAGGGGCCCCTCACTCCCTACCTGGAGACCCCGGAAATGTGACGCTCAGTTTGCCTGTGGTTATTAGTTGAGCTTTATGGCGCCATCAGTTCGCCATTCCATACCGGGTATCATAGGCACTCAGAATTTATTAAACTGAGGTTAACCACTCCCCAGTTTCCTAAGACTCTCCTCCCAGCAGGGCTGCGGTTGGGGGCGGCTTATTTAATTCACCGCTAACCTATCTATCGATAGGCCGTCCACTATCCACCACCTGTGACCCCCCCGATAGCTGCAGCATGCCCCGGGTAATATGTATATAATGAAACGAAAATTTTATTTAGGAATTACTTATCGTATGTAAGGATGGATCCCATACTGCTATACCGGCACTGCGTAGGAATCTACCAATTCACATATTATATAAACCGAAAACCATTTGACTCAGTGTATTTGCAGATAAGGTGGGATTAATTCACCATCAGAAAAGTTTCTTTTGGTATTTAAACTACATGTATGTAATATTCAATGCAGTAAATTATTGTAGATTTAATTATTTATTTAATTTTTTGAATGTTCTGTAGTAATACCTAATGTCGAGCATAGGGTGGGGTATCTCCTATATGGCCTTAAATCTAACCGCCTGATTCCCTATAAATATACCGGGATATTAACCTAATGTTCATAATAAAGCTCATTTTGCAGCGAGGGTGATGATTGAAATCGCGTTTGGTATTTTATAGGGCAGATTTTGGCATATTTCTGGACTAAATACTAGAAAGCCATATCTGATACCTTTAATAATATGGCGGCACGCATCCTTCATAGCTAGAAACTTATTTAATATAACAATATCACAGTTTTTTGTATTATGCATTTCAAAATGTTTATCGGTACATATAAAAAAATAAAATCTTTAAATATTTGCTAAATTTTATCAATTAGTTTTGAAAATAAGTCTAGAAAACGTTCTTGCTTTATACCATTTTCTTCATAAATCGTTTACTTTTGTCGTCACCATCTGCTTTCCCTTAACGTTGTAGGACGGAATCAGGTGGTGAAATGGTAGTGAGTTTTTCAATTACGCAGTCCAAGAAATCCTGCTACCGCCGTTGGGTTTTTATCCTAATATTGGACCTATTACTGGAGCAGATTTCTGGAGGGTCACTTTCTGGTCTGTCATTTAAAAACTTGTCCATAATTTCTAAATATTCCCATCTTTCATAAAAGTAAAATGAATACAAAATATTATATGTATAAGATAAGAAGCAAAATTTCAGTTATCGACTGCAGCATTACACTTTACACACATTTTTGTTTGTGCTTTCGATCGAATTTTTTGAAAAACTCTTCACATAAATTCAACAAAAATAAAACGAAAAAGTTTATGATTATTTTTAATCCTGCCTTCTAGCGGCTACTATAATAAAAAAATTCAATTTCACCCCATTTTTTAGATAGATTTACTGCACAAAAGTTGATGACGATTTCTGATTTTATTTCGCGGATTTCAATTGACATTTTAAGCAAATTTAATCTATCATTTTTTTTTACTCGCACATCGATAGTCATGCACATATTCTATAAATCGCCCGATTAGTCGATTAATAATAAAATGTCAACAACATCTAATTACGTAAACATTCGGAACCCCAATGCATAATTTTCATTTTTAACATTATACTGAAATTAAATTACAAACCAAATTTTCAAGGGTGTAAGCGTTGTTAATTTGGCAACGAATAGGTCATTTGAATATAAACGAAAATCCCATCAGGCGACTGTCGGTTGATGAAATATTTAGACTCATTTCCTAAACACTAACTATGTAAGGTTATATTGTATTACACAAATCGTAATAGTTGATTTTGAAACCATCAATCATTTACTATCAAGAATATTTTTTTTTTTTTAAATCATTAAACTATTTACAATTTTTTTTTTGGTTTCGTATTTGATATGCCGTCATTTCAGTTTTGAACCATTTAAAAAAAGTCTATAGGTATAATCCAAACTAAAACCTATACCTCTGATGATCTATCTATGATAGAGAAATAGATTATATTTGATGTTTTTTTATTTTTATTTTTATAACGAAAAATGTTCGGTAGTTGGTGTTGTTTTTGGTGTACATCAGTGCGTCAGGTGTAAATGATTTATGTATTTTCAATTTTATAAAACACGCTATAGAGTTTTTATTTTTTTATATGTGGATTGAAATTTATCAGATTTCCGTTGATTGTTTGTGTGTGTACAGTAAATAGAATAATAGAACGAATGTATTAACATTATCAGGAAATAGTGAAATAGGTATCCCTTTAGATTAGATTGGATTGTTTTTTTTTTCTTTTGATAAAGTGTTAAATTTTCCCATTACAAAATTCTATGATCTATGACCCCTGATTTGATGCCATTTTAAAATGTGATAGTTTCAGAATTTTTTGTTTCATTTACGCGGGTTATTTTAAGAGATCCAACAATAATGCCACAAAATAATAATATTTTCATATTTCCTTTTTTTTTAAGATATATTTTCGTGAAAAACTAGAGGAATCCAATGAATTTTGTACTCAGTGGCTGCTGGCAGAGGCGAGCTTTTACAATTACTGTTCCAAAAATCACCTCACGTGGTGACCAGGCAAGTGGAAGTCTACGTCATCAGGGGTCACAGCCGCGCATTTGATGATACATGTCTCGCTGAAGGTTCAGTGACCACTGACGAGATTCATAATATTTTCGAATTTGAAACAAAGGGTCCTGTCGCACCCATACAACTGCCAGAATGTACCACCATATGTCATGGTGGACTCCGAGACACCCCATATATTCTGCGGTGACTTCAACATCGATGTCTGTCTGCTAAGCCTCAATTCGTGCGTTTTATCAAGGATACCTCCAACTCTCTTCTCTATCGGTGACCACTCTTAAAATCGTAACTACACTAAACTTATTATTATTTATAAAATCCCGTCCTAATACGACGTCTACTTTCATCGTACCCTCTGGAACTATTAAAAAAATCACCTTGAATATAGAGCATTGCATACTTTTTACACTATCTGCCGTGGGCACTTGGCGAAAGCCGAAACTCACTTAATTTTGCGAAATATTTATGGCCCTATTATGGTTCTCACATTTGGGTCACTCGGTGACTTTACTCCTCAAAATTTAAAATTTGGTATTATGGTTCTCGCAGCGAGTGAATCTAATGTCAATAATGCTTACCAACTATTTTTGAGTGAGTTCATAGTAACTTATATATTATTGTTACCGCCACCCACACCAATTACGACTGAAAGCTGAAAAACAATTAAAACATCATCACATCAAGCCGCAATAGTCCAGCACACCTGAAAAATAACAACAATTATAGACACAACTTATAAACTAACATTTATTATACAATTCACAAACTATAAACTTACCTGTAAAAATATTCGCATGTCAATCAAAATTGACAACCCCATGTTTGTCAAACGTCAAAACATGGTCGGTATTATAGCGTACTACTTTGCAGCACATTCCATAATTAGTATTGCCTGGCGTATGTCAGCATTATGTAATTTATATTTTGTCCGCTAGTGCTGCGAAAAGGGAAAAATGGACACTCTCATCTTTCTACTGTCACTTCTTTTCTGTGTGTACAGCTGAGCACATTATACAAAAAAAGCGACCGAATCATTCTCCAAATAAGTTACTATAAAATAAAACTAAAATAAAACAAAGTATTCAAAAGTTTTTTCTGACTTTATCATTGGTGCCGAAACCCGGGAATTTGTGATTCGTGACGTAAAAGTAAATTAAGTGTGCACAGCGAAATAAATATCGTAACTCCTCTACTCGAGAAATGTTACATACAGTTCAAGGAATATGACGAGGACATCACTGTTATCGATGAAACGATATCTGAGATTGACGCCATTGAACAACGGTACACCAAAGCAAAGGCAGCATTGCGGACAGCAATTCACGGACGCAATCCAATGGTTAGCGGAGTTCAAACACAGCTAGACAAAACCATGCAATCTTTCACAACGCATCAACGGGAAATGCTCGACACCATGCGAGAACAAAGCTTTTCCGCAATTCCAAAGGATGAGATCAAGCTGCCAAGGATTCAAATACCGTTTTTTACTGGGAAATATAATGAATTCCTCTCGTTTAAGGATTTGTTTTCATCATCGGTGCACAAAAATCCAGCTCTAACGAACGTGCACAAGTTCCAGTATTTGAAGGGACTGTTACGCGATGATGCGGCGAATTTGCTGCGACACATACCAGTAACTGAGGCTAACTACGAGGAGGCATGGGAGAAACTCTGTAATCTATATGACAACCAAGGCCTAGTGATCACATCTTTAATCAAGCAGTTCATGAGTCAACCAACAGTGACTACAGATGGTGCTATATCGTTGCGAAGAATCTGCGACACGTCTGATGAAGTCATCAGAGGGTTGAAGGCGCTGGGTGAAGGAGCAGAGACTAGAGACCCATGGCTCATTTACATCATTCTGCAAAAACTAGATTATGAAACCCGAAGACAATGGGCGATTAAGAGCATCGATGTAAAATCCCCAACATTCAACGCGTTTATATCATTCATCGCTAAGAAATGTGTCGCCTTAGAGTTGTGTGATCCTGTCCAACACAGACGAATGCAAACAAAGGCAGTAGCGCGAACTTATCAAGCACAAGCTACGGATACTCCACCAATCAAAGGTGTTGACCAGCCATGTATCAAGTGCGCAGACATTCATAAACTCCACGAATGTCCTCAATATAACGATCTCAGTTTAGCACAAAAACGAGAATTTGTGGCATACTCTCGAATTTGCTTCAACTGCCTGTTTAAAGGCCATATGTCTAGCCACTGTCCATCGAGAAGGCGATGTTTTGTATGTCAAAGAAAGCATCACACTTCCCTTCATCCACCACAAGATCCCAAAGTGAATGTAACTGTAGACGAAAATGAGTCCACCGATGAGTCAAAGGACCAAAGTGAATATCAAACGTTAGCGCCAACTACACATACGGCAGTGACTGCCAGATACTCATTGTTGCCAACGGCATTGGTGAATGTTAAGGACGTGCTCGGGAATAAGCATTGCTGCAGGGTACTACTGGACTCAGGGTCTGAAGCCTCCCCAATCACACAATCTTGCGTGACTAAACTGCAACTAGCTCGCCACAATTGTCGGATTCCAATCACTGGTATAGCATCCAATGCAACAACAAAGGGTCGAACATCACTGACTATCACATCACGATTTGATGCGGATTTCGTCATAGAAGTAGATGTATTTATTTTGGACAAATTAACATCAAAATTACCGCGGTTGAGTACTGAAATGCGTAATAGCTGGAAGGAGTTACAATCAATATACCTCGCCGATCCTATTGAGCAACAGTGTCGCGATATAGATATCCTGTTGGGAGCAAACCACTTTTTTAAAATTCTACGACAAGGCCAAATCACAGGGCCCAACAGCCTCATCGTGCAAAATTCTGCACTGGGATGGATTATTTCCGGCAGTGAGGCGAAATTCAACCAGCGCATAGCATTGCAACTTGAGTTCAATATCGATCAAACGCTATACGCAAATTTTGGGAGATAGAGGAACTACCAGCCAAAGCAATACTGACGCCCGAGCAACAATACTGTGAGGAATTGTTCACAACTACTCACTTCAGGGATTCTTCGGGTCGGTTTGTTGTAAGACTTCCCTTTGCTAAAGATTCCAAACGACTGGGAAGCTCGCTTCAACAAGCCACTTCGCGATTCAAATATATTGAATCAAACCTACAACGGCAAGTAGATCTACGAAATGCATATAAAATGTTCATGGACGAGTACCAGCAGCTCAATCATATGGCGGAAATATGATACGAGCCCTCCAACAACTGGGAATGGAAGCAAAAACCGAGTATCCGCAGGCATCTCATGCAATACTAAACGATTTTTATGTGGATGACCTCCTGAGTGGAGGAATCAACGTGCCATCAACTATAGCATTAGCCAACAACATAATCCACATTCTCAGCACTGCAGAGTTTCCATTACATAAGGTTGCCTCCAACTCGCAAGAATTGGTCTCGTCATTAGCCAAAACTCGCCAAGGTACGAGTGCATCAGTAGTAAGTCTGGATGGAGAAAGCGAACATAAAATCTTGGGCTTACTCTGGGACACAAAGGCGGATACATTCAAGTTCCAAATAAACGAGCCACCAGAATCACCTACTCACACCAAGCGAAGTCTTCTATCCGAAGCATCACGGCTATACGATCCTTTAGGTTGGCTAAGCCCAGTAATCGTCCCAGTTAAGTCGTTGTTCCAACAACTATGGCTACAGCACCTTGGATGGGATGATCCGCTGCCAAGATCTACAATACAGGCCTGGTCGACCATCCGAAACGACTTCAAGCAGTTGGAAACCATTGCAATTCCTCGTCGCATCAAGATCATGTCACCGTCTAGTGAACTGCACGGATTCGCTGATGCAAGCTCTACTGCCTGTGCCGCTGTACTGTATTGTAGAACCGTAGATGAATTTGAGAATGTACGTACACATCCGTCTAATTGCATCAAAAACAAGAGTAGCACCGATCAAGACAATCTCCATCCCTCGTCTGGAGCTATGCAGTGCCTTGCTGCTAGCTACATTAACTAAAGCTGTCATCGAATCCATGAAACTGCAATCCATCCCGATATACTCGTGGACAGACTCAGAGATCGTCCTGCACTGGCTGTCTCAACACCCATCCAGATGGAAGGTTTATATCTCAAACCGAACTACACAAATACTAGAACGGATGCCGACAACGACCTGGAACCATGTAGCATCCGCAGATAATCCAGCCGATGTTGCTTAACGTGGATGTTCCTCAAGCGACCTAGTGACCCAATCACTCTGGTGGAATGGGCCTCATTGGCTCAAAAATCCTAAGGATACATGGCCGCATAGATGGAACCAGAGAGGTTCTCACGATCCAACGATATCGGACAAATCATTGATAGAAGAACGCGCCAATCTAGTCCACAAAATTACTATTGTCCCAGATCTAGTATCCATGATTGAACTTCATCATACACTAAGCTGATTAGGATTCTAGTGTATCTTAGGCGATTTATTACGTTTTGTCAGCTTCAACTGTCGAAAGGCCTAAATACTTCTGTTCAAAAAGGTGCAATTCAATCTGGAGAAACAATTACGAAAGGAATTCTATCGTCACTGTCACCCTATTTAGATGACGATGGGCTGCTACGCGTGGGCGGACGTTTGAAAAACGCAGATTGTTCATATAATCAGAAACACCCAATCATTCTACCGACCCATCATATCCTCAGCAAAATGATTCTATCCTATCTACATTTGACATACCTCCATCCTGGCCCATCCTTACTTTCCCATCTGTCCCGACAATCATTCTGGATTGTTGCTGTCCGAAAATTAGCTCGGAAAATCACTAACGATTGTATTATTTGTCGCAGGCTTACTTCTCAGCCTACGAACCAGATCATGGGGAACTTGCCTGCCGAGAGAGTTACTCCAACAAAACCATTCACGCACACGGGAGTCGACATGGCCGGACCAATAGAAATTGCAACAAAAACGGGTAGAGGAGCAAAATTCGTCAAGACGTACATCGTTATTTTCGTCTGCATGTCAATCAAGGCAGTCCATTTAGAGTTGGCCGGGAATTTGACAACTGACGCCTTTTTGGTCGCGCTCAAGCGATTCGTCAGCAGAAAAGGCCTGCCTAGCACAATATCATGCGACAACGGGAGCAATCTCGTAGGTGAGAAGCGAAGACTCACCGAAATACAGCAGCAACTGTATGCAAACACTGCAGATGCAGCCGTGCTTAAATTCACCACAGAACGGGGAATTGAGTGGAAGTTCAATCCTCCAGCGGCTCCTCACTTCGGCGGCCTATGAGAGGCCGCAGTTCGGTCAGTTAAACATCACCTTACACGGATGAATCGACAATCCAAACTTACATTCGAAGAGTTCACAACATTGTTGTGTCAGATAGAGGCAATCCTGAATTCGAGGCCCCTCTTACACCTGTAACTGAAGATTGTGACAACATTTTTGCAATTACGCCAGCACATTTTTTGACCACAGCTCAGCTCTTAGCCGTTCCTGAGGTTAATAATACCGATATCCCGGACAACCGTCTAACAAGGTGGGAGGAACTTGTTACGCCGCCCTCGTCTGCGTAACATGCTGTGATGTTGTGTTTGGTCTGGTGCGGGTAATTGAATTTGCCCAGCTCAGTTCAATTTTGATACCTTTTGCCCCTTAATGGCTACTGTCAATAGTACAGGCAAATTTTATATAGTCAACGAGATGTGTCGTGATACATGCTAGTAGATTTTGTGTGTTATCGGTGAGAGTGAGATATGCGTCTATATTTGTGATTTTTGGGTGGTGTTGATGGAGCACAATGGATGTATTTTATTTTCTCCTTGAAAGTCGAAAATTCCAATAGTGCATTTGTTCCACGTTATTTTATGGATTAGTGGACTGTATATTGTATATTTTAGAAAACGATGAAACTTTTGCTCCAAATAAACAAAGAATGAATTAAATACAATTAGAATTTTATTTTAAATATAATAAATGCAAATTTTATAATTTTTGATTTTTTATGTTTTCACTTGGAGTTTTACAATCGTAATAATGATAAGCAAATTTTGAGAAATAGTTATAGTTGTTACCTATCGTTTTTGACATCTATTTTGCTATAAAATTTACTAAAATTAAGTATACAATCGCGACATCTAAATTAAAAGCTTAAACAACATTAATTAAATATAAGTACATGTAAACATATTTAGCCTGAATGTTGGCTGAATGAAATAGATACAAATATTTAAGTTAATTCAAAAAAAAATTAAACAACATTAATTAAATATAAGTACATGTAAACATATTTAGCCTGAATGTTGGCTGAATGAAATAGATACAAATATTTAAGTTAATTCAAAAAAAAGTAACAACGGTAACCTCAAAACATTGGATACAATAATATTGGTAAGGTAAATGTATTTTACATATCATAATTTTCTTAATTTTAATTTTAATTGATTAATTTAACTATTTTAATATTTAATAGAATTTGAAAAATGAACAATTCAGTAATTATAATTATGTTGACATTTTATTTTAGTTGATCCGGCTACTCTGGAGATGTTATCCAGCTGTTCAACATACACCCCCCTTTGAACGAACTGGTTCAAAATGATAATTCATGGATGGAAAAGGGGAATATTTGAATTTGATGTGTTATTGTGGCGGTGTCCTGAGTGATTTGTTGCTTGTAGAATTAATTTTTTGTTAATTTTGTGGATTTGTTTTGTAATGTTTTTTTTTTTTTTTTGGAAATCTGGATAATCACGGCGAAGTTTGGCGTTGATCTTCATCTGACTTCTCTGACGAAATTGGTAAAAGACAAAGTTTATGGATCGGACGTTTGAATTCGTTGTTACCGGATTTTAAAGTAACCACTCTGATCAAACCATCAGAACCAGGATGAATCTCTATGACCCTTGCAAGCGGCCAGTGGTTGACAGGCAAGTTTTTGTCTTTTATTAAGACAACATCGTTTGTCTGGATTGATGATTTTCTGGTCCGCCATTTGGATCTTTGCTGCAGCGAAGTGAGATATTCTGTATACCACCTATTCCAGAAGTGTTGACCCATTTGTTGGACGAGCTGCCACCGAGATAGATGTGATTCTTTTAGATGCGTAATATCCACTTCAGGAATTTTAGTATATGGATGTCCGATTAGGAAGTGTGATGGTGTAAGTGGATCGATGTCCGTGTCGTTTATGACACAGAGGGGTCGTGAATTAAGAATTCCCTCTATTTCAGCAAGAAGAGTGTTCATTTCCTCGAGCGTCAATATGTTTTTTCCTATGACCCTCTTGATGTGAAATTTCGTAGACTTAATAGCTGCTTCCCACAATCCGCCAAAATGGGGAGAGCTCGGTGGAATGAAATTCCATGTAATGCGATTTCTGGAAAGAAAACTTGATAAATTATTGGAATCTTTTATAAGTTTGTTGAAGTTTTCTCTCAGTTTGTAGTCAGCACCAACGAAATTTGTACCGTTGTCACTATGCAATTCGAGGCAAACCCCGCGTCTTGCGGTGAACCTTTTCAACGACGCTAGAAATGCATCACTGGACAATTCGCTGACAAGTTCCAAATGGACAGCCTTTGTACTCAAGCATATAAAAAGGCATATATATGCTTTATAGGTTTTCTGCCCTCGTCCTTTCGCGAAATGAATTGGGATCGGCCCGGCATAATCTACTCCAGTTTTCAAAAATGGGCGTATTAATTCCACTCGAGATCTCGGCAGGCTACCCATTAATTGTTCTTCACAGTGTGCCTTAAACTTTGTACACGTAACACATTTTTTTACGACTTCTTTGGCTTTAGTTTTTCCGTTTGGTATCCAGTATTCTTGTCGGCTGATAGAAAGAAGAAGCGTTGGGCCAGCATGTTTGTTGTTTAGATGAAAATCTCGAAGAATCAAAGTGGCAATTCTGGATCGTAAATTGACAATGATAGGGTGTTTAGTAGAATATGGAGCTAGACTATTATGGAGCCTACCCCCAACACGAATTAGCCCGAAATCATCCAGGAACGGATCTAGAGACCTTAGGTTACTGGTTTTACTGACCATTTCTTTACATTGCAATGCTGCGAGTTCATCTTTATAAAATTTAGATTGCTCATATTTACAAA
The DNA here is from genome assembly GCA_963556165.1 of Tipula helvola. Lineage (NCBI taxonomy): Eukaryota > Metazoa > Arthropoda > Insecta > Diptera > Tipulidae > Tipula > Tipula helvola. Next base: position 347,843,837 of record OY744481.1, on the reverse strand, counting down.
TGAGGTGTACGACGTGAAATAGTTCTTCTCTCCGAAGAAAGATCCCATCTGTTCTGGAATCTTTGGGTTTTGCTGCGTTGCCAATAAATCTAAAGATGTAGCACATCACTCTTTGTAGTTTAATGAATGATGAAAATTTGTTAATCATTTCGTCGAACCATTCATTTGCATTTGATCGGATAATAGTGAATGTAAATATTTTATTGGAGGTTTCCTCTTCGTGTCCGTAGTTTTTATTTTGAGGTGGCCATGTTTCGGTTGATTGATACAGCCAGTTGGGTCCATTCCACCATAGGGAATGTGATTCGAGTTCACTAGGTAATAAACCGCGAGAAGCGCTATCCGCTGGATTTTCCGCTGATGGAACATGTCGCCAATGTTCCCTTGGAAGCGATGAAATGATTTCAGAAGTGCGATTACCTATGAATGTGCTCCAACGTCTTGGGTGACTGGATAACCAGTCAAGTACGATTTGGGAATCAGTCCAGGCGTAAGTGTTGTTGATTTTTAAGCTGGACTCCTTCTTAACTAATTTTATGAGATTAGTCAATAATACTGCTGCACATAATTCAAGGCGAGGAAGCGTTTGCTGTTTGATGGGCGCTACTTTTGTTTTAGCGGAAATTAATTGCAAATTTATGTTGCCATCTACACTCTTCGACCTGAAGAACACCACAGCTGCGTACGCAGATTGACTTGCATCACAGAAGCCGTGCAGATCTATGATAGAACTATTAGTCATGTTTATAAATCTGGGGATGCGAATGCTTTTAATCATTTTTAAATTGTTCCTTATATTTGACCATATAATCTGCTTGTCATTCGGGAGTGGATCGTCCCAAGCTAAATTGTTTGCCCAAAGCGTCTGCATAAATATTTTGAATGTTATGACGACGGGAGCCAGCCAACCTAAAGGATCAAACAGCCGACTTGCTTCAGAAAGGACTGTTCTTTTTGTGAAATTAGTTGAGTCTGGCAGTTGGGACGTGAACATGAAGCAGTCGATTCTCGGATTCCAATTTATGCCCAAAACTTTCACGGATTCTGCGTATTGTGTCGTATATTCTTGGATGTTTTTATTACTTGTTTGTTGATGATCACCAGAAATTTTGCTTAATACGTTATCGCTGTTACATTTCCACTTCCTGAGATGGAAACCGTATTTGGGTAGTATTTCGTTGACTTCTTCTATCAATTTTATTGCGTGGTCTTCATCATCCGCCCCGGTCATCAAATCGTCTACGTATATATCATTGGCTATGACATCTGCAGCATGAGGTGAGGAATTTTGGTTATCTTCTGCTATTTGCTTAACCGCTCTTGTTGCTAAAAATGAAGCAGATGCTAAACCATAGGTAACTGTCAATAAACGGAAGTGTCGGATCGGTTTAGATGGATCAGAGCGATAAACAATTTTTTGAAAATTTGTGTCATTTGGAGATACACACACCTGGCGGTACATCTTTTCGACATCAGCAGAAAACGCTACCTTGTGCTCTCTGAACCGCAGAATGATTGCATACAAACTTGATTGAACTGTTGGACCAATCGCCAAACAATCATTTAGAGAAAGGCCTGAGCTGGATTTGGCGGATCCATCAAATACGACTCTCATCTTACTGGTTGAGCTAGAAGATTTAATCACGCCATGATGTGGTAAATAAAAGTCGTTTTCCGATGGCTTTGGCGGAGAAGTCTCAATCATGTGATTTAATTCTTGGTATTCGGTCATGAATGCGTGGTATAATTTTGCGAAAATTGGATCACGAATAAAGCGGCGTTCCATTCCTCGAAACCTCTGTATTGCTGAGGCTAACGAGTGGCCTAATTGAGTGGGTGACTGCTTAAAAGGAAGTTTAACGATGAATCGGCCTTCTGAGTTCCTTTGCAGATTTTTAGAGAAGTGATTTTCGCAAAATGATTCCTCTGGTGAGAGAATTTTTTGTTCGTAATCAAGAGACTCTAACTCCCAGAACCTTCTTAAACTTTGATCAATGTTAACCATTTCCTTTTCAATATTTGTCTGAATTGACAATGAAACTAGCTGGTGGTCTTTGGGGGGACTGGATTGTCCCGATACAATCCAACCGAATATGGAGTCTTGTAGAATAGGTTCATTAGGACTGGTTCTGATCTGGCCATTTTTGATAAGGCTGAAGAAATAGTCAGCTCCTATTAGCAAATCAATGTTGCTTCGCTTGTTGAATTGAGGATCAGCTAATTTGATTCCTGCGAATAATTTCGGATCGATGTTGAAATTCTGTGGTGGTATTGGGCTTGTAATTTTGGATAATACAAGCGCTTCGATGGAGAGTCCAGGGGCGAGTTCTGTTCGAATGTTTACTGTAACTACACCTTTTGAGATTCCACAGCTAGTCTGACCTAAGCCATTAATTGATACTCGTGCATTCTGCTTTTTTAACTGAAGACGTTTGGCACAGGACTCTGTTATGAAGCTGACCTGTGATCCAGAGTCCAACAAGGCTCGGCAGGGTATAATTTTTCCTGAGTTGTCGACAGCACTTACGATTGCAGTTGGAAGTATTGCAATAACATGTGAGCTATTCGCATGAAGTGTGGTGATATCAGCTGATGAAGTAGTAGGCTTAGGTAAAGGCGATTCAATTGATGCTTCTTCCTGATGTAATAAAGTGTTATGCTTTTTTCCACATTTTTGGCAACGGCGTTTCGATAGACACTTGAAAATAGGATGATTGCTTCCAAGACAATTCATACATCTGTTACTCTTTTTTATAAACTCCTTGCGTCCTTCTACATTTAAAGAGTTAAAATCTTTGCAATAAAATATGGAGTGCCCTTTGTCCTGGCACATTGCACATTGGAATTTGGTGGCTGATTGCGTCGCGGTGTTACATTCTATTGCTTCTGATTCAGCCGAAGAGACGTGACTTCTAACTTCATTTTTCGGAATAACTCGTTTTGATGTAATCAAAGACTCAAGTGTATCTATACGTCGACTCAAAAATTTGAGAAACTCAGGAAAATCTGGATTGTCAATGTCCGCTGAATGCTCTGCCCAAAGTGTTATTGACTTTTCGTCCAACTTCTGCATGAGTATGTAAATAAGCCATGGATCTCTGGTTTCAGCTACCTCACCAAGCGCATGTAGACCGCGAATTACCTCATCAGAGGTGTCCAGTAAACGCTTGATGTTGTTTGCATTGGAATTGATGATCGATGGCTGTTCAACGAATGTTCGGATAAAAGTATTGATGATAAACTTCTTTCGGTCATATCTTTCCTTTAGCTTGTTAAGGGCGCCAATGTAATTGCCCTCAGTAACAGTTATGTGTCGGAGTAACACAGCAGCTTCTCCCCGAAGAAGCCCTTTCAAATACTGAAATTTTTGAACAGCATTGAGATTGGGTGACTCATGTATAGTGGTAGTATACATGTCGTAAAATGACTGCCACTCAGAATACTCTCCGGAAAACGAAGGTATATGAATCTTTGGTAATTTAACCTGAGATGATTCACCAGCTTGAGTTGCGTTGTGTGAAATGTCGAGATTTATCACACCTTGATTAAGATTTTTTGATCGAATTAAACTATTTAGGCAGGAAATGGCGGTATAATAATTTTCCTCGTAAGTATAATCACTTTCTTCTTTAGGATCGGCAGTAAAAATACGAAGCTCCAGCTCAGTAAACTCCTGCATTAACTTCTCCACTCGCTCTAACCGGGTAGTTAATTCAACTACGCTTGTATCGGAACGGGTTTCTCGTGCATATTTAACTAAATTTGTCAATTTAGCTTTATTCGTACTACGTTGTTTTTTGAGACCAGCCAGAAGTTCAGCCATTTTAGATTTTGGATGAAGATTTGAAAAATGAATGCTTTTATTTAACACAAAATGCACACGCGGTAGATTTGCACTTTTAGAATTTTAAATCACTAGATACTGTTATTTTCGAGATAGTAAGTTCACACACGCACTTAAGAAATAATTTACCACTTGTTAATTTTTGGAAAGTTCTTTTATGATCAATATAATAAGGTAAATATTAAAATGGCTACTTATCTCGAAATGTGGTGTAATTTCCTGTATGCAATCCCTCAAATGCTGCTAAAAATGTGATTTAAGTGTGAGATGATATTATTCGCTGGTGAAATGCTGGTATTAAATATGATGCGGTTTCGAGCTATCCGGCTCGAAGGACCAATGTTGATGGAGCACAATGGATGTATTTTATTTTCTCCTTGAAAGTCGAAAATTCCAATAGTGCATTTGTTCCACGTTATTTTATGGATTAGTGGACTGTATATTGTATATTTTAGAAAACGATGAAACTTTTGCTCCAAATAAACAAAGAATGAATTAAATACAATTAGAATTTTATTTTAAATATAATAAATGCAAATTTTATAATTTTTGATTTTTTATGTTTTCACTTGGAGTTTTACAATCGTAATAATGATAAGCAAATTTTGAGAAATAGTTATAGTTGTTACCTATCGTTTTTGACATCTATTTTGCTATAAAATTTACTAAAATTAAGTATACAATCGCGACATCTAAATTAAAAGCTTAAACAACATTAATTAAATATAAGTACATGTAAACATATTTAGCCTGAATGTTGGCTGAATGAAATAGATACAAATATTTAAGTTAATTCAAAAAAAAGTAACAACGGTAACCTCAAAACATTGGATACAATAATATTGGTAAGGTAAATGTATTTTACATATCATAATTTTCTTAATTTTAATTTTAATTGATTAATTTAACTATTTTAATATTTAATAGAATTTGAAAAATGAACAATTCAGTAATTATAATTATGTTGACATTTTATTTTAGTTGATCCGGCTACTCTGGAGATGTTATCCAGCTGTTCAACAGGTGGGTTGATGATGCGGTGCACGCTGATTGGACGAGAAAGTAGCGCGATATTCCAGAATGATCCATCGTGAGAATAGCTAATCTTATCTTGATGGTTCTGATGATGTATGAGTGGGTGATGGTACGTGATTACGATATTGCGCGAGAGCGGTGAAAAAAAAAAAAAAAATCAACTGATTATTGGCATGTTGATGTACCTACGGAATTTTTTTTTGATGATGAAGAGATTGGAGGAGAATTTTTGTTTTGCGAAAATTGAGTCAGTCAAGTTTGGACGGTGAGATAGTGAAGTTTGGTTTGGCAGCATTCAAATTAGCCACCAAATTCTTTTTCTGTGAAATTTTTTTTTGTATATATGATAAAATATATTTTTGTTATAAAGAAGTCAAAAGTTGAAATTTGACAAAATATTATATACAATTTTTGTACGTAGGTACATACATATGTGTCTATTTATTATTTGCTGAAATTTTCATGTTCCGTCGGTGGTTACCGTCGGAATTATTCTCCATTTGTATATGGATAATTCCGTCGGAATTATTCTCCATTTGTATATGGATTCGTCAACAATTCTTTCAACGAACAGAAATCCGTTCATGAAAGTACAAATGTCTGTCGAAAATGGATTGCTCGATAAGGGAAATTTTCGTTCGTTTGACGTTTGAACGTTTTCGTTTCACAGTTATACGTTTTCGTTGATTTATTATACGTTTTCGAATTCACACAAATACCAATCGTTCGAAAACGCCATTCGTTTATTCGAATTCGGATTCACAGATAGGGGCCCAGGCTGCTATTAGAAACAAACCTTTCAATTGTTGCAGTAAAATAATGGTAGGTAGTTTCGAAGACTATTTCATATATGAGATAACATATTTCTGTGGCCACAAGGAATAACGGCATAACTCATGTTATTCCATTCTACGTTTCAATTCAAATTTGAAATCTCCGTAATCGATTTCATATCACGAGTTTTTTGTATTATTCCAGTAACTAAAAATAACCGTAATAAGCGTTTACAAAAACCAAAATTCTAAAAATTCATACGATTTTGAGTCTCTTAATTTTAAAAACGTTTTCATGTAAATATCGTTTGAATGTTTCCTCCAAAAAATTAATTGCGCTGTGCAATACGTCCTATTCACAATTTTGTAGCAGTTTGTACATACGTGGAAAATTAAAGCTAAACCCATTCAAACTGCATAATAGATTTTTATTAAACTAAACTACTTTTTACAAAAAGGGAATATCAATTTTGAGTGTCCACGCAAAATCTAATCCGAGGATATCAATATCCTGTTTATTCGGGAAATCAACATAAACAAAACCATCCGCCTTATGATAATTAAGAGATTTATCATAACCCAAAAGATGTATCTGTGAAATGTCATCCAGCATGTTACCATCCAATGAGAACAGACTAATTCCAGCCGAAGAGAATGGATATTTCAAAACTATTGCGAAAATTGACTGTCGATTTCCTATAGGTCGCTGACTTGTGTACCAAACTCCTGGTTGATTTGTATCGTTTTGATATTTCCAGGGAATTGATTTGTATATTGCTGGGCCGTTCACTTTTAACCATTTCCCCAAATCGGTGAATCGTTCCACAAATATTGGATCAATAAGGCCGTACTTATTAGGCCCGGCGTTTATTAATATATTGCCACCGCAACTGACAGTTATGACGAGTTCTACAGTCAAAATTGGGAATATGTATTAGTAAATTACTATCCAGACCATGGATGTGCAATTACCTTTAATCAATTTCTTTGATGTATAAAAATCTTCCAAGCGAGTGGTAGCCCGATGTCCCCAACTTTTCTTATCGATTGTCATGGCGTTTTCAAATTTTCTGGTTTGCATAACGCCTGGATTGAAACGATCGCGGCATGTTAGGAAACCGCCATGTTTACATAAGACTCCACTACCCCAGCGATCATTAGTCACGACGGAATCACGTACCGGACTGTCATTGTACAGCCAAGTTAGGAATTCTTTTGACTGCCAATATGTGTCTGATGCTTCCCAATCACCATCGGACCAAATAACGTCTGGATGATAGCGTTTTACGATTTGCTTTAGCTCAGGTAGTACCTAAAAAAGAGATAAAAATTCTTAATTGGGAGCATTGAAATTATTCAAGTAGGTCGCAAACATTCTTTTAACCACATATAAATTTAAACTATGTATTGATAACCCAAATTGACAACAACTTTTAATAATCACAAGTACGCCTACATATTATCGAATTACTATATTAATTACACAAACCTTAAACTTCACGTAATTTCTTTTCTTGAAATTCCGCGCCTTATCCTCCAAAAACAACGGATTAAACCATTCAAACAACGAATAGTATAGCCCAAAATGTAGTTTGCATTTTTTCCTTATTTCAGCCGCCAGCTCACCAACCAAATCACGATGTGGTCCGACATCTTTCGCATTCCAACTGAATGAATAGGTCGATGGCCACAACGTATATCCGTCATGATGTTTACTTGTCAGCACAACGTATTTAGCACCGCTATTTTCAAATAATTCCACCCATTTGGTTGCGTTAAATAATTCGGCGGTAAAATCGGGGGCAAATTCTTGATAGGTAAAACCGGGCTTATAGTTCTTCTCCATAAAATATTGATAGCCCGATACATTTTGTCTCTTCCAATAGGCCCAAAACCATTCAGTACCATAACTGGGCACCGAGTAAACACCCCAATGTAGAAATATACCAATTTTCGCATTATCATACCAAGCTGGGAGCGGCCTCGAATCTAAACTATCCCAAGTCGGTTTATAGTTGTAGCATCCGGCGTCGTCAGGCTTAATTTTTTTCTTCTTGGACTTTTTCAATTCATCTGACTCGACTATAATTAATAGAAGCAACGCAATTATTGCACATATTAAAATATTTTTCATTTTTTTACTAATTTAATTTATTTTGTTGTGATCAAGTTCAAAACCAATATGACCTACTAATTTTTTTTTTAATCACTTTAAAAAACGAAACGCCGCAGTTTTTATTCACTTGTTTATGAATGATTGCTGGGCTGTGTTTCAAACGAATAAAAAACCGCATAAAAAGTTAAAAAGTTAAATTTTTGGTATTTTATTCACCACAAAAATTTTAACTGCGGTCACGGGCCAGTTACAAATCTGTAGCTTGTATTTTGCTTTTCTCTATGCAAAACAAAAATACAAAAAAACGTAAACTCACAATTTTAACCAGTTGGTTACAAAGTGAGGAAAATTTAATATTTTTTATCCAATTTTGATATAAGACGTATTTTATTTGACAATTTACAACAACAATTGCACTATTGAATTCCTCAGTAGAAATTCATCGAATTCCTGCTAAATTGACGGAATTCAAAATCCAAATTCTTCGTGTAGTTTGCCTACTTCACGCTGGGTGCGCTAGATCACATTTTTTTTAGTTCTACAGGTTGGCTGTGTGATTTTTTTTGTTATTTTGACTATAGCCGTCTTACTTTGGTTAAGTTATTCCTATCCGGATAGGAATGAAATTTTGTCCAAAGTAAGAGCAATTCTTCTTCAGAATAATTTTTTCTTTTACTTTTGTAGCGTATCGAATTCCGAATTCGGTTGCTCAAAGGGTAAAATGTCAAAATACAGAAAACTACTTCATAGGGTAATTTTATTTTAGTACATTTTTCCTGTTCACTTTTATTAAAACAGAATATAAAAGAATTAGCATTGTAAACTCTCGACAGAAAAGACATAATAAAAATTAACGCCATTTTTAGGCAAACACTTTTTTTTGCATTAATTACATTCCAAAATAACTTTTGTAATTCTAAATTAATTTTTAAATATTAATAAAGTGTTGTCAATAATAAAAATATAAAGGGCTGAAACCTCACGAGGTGATCAGAACTTCGGTCATTGGTATCTTCAATAATATCATAAAGTTGGTGTGACAGTTTTGACATTATTGATTTCTATTTTAACCAAATTATATTTACTTATACAACAACAGCCAAACAGGTCAAAAGCTTCAACAACATGACGGGTAAGGAAACGGGTAAGGAATAACTAAGTTCCATTCTACAAAGCCATATTCCAAAGCTTTATCCAAAAATCATTTTATAATCCCATTTCCAACACACATATCAAATTTCATCATAATCGGTTAAGAAATAGCAAAGTTCCATCATACTTGGCCATATTTCTGAACTTCGTCCAAAACTCATTTCAGATTCCCAATTTGAATACACATGTCGAATTTTATCTAAATCGGTTGAGAAATAGCCAAGTTCCAACATACTTGGCCATATTCCAGAACTTCATCCAGAAATCGTTTTAAAATTCCAAAACTTCATCCAAAAAACATGTTAGAATCCCATTTCAAATACAAATGTCGAATTTCATCGTAATCGGTTGAGAAATGGGCAAGTTCCATCCTACTTGGCCATATTCTGGAACTTCATCCAAAACTCATTTTGGAATCCCATTTCTAACATACACATTGAATTTCATAATAATCGGTTGATAAATAGGCAAGTTCCATCATATAAATAATTTGTTAACTATTCACTACATCCAAATCCAACCCCAACTCAACTCCAACTCAACTCCAATTCAACTTCAACTCAACCCGCAAATTAACCCCTAATTTAACCTTCAAATTAATTCCCAATTCAATGCCCAATACAATAGTCAAATAAGCATGTATACAAAAAATCGTAAATATTTATAAAAGCAGGTATTTTGGGTCAATTCGTATGGCAGGTACCCCAGCCCCTTGACGTACAGTCTCCAAAAGCTTTTCAAATCTCCGCCTTGACCATAGAAACAGATTGGCGAAGAAAAGTCCTAATCGGACAAGCCGTTCTCGTGATACCGTGCATTTTCAGACTCAGGGACTTTCAAAACGTCGAGAAAAGTGGTTTTGGACCAACAAAATTTTTCGTCATTTTTGACAGGATTTCAATACTTTGGTCTTTTTAGACCATTAGCACTGTGCCTGTGATTATTCATGTTGGGAAAATTGGTGAAATACGAGTTCACATATAAACGTTTATCGGCATCTACGTAAGCCACAAGTTTTTATATATATAACGCATAGCCGTTTGTACGATTGCTTGATAATCAAAGCAACGGAGCTTACTAATCGTCACCACGCGTCCGATTAAATCTCTGGAGTTAGATTAAACCTAAAGAACGGAGCAGCATCACGCTACGGAGTGGATTGTGCGGAGTGGGTTGATCATGCTCTTAGCGCACTCGACCCGCGTCTCCACAATACATTCGCGGACCCCATACTGCGGGACAAGGGCAACGAGCCTTACACTACTTTTCGCAATGAAGTAATTCGTGTCCTCGGTGACTCAAATAAAGCGAAAATTAATAACATATTGCACGGTCTTTCGCTCGGCGACAAAATGCCATCACAGCTACTAAGCGATTTTAAGCTTAACGCTGGCGGTGATTTCAACGAGAAAACCATCCGACAGTTATGGATGTCGCGCCTACCGCAACAGGTCCAAATGGTACTTACGCCTACTCAAGCTGTTTATATTGGCGGAACGAGCCGATGCGGTTTACGAGACAATCTTACACTCGCGAATTAGCAGAATTGATGGAATTTCTCCACAGGTGCAGTCCACAAGCTCGGCAGTCAATCAAGCGCCGAACATTGAAGGTTTGCTGGATTGTTTACGCCACAGCATTATTGGTGAAGTCAAACAGTTGATTAGGGCTAGCAATAGTCAATCAGCTAATTCACGATCATGTTCACCGGCGAGTGCTAGCGGGCAGGGTGTACGCAGTCGGTCTGGTTTTGGTCGTCGACTCAACGCCAAATACAAAACGTGTTATTATCATTACAAGTTTGGTGATAAGGCTCAAAAGTGCGTCGACGGATGTACTTTTACGTCTGAAAACAATAATGGTAATAACCAAGACCAAGCCCATGCCAAAAAACCATTTCCAGTCGCCTTATTATTTTCAATTCGTCAAACAACCTCAGGTTTCTAATCGATACCGGTGCGGACTTATCTATCATCCCTTGCAAAAATTTCAAAACAACAAATGTTACTTCAACTATAAACCTATACGCGGCCAATGGCACACCTGTGTTAGCGTATGGTACCAAAATGTTAAAAATCGATATTGGTTTACGTCGTGAATTTCGATGGGAATTTATAATCGCGGACGTTTCGACGCCTATACTTGGCGCAGACTTTTTACGACATACGGGTATAATAGTGGACATTAGCAAACGGAAGATCATTGATCCGGTAACTTCACTGTCCGTTACAGGTCTGATTACACATAGGGCAACGCAAAGTTTGTCGTATATTAACCAGACAGCAGTCCCATCAAAAGTTCACGATCTGTTTAAGCAATTCCCAGAGATAACAAGTCGCTCATTAAGCAGCTCGGCTCTAAAACATAGCGTCACGCATCAATTAGAAACAACTGGACAACCTATCTTCGCGAAAACACGTCGTTTAGCACCGGATAAACTCCTTATCTCAAAAGCTGAATTCGATAACATGTTGGCACAAGGTATTTGTCGTCCTAGCAAAAGTCTGTGGGCAAGCCCTCTTCACCTTGTTTTAAAAAAGAATGGAGACTGGAAACCATACGGTGATTACCGTTCGCTAAATCGAGTTACAGTCCCTGACAGATATCCCATACCGAATCTATTGGACTTTTCGTATCAACTCGCGGGTTGTACAGTTTTCTCGACTATCGACCTTGTTCAAGCGTACCATCAAATCCCGATCGAACCATCACATGTTCCCAAGACAGCAATCTCAACTCCTTTTGGTCTTTTTGAATTTACCAAAATGACCTTTGGGCTAAGGAATGCAGCACAGTCTTTTCAGAGGCTAATGCATTCTGTTTTATTCGGCCTCAAGTTCTGTTTTGTCAACTTGGATGATATTCTTATCGCATCCAAGTCTTTCGAAGATCATCTTGAACACCTCAAGATAGTTTTTCAAAAATTTTCATTTGCATTACCCGAAATTAAATTCGTCGGTCATCTAATCAACGAACAAGGCATTCTTCCACTTGCAGACAAAGTTCACGTAATTAAAAACTTCGAACGACCTGTAACCAAGGCCATCTTTACCATGGGGCTATAAGGGCTGCAGCCCTAGGGCGCCGCATTATTAGTTTAGTTGATTTTCAAAAAAATTGAATTTTCCACGAAACGTGTAGAAATATTCGACAATTACAGGTCTCAACGCCTATTGATAGAGGTATCATGATTGTCGAAATCACTAACGTTTTTTCGTTTCTGGAATTAATTGCCTCTCTTTCTAAATGCTGTTTGAACTTCATGTCTTGTATTTTCTCTAGTATTTTACGGTGTCGAATGTACTGGTTTTAAAACAGAAGATGATTCTGCACTGGGAAATTTTTATTTGCTTTTACAAAGGCGCCTAATATTTTTAGCCCAGGGCGCCTAAATATATAAGAACGGCCCTGCCTGTAACGGTTAATCAACTCAAGCGATTCTTGGGAATGATTAATTTTTACAGACGTTTTATTCCCAGCGCTGCTTAATAACTTCTTGAAAGGTTACAAGAAGAACAGCAAAATTCCAATCGAATGAACTTCAGCATCTATTGACGCTTTTAACCATTGCAAGGAGAAACTATGTCAAGCGACACTACTTCCACACCCAATCCCTGACGCTCGGTTAGCAGTTATGGTTGACGCATCCGATCACGCAATCGGAGCAGTGGTACAGCAGTTTGTCTCGAATACATGGCAACCGCTCAGTTTTTTCTCGGTACGTCCTAGCGAGACGCAACAGCGTTACAGCGCTTATGATAGAGAGCTGCTTGCAGCTTACTCTACCATTAAGCACTTTCGGCACCTACTCGAAGGTCGTAGTTTCACTCTGTTCACCGACCACAATCCCCTAGTCTACGCATTTTATCAGAACCCGGATAAAGCATCTCCGCTACAATTTCGACACCTGGACTTCATCGGTCAATTCACAACCGATATCCAACACATCTCCGGCGTTAACAACGCCGTTGCAGATACTTTATCTCGTATAGATCAAATTTCTATTCCTGAAAGCATTGACTATACAATAATCGCGGATGCACAAACCAACGATACAGAATTTCGAGAGCTCTTGCATAGTAACAACATGTCACTAAATTTCAAGCAAGTTCCAATAACGTTTAATTCCAATAAACACATTTATTGCGATATTTCGACTGGCATACCTCGTCCATTCATTCCGTTAAACTTCCGGAAACAAATTTTCGAATCATTTCACAACCTTTCGCACCCTGGAATTCAAGCCACAACTAATATTTTAACTAAAAATGTTATCTGGGCCTCGTTACGAGCAGCAATTTTACTTTAGCTTTAGATTTCTTATAACCAACGTTATTGCGACACGCTAATTGATCGTTTCACGCGTTGGCCTGAAGCGGTTCCTGTACCGGACATATCAGCTGCCACTGTAGCGTTCGCCGTTTATTCAACATGGATATCCCGTTTTGGCGTTCCAGTTTACATTCTCACAGATCAAGGAACTCAGTTCGAATCCGAACTTTTCAACGAGTTATCTAAATTTCTAGGGTTCAAACGAATCCGAACTACGGCTTATAACCCTAAGTGCAATGGCATGGTTGAGAGATGGCACCGCACTCTCAAGGCTGCCATTATGTGCCACGAGCGAGCCGACTGGACCAACCTACTTCCGACAGTCATGTTAGGACTACGATCGTCTTTCAGCGAGGAATTACAAGCTTCATGCGTGGAACTAGTTTACGGAACAACAATCCGGTTACCAGGACAATTCCTGGATAACTCAAATACGGTTCCACAAAGCGATTTTGTGAAACAAATAAAGGGACACTTCTCTGAATTTGAACCTACGCCAGCATCGCGGCATTGCGCCGAAAAAACATTGCGGTGATAAAAATTTCATCATCGAATTCAACAACAGGCAGGTCAAAGTCAGCATCGACCGACTTAAACCTTGTTTCACGACAAATTTGACATCCGACCAACAGTTCCCTACGCAAAGCACTGATACGTCATTAGACCACAGTCAAACGTACACCCAGTTAGAAAATAAATCGGCGAAAAAACACGTAACGTTTAGCGAGCCCGAAAAAATCGTACAGTCGCCTCTACGCTCTGCCAGCGGTCGTCAGTTAAAGACACCGGCGCGGTTTTTGGGTTTTGTTCATTACAGGCATTCATCGATCATGTCCTGAAACATTATAACTCATTAAAATCGCTTAAAGTTAAAATCCACGAATGGGACCTCATGTTATCGCATCATTTAATGCAAAATTTGGACAACTCATTGCGTGCTGACGCCATTAAAAATTCCAAAGAAAATAGTGTTCTTTCCTTTACCGATTTAATACAAATATTAAGGAATCGTGTACAAGCGCTTCAAGCACTCCAGACAAATACATCGCAGACGTCTGTTCGACAACAGAGAGACACACGTAGTTTTACTTCGAATGCCAATAGTGCCCTTCGTTTAATGACGCAAAGCTAACACCGCAGATGCATTTTCAATTTATTCGACATAATAAATTATGTACTAATTTTCTCATTCTGACACATAATGTACGTGATTGCACTAAACCGCCATGTGTTCTATGTTCATTGAAGCACAATATAAGACTTCACTTCAAAAATTATCAAAAGTTTCATGAGCAGCGGGCTAACCCTTCGTCCAGTGTTCATATTGCAGCGAATTCCCATGTGTCACCAAGTCTTTACTAACATTGTGATATAGTTCCTAACAAATCACCAAGTTCATCGGCTATTAAAGCCAGTACTCAGCAAAGTTCAACTTCAAGCTTATCTTCATTCCGTTCATCGCACAGTAGGTCAACCGATTCAACCGAAGGCTCCAGTAGGTCATCGAATTTTGAAGCAACTAAGCCGTTGTTATGATTGGCTCAGCGCTTTTAATGCAAATACTGCAAATGGCAATCACATAATTTGTAGAGCACTTCTGGATAGTGGCTCTCATATGAATTTTGTCACAAGCCAAACGACTTCCAACTTTCAATACCATTTCGGGTATTGGCGGTAAAGAATTCTCGATTAAACACAAAATTTATCTAACCATATCATCGAGAGTGTCCAATTACAAAGTAGAGTTAAAATTTTATGTAATTCCGAAGATAACAAGGGATGTCCCTTCGGTCCCTTTCAATTTCGAATTGTCATCCGTTCCTGTCGACATACAACTAGCCGATCCACATTTTAACGTACCCGACCGTACTGATTTGCTAATAGGTGTGGAAGTTTACAACAAGTTATTCAAAGGAGATTACATTAAGATATTTAACGAGCATCCGCCATTTTACAGTACAGAGCTAGGTTACGTCGTTTGCGGTAAGGCAAGTTGTGCTCCAAATAAGTATTCAAAAACACATTCATTTGTTTCTCTTTGTATAGCATTCAAAATTTAGAATCCCAGATCAAGCAGTTTTGGGAATTGGAGACTATTGTGCTCAAGAACACTTATTTTCAGGAAGAGAAGCTATGTGAAGATCATTTCTGCAAAAATGTTAAAAGGCTACAAGACGGAAGATATTCAGTTTCACTTCCCCTTAAGCGAAATCTAAGCCAGTTGGGATCATCGAGTTATTCCCCTCGTAGTCAGTTTGTTGCATTAGAGAAGCGTCTTCGTTTACGACATGATGTATATCAAGCATACCAAGAATTTATGGCAGAATGTATTTCATTGGGTCATATGGTGCCAGTAGTCGCTTCGGATGAGGTAGAAGACCAGGTCAACCAGACCTATTATTTGCCGCATCATTATGTTTTAAAGGACACCAGTACTACGACTAAACTACGCGTATAGTATTCAATGCCTCCGCCAAAACAACATCACAGTTGCCGCTGAATGATTGCCTTATGGTCGGGCCCACTATTCAGCAGAATTCCTTCGTTTCCGCAAGCATATTCATGCTCTTTGTGGCGATATTGCCAAAATGTACCGTCAGATTCACGTAAATACGGTTCAGTAAGATCTGCAAAGAATTTGGTGGCGCGAAAATTCATCGAATGACTTACAATCGTTCAAACTATGTACAGTGACATATGGCACTGCTAGTGCAATTATCCATAGACGGACATGACAAATTTCCCCTCGCTTCAAAAATATTAGTCAGGGATTTTTACATAGACGATGTTCTTACTGGTTGTTCGACATTGAATGATTCAGTAAAATTAAAGACGGATTTGATAAGTTTGTTGAAACTGGGTGCGGATTTGAACTTCGAAACTTTGCGTCCAATGTGCCATCACTATCATCGCGAGATAACCCAGATTCTGAAATATCATTGGTTTTAGGCATTACGTGGAACACAAAGGATGACACGGTTTGAAACACGGTTGGATAAGCTTTTACTAACTACTGATTGTACAAAAAGAATCATGTTGTCTGAAATATGTCGACTCTTCGATCCATTGGGATTTTGTGCTCCAATAATTGTCACCGCCAAATTTTATATGCCAACCTTGTGGGTTTGTAAAAACATAGGTTGGGACGATCGTATTCCTTAAACCATTGCGAAGAAGTGGATTTGTTTTAAGTCAGAAATCCAGGAATTAAAACGGGTAATAGTTCCAAGATGTATTCTAGCAAACAATATTAAAAGAGTAGAACTACACGGTTTTGGTGACGCGTCGGAAAATGCTTTCGAATGTGTATTCTATATTCGGGTGACTGATTCTCCAGAGCTTCATCAAGTACAATTCATGTTCGAAATCCAGAGTAGCGCCACTTAAGAAGCAAAGTATACCTCGTTTAGAACTTTGTGCAGCGCTTCTGGTATTCGAAATGACACATAACTTTGTGAGTACTCTTAACATAACATTTGATTCGATTTATTTATGGTCTGACTCAGAAATTACATTATTTCGTGTTAGGTCAGAGCCACATACATAGATATTCAACATTTGTAGCAAACCGTGTTGCAAAAATTCAAGATTACCACTTCAGCATCCTGGCAATATGTGAGTACAGCCCTAAATCCAGCTGATTACGTATCTAGGGGTGTACTGAATGGCCACAACCTAACTATCTTTAACTTAGCTTCGATCTTTTAAATTTAGAAACCCGCCAAACTTCAGCTACTGTCTTCGCTCAATCAAAAACTTATGATATCTTTAATCGTTTCAATTCATTAAGCATGTTACTTCGAGTTGTAGCCTCCATCCTTCGATTCTTCAATAGCGCTAAATATAAACGCAAAACATACCCATCGGTAGAACTGAGTCCTGCTGGAACCAATGACGCGTTGATTATTTTGATTAAGCTAATTCAACAAAATGAGTATGAACATGAAATCAAATGTCTTACTGCTAATAAGCCAATTTTTAATAAAAGTGCTTTGCGATCACTATAGCTCCGTTTCTGGATGCAGATGGCATTTTGCGAGTAGGCGGAAGACTTCAAAACGCCCCTATTTCCTACGAGCAAAAACACCAAATAGTACTTCCAAAACATCATGTACTATCCAAATTGATTGTCCAACACGAACACTGGAAATTACTTCATGCTGGCCCACAAGCTTTATTATATAATCTTCGCTTAACTTACTGGATCGTCGGTGGTATAAATCTATGTAGAACCATCGTAAACCAATGTATTCGATGTTTTTATGCCCGTTCTCACATGCTAAGTCAAATAATGGGCAATTTGCCGATAGATCGGGTAACCAAAACTACCAGGCCGTTTATTATTGTAGGGATTGACTTTTGCGGTCCGTTCTTTACCAAATCGTCAGTAAGGTCGAAATTAAGTCTCAAGACATATATTTGTTTATTCGTATGCTTCACTACAAAGGCTGTGCACTTAGAATTAGTGATGAATTTATCCACTGAATCATGCATTTCCTATCTTCGCCGGTTCATTGCCCGTCGTGGAATGTTGTAGACAATGCTACAAATTTTATTGGAGCTAGGTCTGAACTTCGCGAACTTAGTGAACTATTTTTGTCCCAGCACTTACAAAACGAAGCAACCCGCTTTTGTACGTCGCATAATATAGATTGGCTAACCATTCCACCTCGGTCTCCACACTTTGGGGGATTATGGGAGTCAGCAATAAAAAGCGCAAAACATTACATGAAAAGAGAAATTGGAAAATCGGCATTCTTACTAGAAGAATTTCATATATTGATCACCCAAGTCGAAGCGTGTTTAAATTCACGTCCCTTAACAGCCATGTCCAGTAAACGATCGGATTTACATGTTTTATCACCAGGTCATTTCATAATAGGGTCGCCATTAACTGCGCTGACGGAACCTTCGCTTCTCGATTTACAAACAAACAAGCTATCCAAATTTCAAATAATTCAGCAAAGCTACAAAGTCTATGGAAGAGATGGCATACGGAATACTTATCTGATCTACAACGTCGATGTAAATGGCAGAAAGGCAACCACAAGTTTGACATCGGTTCATTAGTGCTGTTGCATGATGATAATTTGCCTCCAATAAAATGGAGCCAGGTAAGGATGGCGTGGTACGTGTGGTTACCATAAAAACTGCACACTCTATGGTAAAAAGAGCCGTAAACAGGATTAGTGTTTTGCCGCTCAACGAGGAATCTTAATAATATTCATGTTCAATTAATTCTCGATTGCTAGATCGAACAATTCAATTTGCTACTTAAATCATAATGTACCATTAGATTATAACACTATATAAGTTGAAATTTTGATATACTTTTTAAGATATTTGCAAAATAAATTTTCTGGACCAAGGGAGTGGTAACGTCTGGTTAGCCGATTTGGAGTAAAATTCACTGGGACCTCACAATTTATCAATAAAGCCTTAATCTAAAGTTGCAGTTCGATTGATAACTATCTGGGATGTAGAGAAGACAAAGACTGACAGACAGACAGACACCGTTTCGAAACCCACTGTTTCGTACTCAGAGGACCTCAAAATAGATAAATAGATAAAAATCTCAATGTCCAAAATTTTCATGATTATCATACTTTGTTTTACTTACGTAAAAGACAGTAAAATATATTTAGGTCTGGAATATATGAGATGTAAGTCTTATACACATAAAATCGGAATATACATCATTGAAAAATGGATAAAGTTATTGTTTTCAATTTGCATGTCAATCTTATTATTTTGAGTTGCATTTTGCTTAAATACAATGTCCAACAGGCTTTTTGAAAACTCATTAGACTGTAAAATAGGAAAAAATAAAAATTATAATTGGAAAATGAACAAAACATAAAAAGTTATGTGCTATATAATAGCTTCAATTTTAAATTGCTATGTTGCATTCAGTACATCATACATATATGTACATATATTATACTATAAATGATGATATTATCCCTTTACATAACAATTTGTAAACTCATGGTAATGACATTTTTTTTTGTTTCCTGTCTTCCAACATTTTGATACACAGCCACGACGACGATAAGATAGGTATATAAAAATTGATGTTTCTCATTGTAAATAAGTATAATGTACATATATATATGTAATGATATTAGGCGTTATTTTATATCCTGCCAACCCGTTTTGGATACTTTATCATTCTTGGTTAAATGATACTCATTTATAGGGTGAGGGGGGCGGGAGTTACAGAAAGGTGTTTTACAGTGTCAACAATATAATGTTTTGGGTTTACAAAAAAATGTTGGTGTATAGAGTTAGCAATGTGCGAAAATGTTTAGAGATGAATTCTGATTCTTCAAAATTTTTTAACTTAACACTATGCTAACACTCAAAGAAGGTATAAAGGATTTTTTTTGTTCGGTGTCTCTTGGTTATGCGAAGAATAAATATTTTGATATATGTAAAAATATTTTGCTTCAGGGGGATAAATCATAATATAAATTAAAGATTATTGAAAAAGTATGTAACAAATTTATACAACATAAATATTTCGGTTGCCGCGTTAACTTTGATCGATGAGATAGATAGAAATTAGTGCGCTTTTTTATTCGCTATCCGGAGCTGCTATCGAGAGCCGTCATATAAAATTCGCTATGGATAGCAACTTGGCTGCTCCGGATACCGAATAAAAAAACACACTACATATAAGACTTTACAGTAGTTTTTACTGGTTTCTTTACGATACCGCTAGATCTTAATGAGATTTCGGAAACTACCAACGCCGACTAGTTTTATCTGTTCCATAACAAGAAACACAATGACAAATTCACAGAATGATTTATTTTAATGTTTTGCAGTTTTGATTTTAAATTTTATTTTAAATACTCGCTATTATAAAATTTGACATTTTATACACAAATAAAATTTTTATTTTATATTTTTGATATGATTTGATTTATTATAATTGGTTTAATTTACTGGATTCTATCCATCTAGCAAGCGATATCGCATACTGAAACGCATTATATGTTATGCCCATAACAATTCCTCATTCGTATTTTTCATTGTTATGAAAGATTTGAATTTTTGTATGTTTGGGTGCAAATGTGTATGAATACTGTACTTATTTTTTCTGAAAATTTCATATACAGCTGATGTTCTTCTACATCCGATTGTTTTAAATTTGCAGGTTTAATTACTTGAAATTCTTCTTCTTTTAAACTAAAAATTGCAACATTAGTAGGAAAGATGCCTGAAATGAAAGTGTGCTGTTGTATAATTTCCCAAGAATGCCCCAACCACTTATGATTTAATGCTTTGATAATGTAGCAAGACATAGAAGCAAAGCCACCTTAATTATATAAAGCCCTACTCTAAAAAATGAAGCTTTTATAAGAGAATTAGAAACGAGGAAAAAATCAAACTTTTCTTAGTAAAACACATAAAACATAGGGAAATCACTCTTCTTCCTAAGATACATTTTTAAATGAATACGATACAAATACCGATTTCATTTTCTTGTAATAATTGATGTATTTAAGCAGAGCCTTCTAGAATATAGAGCCATAATCGTTATGACGTATTTTGCAGTAGCATTTTTAGTGGTATAACTATTCACTGATTTCCATAGGAATCCATAGTAAAAATGGTGTTTTTTAGCTTCAAGTTTTTCAATGAAAAAAGCAAAAATGTTACAAAATGTTTATACATAAGTGTTCAACATATCTTTAGCAGCAATATACAAGAAGGGTATATTGGTATTAAGTAAATATTAATTGCAGAAATTTTAAAATTAAATTATTTCTAAAATATATTTTTCAAACTTTCATTTTGAAAAATACATCAAAGTTGGCTCTGACCAATTAAAATATTACTTGCTAAATTTATCTTTAGTTTTACTAGTGTGCGTTAGATGTCTATAATTGTTGGCAGAGAAATACGAAAAAAAAATGACATAATCACACAATTATGACACGTTTTTAATATTTTGTAAGTTTTTGTTTTGCTTTGCCTACAATTTTTGAATTCAAATTTTCTCAGGTGGCAATTTTTGGTAAGATTTTTCAAAATTTTGCTGACCACTGCCATCTTTGTATATTGACTTAATGCACACGATTTGAAGTAAGCTTTTCTTTTTAATTTGACCAGAATGCTGTTGTTATGATTTTTTTTTTATAGTTTGGTTAATTAAATCAATTATTACAAGAAAATGTATTTAAGCCAAAATACAAAAAAAAAAAATTCAAAACAATAGCACTTTGGTCAAATTGTAATAAAAGCTTACTACAAATCGTATGGTAATTAAGTCAATATACATTACATAGATGGCAGTGTGATGACAGTAAAAGTTTGGTAAAATCGTACCAAAAATTACCACCTGGAGAAATTTCAAGTAAGCAAAACAAATTCACAAAATAATAAGAACGTATGATAATTAGATTATTAAATAATTTTGTTCGAATTTTTCTGTAAACATTTTAGACATCAGACGTACACTAGTAAAACTAAAAATAAATTGAGCAAGTATTATTTTAATTCGCCAGAGTCAACTTTGATGTATTTTTCAAAATGAAAGTTCAAAAAATGAGTTTTAGAAATAATTTAATTTTAGTATTTCTGCAATTAATATTTACTTAATACCATAATATCCTTCTTGTATATTGTAGTTAAAGATACTCGTACTATATAGAAACCATTTATACTTATGAGTGGACGTGATATCGTTGTGTTCTTTGGCCAAAACAATATTTTAACAGTATTTAGTGTTTAGAATAGTTTTTACAAGTAGTTGTATTTGTACGGGCAAATAAAATTATCAAACTAATTATGTAAAATATATACTTTTTTAGATATATTACTATAAGGATAAGTCAGAATCGGGTCAAATATAGCAAAATGACTTAAGATGCATTTTATTATTCCGGAATCGGGTTCAACAACTGAGGTGGACACAATTAACTTTGGCCATCATTTTCCTTATTGTTGTCGTAATCCTCGTCTGTGAAAATACAAACTTGCTATGATATGTTGAAGGAAACCATATAAGATTTTTATTAAGAAGGTTTGGCCTCATCTTAATTAAGTCTTTTATTATTCCTTAACGATTTTCTATCTTCCTCTATCCTATTTTAAGTAATAATTATTTGAATTCCAAAATTTTAACAGAAAATACCATTGCATAGTTACCTTTCATGTTTTTAATTTTCTTCTAATTTTAAATGTTTTAACAACCGGCGATGATATTCAGACAAGTAGAACTCCACTTTTATATCCAAGATTTTCACATTAAATCGTGGGGTGTCAGACTACGTAAGATGATAAAAAAATTAAGATTATGAAGCTTGGATTTGATCTAGAATTCTAAACTAAAGGGCCAAGTAAGTATCATTAGAGTGATTAGAGGACTTAGCATGAGAGTTAGTCTTTCTATACTAATTATTAAAATTTTTGGTACATTGATTCATTAATAAATTGATAAGGGTGATAAGGACTAAGGAGTGACTAATACATTTTGCTAACCTAATTTTGTGTAACTTATACTAAGGCAAACGTGCTTCTACTAAACAGATCCTTAAGTAAACCTACAGAAATATATATAAAATATCGCTAAATTATGACCGCTCGCTTTGAAGCACATCGATATCGGAAAATATTTTACACATACCTAGTAATTTTTTTCAAGCTTTCAGTTTAGTCTTGTATTTGGCACTCATTGGTATAGAAGCTTTCTTTTATGATTGTGATTTTGGTTTAATCTTCAATATAAATATTTAAACTAATCACCGAT
Source organism: Tipula helvola (assembly GCA_963556165.1). Taxonomy (NCBI): domain Eukaryota; kingdom Metazoa; phylum Arthropoda; class Insecta; order Diptera; family Tipulidae; genus Tipula; species Tipula helvola. The sequence continues at coordinate 347,820,825 of OY744481.1, read as the reverse complement.
GTTTAAATCGATCAAGTTTTTATTCACTCACCAAAAGGGGCTGAAAATATATCATATCTAAAAGAGAGTGTTCGAATTTTTATTTTAATCCAATTTTGTATGAATTGCTTTTCCCGTTATACTCGGTAAAAGTTTTTCGCGGTTTGATGAGAAAGAACGAGAAAAAAATGTTGTATTCAATTAGGCGGAATGCTTGTAATTGTAAAGGGCGGTGCCAAAAAAAATGTAATAATTACATTCTTGCTTGGTACTTTGATGTATTTAATATGTACCAAGCGCTTATTTATATAGCATGTTAATTATAATTTTCCGTAAAAACGGACATCGGGGTTACTACTTATAAGTACCTAGTAAATAGGCTTCAAATCTCGAAAATCCCTTAAAATAACAACAACATCGATGATGTATTAAAATAATTTATTCTGTAACATCGCATCTACTGTACTTTACAAATTTTAGCTCGAAAAATCTCGAATCACCATAAAATTGTAGAACTATCCTAACTCGATGTTATCAAAAAATCTTGAATTTTTCCGAAAATCTCGAATAAATTTAGAATCGTACCGATTAAGCGATTCAAATTCCAAAAAAAATATTTCCCCTAAAAGTAACTAAAAATGGATAATTTTGAATAAAATCTGCACTAATCAAAAAACAACGGGCGAGTTCACGCTCAACTCGCAAAAAAATTTTGTAAAAACCATTAACTATTGAATCATTTCAAGTCTCCTGGGGTACGATTCTGGTTCGATGATATGATAATGAAAAAACAAAAATATCATCGGATTTTTTATTTGCTTTTATCATTGTATTTTATCATAGTAGATTTCACCATAGTAAAAAGCGATTCTGGTTCGATGATAATTAAAAATTATATAATTATCATCGATGAAATACAAATAGCGATTCCTATTTGACGATGTATGATAAACTTATGTCAAAATTGGTGAAAAAAATTAATATTTTTTCATTTTATTTTTGTCGCTGTATGGCCGATGATAAAAATTATTTTCTTCGCCTATTCGTGTTTTTAGTAGCGCGTGGTTAGATTAATCGATTAACAAATATACAATATACTACCTACAACATTGGAAAAGTAAAAATAATTTTCTAAGAAAATAATATTTAATAGTTTTGCTGATTTATTAAAATAAAAAACAATAATTAATGGAAAAGGAAGATTTAACTTTGAAATATTCTAGAAAATGGAGATTTTCATTCTAATTTTAAATCTATGTAAATGTCCATCTTTCAGAATATTTTTAATATAGATCTTAATTTTAAAGAAGATTGAACAGTTTTAAATAATTGTTGGGGTATTATTTCTTATCCGATATAACGACTATGACGAAAATATAAATATTTCCGATTTGAAAACCAATATGAATAATTATGATTGTAAAGAGAGAAACTCTCTTGACAAATTGTTAATGCGCAGTGCGCAAACTCAAAACCAATATTTTTGGAAAACGAAACCAATTAACCAATATTTACTATTATCAAGAGAGGAAACTCTCTTTGAAGAATAATATTTTATCATTTTTTATTATCATCGAACCAGAATCGCTTTTGATATGTTGATGATCAAATAGAATAAAAAGATAAAAAGCAAAGGCGAAAGCAAAATGACAAAAACAATTGAAAAATTCGATGATATTTTCGTTTTTTCATTATCATATCATCGAACCGGAATCGTACCCCAGGGGTACGATTCTGGTTCGATGATATGATAATGAAAAAAACAAAAATATCATCGGATTTTTTATTTGCTTTTATCATTGTATTTTATCATAGTAGATTTCACCATAATAAAAAGCGATTCGGGTTCGATGATAATTAAAAATTATATCATTATCATCGATGAAATACAAATAGCGATTCCTATTTGACGATGTATGATAAACTTATGTCAAAATTGGTGAAAAAAATTAATATTTTTTCATTTTATTTTTGTCGCTGTATGGCCGATGATAAAAATTATTTTCTTCGCCTATTCGTGTTTTTAGTAGCGCGTGGTTAGATTAATCGATTAACAAATATACAATATACTACCTACAACATTGGAAAAGTAAAAATAATTTTCTAAGAAAATAATATTTAATAGTTTTGCTGATTTATTAAAATAAAAAACAATAATTAATGGAAAAGGAAGATTTAACTTTGAAATATTCTAGAAAATGGAGATTTTCATTCTAATTTTAAATCTAAATGTCTATTTTCCAGAATATTTGTAGAATAGATCTTAATTTTAAAGAAGATTGCACAGTTTTAAATAATTTTTGGGGTATTATTTCTTATCCGATATAACGACTATGATGAAAATATAAATATTTCCGATTTGAAAACCAATATGAATATTTATGATTGTAAAGAGAGAAACTCTCTTGACAAAATGTTAATACGCAGTGCGCATACTCAAACCCATTTTTTTGAAAAACGAAACCAATTAACCAATATTTACTATCATCAAGAGAGGAAACTCTCTTTGAAGAATAATAATTTATCATTTTTTATTATCATCGAACCAGAATCGCTTTTGATATGTTGATGATCAAATAGAATAAAAAGATAAAAAACAAAGGCGAAAGCAAAATGACAAAAACAATTGATAAATTCGATGATATTTTTGTTTTTTCATTATCATATCATCGAACCGGAATCGCACCCCTGGACGCTTTAAAATTCTCCATTACTCATACATGGCAAACCAGGTGAAAGAGCAAAGTGGCATCGCTGATTTGATTGATTTTAACTAAATGAAATGGGGCGGTTCTATTAGGTCATGAGTACAACAGAAAATAATTACAAATTTTATTTGTAAGGCATTTCCGAAAATTGTAGGTTACGACAAAAATGTAACAAATATTTGAAATGATTTGATTTTAAAAAAATTGGTCTAATCTATATATTCTAATGCATGCTATTAATAATTAATTCATATGGAACCATTTTAAGAAGGAAGAGAAATAGGACTCAGAATGTAGTATGTGCCACTTATTAATCTAAAGAGAGGATGACAATATCATGATCTATGATTTTTTTTAAATATTTTATGTTTATTTATGTTTTTTGTTTATTACCCAGGTACCCGGGTAACCCGGGAATTGAAAAAACTAGTACTCGACTACCCGGGTAAATTGAAACTCGAGTAATTTGGATTCCCTCATACACTGGAAATGGTACTCGAAAATTATTTTTAGATAAAATTCTGGTGTATGACCAATTAGCTTGCCTATTTCTCAACTGAACGACATCTTAAATTTAGTTATTAAAATTTTTATAATATCTATTTACTAGGTGCGTATTGCCTAAGTACACCTTTTAGGCTATGGTGGGTTAAATTGCTAAGATAGTTAATTATCAATTATCTGCGCTCGCAAAACCATTGTTTATTAATTCGTTTTGCCAAAACATTAAATTATAATGTTATTTAAGATGTATGCTGTTTGTAAGAAATAGGAATTTAATTGAAAAATAAATTATTGGGAATTAATAATTATTGTTGAGAAGTGTAATTGATATTTGTAATTTATTTCATAGTAATCGTAAAAGTAATAAAAAATTTTAACAAAACTACTTAACCAGATGCTTTTTATTTTGTTTGGCCGCTTAGCAGTTTAGCAACCATGAACTTCAAACATTTTTTTTCCTAAACAAGTATCGTTTGAAACTAAAATGTTTATTTTAGATGAGCAGGGATTTCCAAGTTATTTTAAGATGTATTTTAATTTCAGAAAAAGTTTTGTTGTAAACAATTAAATTTTTTAGATTTGTTGTCTATCACTCACGAGCGTTCAGGTCAAGCCACTTATTTACCGATTTAAAACACAATAACATATACTTGAAACCTGAATTATAAACATAAAGGGTACAAATTGGTGTGTTTGTACCTATTTAACAATTATTTTAAATTTGAATTATTAGAGGTGTTAACTAAATTTATTTTTTTTCGATTTTACACTGGAAATTCCTGTGTTTTGAGTTCGTTCTTTCGTGAATCTTTTCGGTACTTTTATCTAGTAAGCATTTAAGTTTTTTTTACATTAAAAATTATTCGTTTAGAAAACAGAAGCTGGACAAAGTGTATTAATTAAGAAATAACGAAACATTATTTATTTACGTGTTTGTCAGTAAAAATAATGTTTAAAGGATTTTTGAAAAAATATTAGAATATGCCGATTCTCAGAACATTGATACATTAAATTGTTAGCAAATTCAAGTTAAATAAATCCACCTTTTTAAAATTAATAGCTCTGGACCCGGAACCTGAAATTTCTATAAAAAAAATCACCGATGAAATACGTCATTTCAGTCAAAAATTGAATTTGTTTTATTTTAAAGTCACGGGCGACTTTTTTTTTGATGAATTTCAAGAATACAGGCCATAAATTACATATCAAACGAGAATCTATATCAAACGAGAATCCTTTTTTTTTGGGAGTGCTGTAAACAATTAACCAATTAAAACTATTTCCAGCACACATAATAAATTTCATCATAATCGGTTAAGGAATAGGCAAGTTCCATTATACTTGGCCTGTTGGCCATGTTCCAGCACTTCATCTAGAAATCATTTTAGAATCCCATTTCCAACGCACATGTCAATTTTCATCAAAGTCGGTTAATGAATCAAAATCGGTTAAGGATTGCGATACTAAAACAAAATAAAACCTATACTATTTCTGTAAGTATCAAAAGTATTTTAAATTGTAGATTGCATCAAAAACAGTATAAAGTATATAAAATATCATTAAAACTTACAGAAATGGTTGGTTTTGGATTTAATAGTATACGTCAGTCACAGAAATAATTCGGCTTGTATAAAGACATTCGTGTTGATATTGATTTTGATAATATTTAAAGTTTTAGGTATGGGTGCATTTGGCTTTGTTTAACGTACTTCCATTTCAGTTTACTGAATCACTTACACTTACACTACACATGCATAATTTTTGTGCCTTTTCATTTTAATCTGACGGAAATTGTAATTCGAATTATACCTATAGTATGCAAGTACGGTGCATTTTGTGTTCGTTTTTCTCATATTCGCGATTTCCAACAAAGTAGCTGACATCTGGTGAAAACAATATGAACAAAATTTAACCATATAATAAGGGGGATCAGAACTGTCAAACAGTTGAATTTGACAATACTGGTTCCCTTTGCCTACATAATATAGAAAACAACGCCGACTAGAGATTTCTCGTTCCTTTCTTAACATGAAATTTTTGGCTTACCCCCGCTAAAGATGTTTTCACATCAAAAATCTCGGATTCCGAGAATTTGACCGTATTATCGAATAATATCGAAAATCTTGAATAATAATCTTTCAACATTTAAATAAAATCTTGCGTAATTTCTATATAATAATACTCAACTCCAAACACACCTCGTAACATCAGATAAAATATCGAAACACCCTATGTACCACGCAACTCAACGTTAATATTTGGGAAACTAGAAAAATCTAGAATAATCTTTATAGGAACATTTCCAATGTACACGCAAAGTTTAATAATCACTTTTCTCGCAATTGAGACTTTATTAATTTTACGAGTTTCACACACTAGATGTACGAGACAATAAATAACCGAAACACCCATAGAGGTAGCCATAGCAGGTCAAATTGAAGTATGGATGGATTACAATAACGGTGTTTAACTTGCCGTGAAATTGAAGTGTAATGGGAAGGGATGGAAAATTTGTTGGTTGAATAATTTGTTATGTGAATAATAATGTGAATTCCATTAACCTAAGTATCTGTTTTTGTAATTTAGCAGTAGGAGCTGTAGTTACATCATATGCACAACCCCAGAAAGTCATTTCATAACATAATTTAGAATGCACTAAAGCATAATATATATTCTCAACTTATAAATTAAAGTAAATAGTAACCATGAATAAATATTTTGTTTCATGATACAGTGCATTATCCAATTTAACTGTGAGTCCAAAATAAATCCTAAGTATTTATAATTTAATACTTTTTCAAAAAATAAATTCATCTAGCTGAACAATAATTATTATTACAGTAAGTAGCGTGGAATTTAATTTCGTGGTCAGTATTAATATTAGGCAAACTTTTAAGTTTTAATTCCATTGCTGTAGATTTATTACTAACAATCATTTAATGACCATTCAACCGGAATTGCAACATTCTTATGTCAATATCGACATTTTCATAAATATTCTGATAACTCTTATCAGTATACAAAAAAGCTAAATCATAAGCAAATGCTATTAATTTACCTTGAAAATTGAATTCAAATAGACCAAAAATAGTGTAGGTCCTAATACCGAACCTTGGGGGACACCTGTACTATAATCTTACAAGCCACTGAGTGAATCTCCAATCTTTGTTTGGGATAATTTATCCGATAAATAAGATGAAAACCAATCAGACACAACACCACGAAAACCTAAAGTATTTAAAATCATAAGTAAAATTGACTGATTGGCGGTGTAAAATGCTTTCATCAAGTCTATGAACAACGCCATAACATAATTCTTACGGTTAAGCTTCACATGTACCGTATTCATTATATTTTTTAAAGCAGTTTCCGTGCTCAAACATTCCCTAAACCCAAACTGATTATCAGAAAAAAAATTTGTTTTGTTTAAAAATTTTAGAATTTTGCATTTAACTAATTTCTCAAACATTTTAGAAAATGGTGAAAGAATACAGATGGGCCTATAATTATTTAACTCTGTTTTACTACCTTGCTTAAAAATTGGAATAATTATCATTTATTTAATTAATATAGTTTTTGATAACATAAATGGAATTTGAAATTTATATTTTGTAATTCAAAATAGTGTGATATCTGTAGAAACAATCTCCCATTTGGATCCGTGGCTTATTTGGGCATGTGTCACAATATTCAGTTGTTTCACGTCTTCCAGAATTACCTATGCGCTTAGAACACCCTATGAAGTTTTCCATTTAACTGTAAAATTTCAGTGAGATTAATATTTTCTTGATAATATATGTGCAGTTAAAGTTGTGCACTGGTCGCAAATGGTGCAATAGCGGTACCTTCGGAGTTGGAGTACTGATAGTAAATGGAGCAATAGCGGCGCCTACGGAATGGAAAGGGTTAAAATGACTTGGAAAAATGTCAGTTTGTAAGCTAATGTTAAAAATATAAGCCAAGATATCACAAATGTTCGTATCAACCATTTTTAAGGTATACTTACTAACACCATCTAATGAGTTGGAGGAATATTTGTTAAGGTTTTAATAGCGGTTGCCACTTCAACTGGTAAAATAAGTTCAAAGACTATTGATCAACAATAACTTGTGTAATTGAAAACAGCATTTTGAGTCAGATCATGTGCGGTTCAAAATGTGATTCGATCAAATTTGAGGCATTATTAGCAAAAAAGTTATTAAACACTTCAGATATTTGAGCTGGATCTGTAACTTCCTTGTTGTTAGTGTCAAAGATGCTGGAAATAACATTATTGTTATAATTCTTTGCCATTGTTTCTTGCTATCACCTTGTAAATTATGAAGTTTAGAATTATAGTAAACACGTTTCTGGTTTTCTATTTCGACATTTACGGAACACGACAGTTTTTTAAACCGCTCACTCAGCCTTTTATTATTAGAATGTTTTTTAGTAAGGGCAGCTAATTTATTTTCGATATTATGTAGGATTTGCTTCTTCATCCAGGGTCGTAAAGCCTTATTTTTTATAAATTGTACGCGGTTACTACTCGCAAAATTGAGGTATTCCTTAAACATTTGTAAAAATTAGCTGAACGCCTTATTTGGGCTTTTTTCGGATAAAACTTATGTCCAAGTTTCAGAAGTTAGGTAAGAACTCAACTTATTATAATAAATTATCTGTGAATTATAGATGACTCTATTATTAGACTCAATTTATGTGATTTATCCGGAACGACAATAGTGCTTGTGACCATAGAGTGATCAGTAATACCATAATCAAAGACAGTGCAACTAATTGGGAAGCCTATTCCAGAATTACAAAATACGTGGTCAATATACGAACCAGATACTTTACGTGTAGCTTCATATACCCCACATTCAAACGCAAATGAGGATAATAGAGTCAAATAATCATAACTTTCTGCAGGGTAGTCTAAGATATTTATATTAATGTCGCCCGGGATAATGGTATTATTATTCAACGAGCTATTGGCATTATTTGTATTAAGGCACGTAAGTATTATTTTTGATAAATACTGAAACCACTCCACATTTATAGTTGTTATTACAATTAGGACAATGGCTGTAGTTTTGAATACTGTAACCATTAGCTTCATACTCAAATATATGTATGAGTTTCGATTAATGCTATCACATCAGGCTTGTCTAATTGAGAAGAACTAGCTATTAGTTAAGTACAAATCAAAATTTTTCCGAATACTTCGAATGTTTTGGTGAGAAATAGTAATGCTTTGCATCATATATAAATACAGCATGCCCTACAGTGTCATAATCCATTAAACAGAAAATCGTACCTGATCATTCAACAAAGAAATCTCGAAAAAACGTGATTTTTTTAATTTTAATTGAAAATATCATTTCGGCGGCCAATTTAAAAAGAAAGAAGTTAAAGATGATACAAGTTTTATATTTTTTTCTTAGTCTGTATTCCTTTATCTACAAAATGAACCCTATATCAATATACACTAACATACAATGCCGAAAATAAAATATTCCGCCTACTTTGCTAGAAACAATGCTAACTCAAGGTCATTGTGTACGGAATGGTGAAAAAAATTTGCTTAACAATTTTTGAGTTGGTAACGTGGAGGAAAACTGCCTTCAAACGGTTTTTGGAGGAATCCAGCGAGTGAATTATTCTCAATTGATTTGAAAAGTCCGTAAAGCGACGATGACGATTATTGCTCCATATATCCGAAAATTTGGAGCCAAAATGTTACTTGTTTTATATCCTTTGACAAAGGAATGGATTGCCGCTGCGATAGTTTCAAGCGTCGTATCATAATACCCAAACGATTTTACGAGATTTTAATGTGATTGCAAGGCGTAGTGACATTTGATGGTTGGTACGTTGATACAGGTGTTTCTCCGGTTTCATCAGATTCAAATGTTAGTGGTAAATATTCTTCAGTTGGGTTTGATTTTTCCGGAACAGGAATTTCATCTGAATGCGGCAGCAGTAATTGAGCATATGTCGTTGCAGTGTATGTCAAAGTACCAATTTTTTTTCTGTTTGTACCGAGAATGTAATTCACGCACTCATAACATTGAATTAGATCATATACTTGTGGATGTATCCATATTATCGGGACACCAAATGACATTGCGGCTTCAGTGTTTTGCCATTTATGCAGATGGAAAATGGTTGCTGTAAAAACAATAGACGGCGTCCAATTTACACCACTAGTAACATTTTGTGAAAATTATAGTCGGTATTAATGTAAATCAGCGGTTTCATCACTTATTTTGCGGCAATTGGTCATAATTTTAAATTTTTCACACACGTAACAAAAGCAATTGAGTTTAAAACGTGTATCCGTTTTTCACCAGGATTTCACAAGCCGATTTTCACTTTAGTTTTTGTGTTCTTTTGTCACGTTATATATTTACCTAAATGGAAAGGTTTCTATTTTTAATTTTTAATTTTATATTGTAATTTTTATTTCTTCCTTATTGTGACAATTTTTTAATTTTTTTAGAAATTTCGATTTCGAGGATAATTTCTTCTTCGGTTTCTTTTTTACTACTATTACATAATTTATGTTGAAGCTGTTTATATACTGTTGCTGTATGCTGTTGTTTGCATCTTCCTTGTTTTTAATTATTATTTATTTATAAGCCAATTTAATGTTTTACTATGATTTTTTTTTAATACATTCTCTAATACATGTAACCACCAAATATGCAACCGATCATTACGATCATTTTAATTGTGTTTAACACGTAGAAGTATATTAGTATTAATTTACACGCATAATCAAATTACTCAACACCCCCTGAATAGAGACGGGCCTATATAGTATTTTTACTAATGTTATTTTTAAGTTAATAAGTTCCGAAAGAATTATAAGAGAATTTAATCCAGTTTCGAACTGATGAGCTCATGATTATGAAAAAATCAATCCTTCTCATCAGGCCGCGGCGACTGGACTGATTATACCACAATTTTTCATTCTATATATACAGAATGAACTATGCAGGTTGTATTATCGAAATGATGCTGTTGAATAATCAGGTCCAATTTTCTGTTTAGTGGATTATGACACTGTAGAGCATGCCGTATTTATATATGATGCTGGTTTTTTCGGCATTTTAGATTAACTTTTTTCGGCTTCCCGCACACCGTCTGTATATAGAAAATGTTTCCGTTTTGTTCCCTACGTAGCATAACTTTTCCATCACGGTACCACAGATATTAAAAATTATATTATTTCTTGAACTTTTTCGCTTATCGTAGAATTTCTTGTCTCTGATTGGTTAGGCTGTCATTCACATAAATAAATCCAATACTTCCTGGGAAGAAATTTTGGCATTAAATTTTTGGTTTAGCGTTGTATTTAATATCCATGATTTTCTGTTTCAATTTATATGAAATAAACTTCATTGTAATTATAGATGTTCGTTTATCAGTGTCTTTGTTATTCAATGTTAACAATTTACAGCTATCAATGTGAGTTTCCATCACATTTAAGTTAAATACTTGATTTATAACTTTCGACGCAACGTCACAGCTGTTATCTCTTTCAATCATAGGCTAACCAGAAATTGTAACTTCATTTCGATGTAACTGGTGCTCGATATTATTATTGTATTAGTGCTGATAATCAGCATCTTTAATAACATCGGAAGAGAAATTATCAAATTTACTTTGTATGCTTGGTAATTCTTTAACTTTTGTTTCATAGTCGCCTTTCACAATTTTTAAGTTACCTTCTAATGTTTCAACTCATTTTAAGACAACACTAATAAGCTTGCACCTATTTGTTTATTTTCTTCTTCAATATCTAACAGTTTATTGAAAATACTCTCAATAGTTATGGACGGAGTGGTATTTTCACCTGCACTATTTTGGTTTTTAGTAGCACTTTGAGTAACTATCGATTTATGGGATGCGTGAAAATTTAAATCGGCAGTCATGCTTTTACATGTCCTAACATTTAATAGTCCATTATTCATCAACGGCAACACATTTTAGATAAATCGAAATTAAATAAACTGCTAGTTCTATGGCATTGCTTGAGCTAATTGGTTCATACATATATGATTATAAGTACACCAGTAAGTTATACATTGTCGAATGACACGTTCGACGATAAATTTCTAAAACATACACTAATATTTATTAACGAAATTCATTTTTGTTATCAATCCTTAAATTTGTCTTCCGTTGAACAAGAATTCATTTCCTTACGAAACACAAAAAATATTTCCATTAACATTTTGATTTTCTTTAAAAACGCCTACACCTTTAATGAAATGTAAATATGATAATTTTATTATCATATATCATCATCGTATATTATACCGCATCAACATATATAAAATACCATGTAAAAAATACGATTATCATGAGTGATAAAGTAAACAATATATAGACGGTAAATTTTATAATTAAGGATCAGAATATAATTAACATGGGAAACATAATCAAAAATGTAAATGTGCGTATATATTTACGTATATAAATTAATCCAAATATTTACACCATTGAATGAGGTGTTTCATTAATAATTGAACTTTGCTTTTGAGTTTTATTTAAACACAATAATAATACCATACCACTCCACGAAATTGAATCAAGCTTTATTATTATCATTCCTATTGTTATCATGGAACGCGCGTGTATTTTATATTTTATTTTCCGGTATCTACTCGCGTATATCTATCCTAGTATCGGTACAGGAAAATTGTATTACAACAACAATAATCATAATAATATAATATTGATAATAAAAATACAATTTAATAAAAAAAAAATGTCGTATTTTTCATGTAAAGTATATAGGCGCATTACCCCCTCGGAAAATTAAATTGACAACTTTTTGATTTTCACGATTCTTTTCACATTTTGTGTTGTTGTTTGTTATCAAAATTTTTCATCCTGTTATAATTTTTATATTTTGTATTGAAACTCATCATATATTTGTGTGTGTATGTGTGTGTGTGTTTATCTCTGTATATATGTGTTATGGCACATTGATAACATAAATAAATAGAAAATTTGTTATTTTTCTAGGCGTACATATCGATTTTTCGGTTAACGAAAATGGTATCGTACGTCGGTGCTACGTGTTAATGTTACTTCGTTACCGTGCGTGCCACTCTTTTGTGAAAATATGTGTAAGCTTTATACTCAGTGCAAAAAAAGTGTGGCAACAAGGATTCGATTTTATTCGTAATATTTTTGGGAACTTAAAATTTAAGACTAAAATTAAATTAAATAAGTTATTGTTATACCTCTTAACCGTAAATCCGTAATCCAACCAACATATTTTTATTACATAAATCAACTTCAGCCAAAAATGTATAGAAACTTCTAGAGCAAATCTTATGAGACAATGTATGTGTGTTCATCTTCTATCAGAGCTTTCTATCATCATGATGTATTTTTTAGAAGATTTTTTAGTGGTATAACTATTTACTGATTTACATAGGAAACCATAGTAAAAATGATGTTTTTAGATTTAAGTTTTTCAATGACAATTGTAATTATTAAAAAAAAAATCCGAGTACACATTACACCCCTTCTACCGACGTTATTTTTTTTATTTTATAAAAACCAATCCAGGGTTGTATTCTGCTCTTTCCATTTCGGATATTTCTTCCGCCCTTTTGCTTAAACGAAAAAGATCAACAATAAACCTGATTAATATATAAATGATTTGTGCTCATTTGCACGCATACCTGTAGACATAGAAACATTTCTCGACCTCAATTAAGGTAACCTAAAACTAGCCTTCTTCAAGGAGAGTAACCGTAAACTGCATTTTAAAATCCTGAATTCTATGAGTAAGTAGATCTGCAAGTTATGCTCAACAAAATCTTTACAAAAAAATCGTTTGTTCGTTTACAAGTAAAATCTGGATTTTTTGGCCTTTCCTTATTAATATCAGCATTACCTTACTTAGTTACCATTTTAAATAATAATACTACTAGCATTTCGCACAACAATAAATATGATAAATAAATAATGATTCAGACTAACGTAAAAATTTCTATTTGGGTTATATTTGGTAAATGAGGTAAGAAAACCAATTTTATTTACTGCCCAGTTTCTGGCATTCCAGAATCACAATGGTATTTGTGCATAAGGTTATGCAATTGCATTTATTTCTAACATTAAAACTACTTGGTACTTACTAGTTTTATATCTTTATGTATTACAATAATGAAAAAATATTGTTGGCAATTAAATTCCTAGCAACATTAGTAGAATTTATTTTTAAATGAGAACATATTCAATTTTTGTTGGTGTTAATAAATTAGGGTTATATTGTTTTTGTTCTTGGAATACGGTTTCTATTATTATTGTCATTATTATTGTCTTTTCATAAAAATTAAATTAGGCAAAGAAAATTATTCTTTTCACTAAATAATAATAGTTATAATAATAAAAAGAATACATACATATTCAAAATATATAAAATCTTTTGTTTTATATTCAAGGAAATATTTTAAAAGAAATTTAATTTAACAGAAATAATTTCTTATTCAAATTTTTATTTTGTTTTTCCTTATTTAAAAACGAGAAATAATTTTTTTTTTACATAATTAAATATTTCATTATTTTTATTCTTTTCGTTATAACTAAATTATAAGTGGTGATAAAATTGTGTATAATCCGTAACGAAATTACATACCAACGTACGAAGGTAACAAGCATTGCCATAGGATTTACGATATCAGACTTATTATCTGTTTTTCTTTCGGGATTTCTAAAAATTAATGTGGAGTTGCTTCCAATACTGATAGCATATATAAATTAACCACGTATTTCTACATTGCAACGGTTTTATGAAACCGTTTTTTCTTTTTATTTTTATTAGGCTCGGCGGGAGCACCTAGAAATCTTGCATTACAAAATATAGCAAGTACAAAATCTTGCAACTGAGAAATTTTTGATTACATAATCATGCAAATACAAGATTTTGCAATTAACACAAATATAGGGAGCGCCCCGAAATCATGTTTTTCAAAATCTTGATTTTACAAAACTTCGGTTATAATCTCGCTTTTGATTTATATTTATTTAAATATTAAATTCTCCATTTTCCAGAATTTATAGTTTTGGTTATACATGTTTCGTAACCGAAATCCCCATTTTCCAGAAGTTATAAAAACCAAGATTTTGAAAATCAAGATTTGGAAAACCAAGCTTTCGTACCCAACCCACAAATATATAACAAAATAACATTACAGACCATGCCGATTTAATGTAGGATGAGTACTACAATTAAATTGAGGACTACATCGAGGCCTCCGATTGTTTTGCCCAAAGTAGTTTTTTTTAAAACCAACGTCCTATTATTGTCTTGCAATTGATCCAATATCATCAAATTTTGCATCAATACACTGGTAATAAGCAGGTATTTCATTTGCTAGTACGAAAGCCAAGCTTTTTATCATTCGTATTTGTATCGAGAAATCTTCCGAACTTGAATACTTAAGAACTAATCCTTTCTTTTTGAACTCTTCGCCATAATATTTGGCCAAAATGAAAAAGCAACCATTTAAATATGGCTTCTGGAAAGAAAGCTGATGCTGGCGCCACGATTAACTTGGTTAAACTTTGTTAACTTGGAAAAGAATTGTTGCATTATGGATGAAACTCTATGTCGAAGGTTCCATCCATAATTCAGCAAATGGATTCAGCAAGTAATGATAAAAACGAAACGGTTTCCATCGGGATTATTTTTTCTCCTTCGAATTCTTTATCACTTAAATGAACAGCTCTCCTTCAACATATTTTAAATGTTCGGGTATTATGAAACCATTTGATAAGATGACATTAAATTTAACAAATTGAGTTCAATTTCTCAGGTACGAACAAAACCATTTAAGCAAAATCGGCGGTATGTTATATGATTTAAGTTTGCATAACCAAATAAAGTGTGAAACTTTGTCAGAACCTTTGGAAAAATCGGTGTAAATGCAATCGAGTTGCCCACCTCTGTCCAAATTACTAGCAGCAATATCAAAAAATTCAGCTAAATTGGTTAAGGGGTGCTTTCAATGCAGCATAGTTTTTGCCATGCTATATGATTTTTCGAAAAAGAGAATCAGAAGAGGCCACAAAATTTGAATAAAATCGGCCTCAAAAGTGTGTATCTAAAGATGAATCGGTTTTTGTGACGTACCAAATACCAATAGCTATCGCGACACTCTAAGAAATTTTTGTTGAATATTACTTCAATAATTGCATGCAATCGGTAACACTCAATTATTGTAATAAAATTCTACTAAGGAGCGTAAAATCAAACATACATACGTTTAAATATAAACAATTTCTCGGTCACGCTTTTAAATGTTCAGTGCTTAAATCTCAACATAAAATGATTATTTTTAAATTTCTAAATGTTGACATCGCAACACCTAAGAGTAACTTTCAACAAAATACTCTTTATTCTTACCTATCCCATGTAAAAATCTCAACATAAAAAAATTAATTTTTAGTCTATAAAATATGTTGACATTGCAACAACAGGGAATAATATCCAACAGTACTATGTTACGTTTCATTAATCCCATGTTAAAATTTCAACAAACAAAATTTAATTTTGAATCAATAAACGTTTAGTTTTCAGCACCATCAAGACATATTCAACTTTCAAGCTCTCTTTTTAATCATTAAATGTTTAATCATCAGCGTAAAGAGTTTTTTTTTAAGTCAATAAATGCTTAAATTTCAAACCAAGAGAGTACTTTTCAACTTGTCCTAATTAGGAATTGTTGATTATTAAACATAATTTAATCAGAGATGGTAGATATTAAAGATTTGAATCTGAAAATAGGAGAATGCAGGTATCCCAAACTTTAGGAGATGGTCGATCTTCAGCTTAGTTTTCAAGAAAAATTTAAAAAACTAGAAGAAACACAGGTCAATTTTTACCAAAATATTACATTTTAAGTGAATTCCACCACGGTAGAATTGAATTTGCTTAAAGTGTAATATTTTCTGAATAAGTGTTCCTTCTCCAAAGCAGGAACTTATTTTTTTTGATGTTCCACGAGACCTCCAAAGTTTTTCCGCCTGAATTTGGGATAACCTGAATACTGGAAAATAAATAGATTTTACAACATATTTATAAAAATATATAATATTCATAAAAGCAATAGAAAAAAAAATTAAGTTAATAAACGAGTTTAATTCATGTTTAATATTTTTAGAAGAACTTATTTTAAGTTATTTAATTTGGAAATAAGATTGTTAATGCGTTATTCCATGAGAAAAATTGATTCCCCGTCAAAAAAAACGAAAAGAGAAAAATAATATGATGCTCCATATAAGAGACAAAGGCAATGCTTTTTTTTTGTTTTTTTTTTTTTAAATAAAAAACAAAACAAAAAAACATTGTCTTTGTCTCTTATATGGAGCATCAGATTACTTTTCTCTTTTCGTTTTTTTTGACGGGGAATCAATTTTTCTCATGGAATACAGGCATAATCCGACACATATTATTCAATTTTTTTTTTCGGCCACCTTGGTTTTTCTGGATAGTGATTAAGGAAATATCGCACAAAAAGTCAAATGATTGTGACATTTCCTTTGGATACTGTAAATTGAAATTGTAGCAAAAAGCTATGCATTCCATTACCAAATCAACCATATTCTTCCTTTGTCCGAAGTTAAAACCAACATCTTCTCAATATAAAAGTACCCAATGTCCGAATCGATGGATTCGATTTTAATTTGAAATGTTTATTAAAAAATTAACTTTTTTTAAAAATATTTTATGATTTTTATTACCAACAACCGCAATCCATGCTCTTGGGGTTGGAATTGATTCCTTCACCATTTCTAATGTTGTGCCAGTCTGAAAAGTACTCACACAATTTTTATAATAATACATGTACGAGTATACTGTATAACTCTTAGACTCACTGGAAACTTTTTTAAAACATTTTCTAAATCTTCTTTAAAAAATAAAGCAATGATTTATTTTTTAAAGAAGATTTAGAAAATGTTTTCATCCGTTTCGTTGAGCAATAGATCTTTGATGTTACTTAAGCCCTTCTTTGAAGTGGCATTCAAAAAATAATTTGTTATAGTTTGTTTTTCTTTATCGAACGTAGATTTCAATAATTTGTCTTGATCAATACCAGCAAGTTCCGAGAAATGCTGATACATACAGTCCCGTTGAAAAGGTAAGGCCAGTTTGGCAAAATTGCCGTTGGATTGCATAACATTCTTTCATGTATAGTAGTATTTTGTCCTTATCTCGATTCAACCCTGGGCTTATCTCGTACAATCGGATCAGCTGAGTTTTTTGTCTTCTAATCCAATATCAGCACCAGAAAACTTCAGATCATGTTGGCATTTAGTCGCGGCATCCTTTAAAGCATTTGTCGCTTTTCTTTTATTTATTGGTACCTTCGGGTGGTCAAGTTGATCTGGTAAAAGGTTTAAATAATTATTGTGGTTTCGCATCATCGAAACCATAACATCCGTGAATGAAGATATAAGTTTGTTCTCTGAGTCTCGTTGTTCGAAAGATTCAGGATATATTCGGACTATATCTTCAGCTACTGATCAACTCATCTAACTCATCAACAATATAATTAATAAATGCATTCATCCCATATCCCAATTTCTTCTTTTTTTAGTAAATCCAGGATATCCTTGGGTAACTTATTCCAAGGAACTTTAAAGTTTGCAAATGTAGGAGAAATCTGGGTTGAGCTTGACGATGACGACACCGTACTATTAAATGCGCTGCTTGTGCTTGGAATTGGAGAAGTTGGTTCACAAAAATTTACCGGATCATTTAAAATGTAAATGGTTTGGTTGGATGGAATTGAGCTCATGGACGTATCTGGAGTATTTAGCAAAGTTGAATTAATTACTTGATCGGGTAGGCACATGCGGGATGATTGCTCTAGTACTGGCGATGTACTTTCCGAACAGTTTGTCGGTGATTTCTTTGGGGACCATTCCTCCCCTAGATCTAGTAAAATAAACCGATAATTTTTTTCAGCAAAATAAATACTCCAAAACATCATCTTCCATTACTTCGGATCCAGAATTCTCTAATACCAGTTTTAAACCGATCAGGCCAAATCTATTTTCTGAAATAAGTTTAAAAGATCTGATTACTCGTATGTCGTAGTATGCTTGGAAAATAAAATTTACCATTTTGGATAACTGCATTCAAATTCGGTAACGATAAAAAAGTTTTTTTTATTAACCGATCTGCACTCCAAACTTCAAACGGCAATTTTGACACTATCAGTGATTATGAAAGCGTCTGTAAAAAATCTGAAATAAAATATAGTGAAACAGATGTAAAACAATATAATAATTAAAAAATTTAGTGTCATTTCCAAACAGTTCCAAATTAAGAACCTTTTTGGAAAGAGAGATTGTTTAAGACAATAAAGATGAGTTAAGGGGTGAAAAATAGTATTTAACGCCCTTTTGTAATACTGGTATTGGTTTTTTTACTACTAATTCTTCAAAATTGATGCACGTGTAAAATATATTTGTTTTTTGATTTATCTATAAAAGTGAGTATTGATTGTATCAACACTTTATTACCGAACCATAAAAAATTGCTTTATCATACTCATAATTTAGAAAAATTGCTTTTATTTTTAGGATAGATTTTATCAATAAATATTATGTTCTTTATAAATTGTATTTAAATATTCCATATTTTGTTTTGTTATAAATATGTACTCTTCTGGTAATGTGACATTATAAATATTTGTGGAAAATCTTAAAACTTCATCCGAGGTTATGGTCAGTTTGTTTTTGTTCAAAACCCATAGTCAAAAGCCCTCGCAATGGACCCATTTTACAGATTAATTCTGGATAGTGATACAGGTAGTGGTGTGTTTTGGTCTTAGTTTTAAGTTTGGAAAGCATAATTGTCTTAGCTCAAAATAAATATCAATAAAGTTTTGAAGTAAATGTGTTTGTGGTATCGAAATTTCTGTTGCACAAATAAGACGACACATTTCTACCAGTAAGCAGAAGAAAAACCACACCGGATCTTCTTGACTAATGTCCAAATTTTGGAAATATAATGGTAAGTATATTAAAATGTTCCAAACTTCAAGGGCTTTGCCAGGAACCTTTTTCATATTTTTTGCGATATTAGGAAATGAAAATGAGAGTTTGAATTTCTTCTGAAGAAACTTTAAATATATGTTCAAAGAATCAAAATTTAACAATCCAGATCGATGAAAATATAATAAAACTTCCATTAAATCCTACGGAATAAAACCTTCGAATAAATCGTGTGCAAGGCACGGAGGAAGAGCTGAATCACAAATATGAAAGTGATTCAACGTATTTAAAATTGAATTTGACTTTACACCCATCTCTATTGAGTTTTCACTGGTAAATAAATTCTCTACACAACTTTGATTATTTTCCGTAGTTCTTAATACACCAACTTTCATTTCTTTTTTATTTAAGGAATTTCATGTATAAAAACAGTATCGGCAGAAATGTTCGCTAGTGCTAAAATTTTCGGTGAAACCCCCTATCTGGTGACTTCCGAGATTATCCCCAATAATTGCAATAACAGATTCTTTATAATTTATTTCTTGTAAATCAGCACTCAATTTGATTTTTATTCCATCAGTCTCTAAAATTTGCAAATCCCTAATCAAAGGAGCCAAAATTGTTTCAAATTTAAAGGCTTTTATTATACGACTCTTTGCAAAGAAGCACCAACTGAATATTTTTTATTAGAGACCTATATTTTTTGTCAATATTCCCAATAGTCATGTAAACTGCAATTAATTTGTGCTGTGTCTTAGATCTAAACGATTGCAAATTTCAAATGCATTTTGAAAACGAAGCAATTCTATTTTTTTTGCTTTATTATTGAAAAATAAATTGCTTTATATGCAAAACCATCACTATAATCTAGGAACGACTCAGGCCGTTGGCTTTTAGCTTGATTAAAAATTTTCTGGATAGAGGGCACTTTGATTAAATGAGTTAAGGTGTCAAGTAAAGGAATATACTAAAAATAACATTTATTATGAAAATTATCTCTACCCTAGTCTATTTAGGGAGGGAAGGTTGAATGCATTTT
>OY744481.1:347594952-347800384 GCA_963556165.1 Tipula helvola | reverse complement strand
ACTCACTTTTGACACCGCAAGTAAAAGACAAACTTGTATGGGATGCTGCAAGAAAAATTAGCGATCTTATATTAAGAAAACGATTTAAAACAGACGAATTAAACTTGGATCACAACAGTAAGATTACGATAATAAACATTAAATTATCAACTATACTATACGAATTTCTGTGAAAACATTTCTATAATAAAACACAGAATTGGTCTGGTGTTAGCCAGCTCTAACATTCTACTATGAGCCACTTACTTCGGTGAGCGCGTTTATTCAGTATATATGAATCTGTAATATTTAAAGAAACTATTATGCAAATTTGATTTGCCTGTTTAATGATATATTACATTTTTAATCGAATTATTTTTCTTTATCTTCAGATTTTGCTATTGCAGAAATATTTCGTCTCCCAAATGGTTTCTTGGCAATAACAACTCGAAAAAACATTAAAATTAACAAAGTTTGGGAACCGTTGATTGTAGAATCATTCGATTCGTTTATTAATTACGTTTCCGAAGTAAGCAGTATATAGAGCTATATTATAAGCTAAATAAATAAGGGCGGCTAGATACTTGATATTCAGATAAGCAGATAAGCAGTTATTTTTTGCGAGTTTGCTAGAAATGTTATACACGATAATTTAGCAACCCAATTTGTTTCTGAATTTCAGAAAATGGGATATTTTAACGCACTATAACGTTTGTGCTGAATACAAAAAATATATTTTACTTTGCTAAAATAATCGAGTAGTTTACGCAAGCAAATTTCGATTAGCAAATCCGCCATATTTGCAGAGTTGCGAATTCTCTCCTCTTACCCTGAAGTAATTTCGGTTTTAATTCAAGGTCCAAAATTTCATGATTTCTATACTTTATTTTACTTACGTAAAGAGAGTAAAATCTATTTAGGTCTGGAATATGAGATGTAAGTATACAAAACCGGGATATACATCATTGAAAAAGGCATAAAGTTATTGTTTTCAATTTGCATGTCAATCTTATTATTTTGTGTTGCATTTTGCTTAAATACAATGTCCAACAGGCTTTTTGAAAACTCATTAGATCGAAAAATAGGAAAAAATAAAAATTATAATTGGAAAATGAACAAAACATAAAAAGTTATGTGCTTCAATTTTAAATTGCTATGTTGCATTCAGTACATCATACATATATGTACATACATATATTATACTATAAATGATGATATTATCCCGTTTTGTCGTAACATAACAATTTGTAAACTCATGGTAATGACATTTTTTTTTGTTTCCTGTCTTCCAACATTTTAATACACAGCCACGACGACGATAAGATAGGTATATAAAAATTGATGTTTCTCATTGTAAATAACTATGTATAATGTATATATGTAATGATATTAGGCGTTATTTTATATCCTGCCAACCCGTTTTGGATACTTTATCATTCTTGGTTAAATGATACTCATTTATAGGGTGAGGGGGGCGGGAGGTACAGAAAGGTGTTTTACAGTGTCAACAATATAATGTTTTGGGTTTACAAAAAAATGTTGGTGTATAGAGTTAGCAATGTGCGAAAATGTTTAGAGATGAATTCTGATTCTTCAAAATTTTTTAACTTAACACTGTTCACACTCAAAGAAGGTATAAAGGATTTTTCTTATTCAGTGTCTATATATATATATGTAAAAGTATTTTGCTTGAGGGGGATAAATCATAATATAAATTAAAGATTATTGAAAAAGTATGTAACAAATTTATATCACATAAATATTTTGGTTTCCGCGTTGTCTTTGATCGATAAAACAGACAGACATACTATATAAGACTTTAATAAAGTGGTATTTTTATTTTTCTCAGTAAGTTTTGTACTGGTTTGTTTACGATACCGCTAGATCTTTACGAGATTTCAGAAACCGCTAACACCGAGTAGTTTTATCTGCTCCAAAACAAGAAACACAACCACAAATTCACAGAATGATTTATTTTAATGTTTTTAAGTTTTGAATTTAAATTTTATTTTAATTACTTGCAATTATAAAATTTGTAATTTTATACACAAAGTTATATCAATAAAATTACTTCGGTCTAAAAAGACCAAAGTATTGAAATTCTGTCAAAATTGACGTCAAAACCACTTTTCTCGACGTTTTGATGTCCGTGAGTCTGAAAAAGCAAAAAAAAGTCCGTCCATCTGTCTGGATGTCTGGATGTTTGGATGTCTGTACCCATGGTATCTCGAGAACGGCTTGTCCGATTTGGAATTTTTTTTCGCCAATCTGTTTCTATGGTCAAGATTAAGATGGAGATTCGAAAAGCTTTTGCAGACTTTACGTTAAGAGGTTGGGGTACCTGCTATACAATTGACCCAAAACAAGTGGTTATTTAAATATTTACGATGTATGTTGGTTTGATTATTGAATTGGACCTTAAATTTGGAATTGATTTGAAGGTTAGGTTAGGGGCCAATTGGCGAGTTGTGTTGAAATTGAGTTGGAGTTGAGTTGGGGTTGGATTAGGATGAAGTGGGCAATTTTTTATATAGGCTCGTTTGAACCAATTTTTTATATTTGCTGGTTTGAGTATTGAGTTTGGCATGGTGTTTGCGGTTGAGTTGAGGGTTGATATTAGTTCCATTTGAGGGTTAAACTAGGGCTGAGTTGGGGTTGGTTTAAGGTTTTGTTGGTTTAAGGGATTCTATATCTTATCCGATTTTGATGAAATTCAGTATTTCCAATGGAAATGTGACTCCCAAATTATTTTTAGATGAAGTTCTGGAATATGGCCAAGTAGGATGTGACTTGCCTATTTCTCAACTGATTATTATGAAATTTGTCACGTGTCTTGGAAATGTGATTTTAACATCTTTTTTTTAATGATGTTCTTTAATATTGCAAGTATGAAGGAACTTGCCTATTTTTACTTTCTTTTACGTAAGTAAAATAAAGTATAGTAATCATGAAAATTTTCGACCTTGAGATTATTGAAGATTTATCTGTTTTGAGGTCCCCTGAGTCCGAAAAAGTGGGTTTCGAAATGATGTCTGTCTGTCAGTCTGTCTGTCCGTCTGTCTGTCCGTCTGTCTGTCCGTCTGTCCGTCTGTCAGTCTGTGTCCTCTCTACAGCCCAGATGGCTTAACCAATCCAGCTGAAACTTCAGATTTAAGCTTTTTTGATAAATTGGGAGGTCCCAGTGAATTTTGCTCCAAATCGGTCAACCGGAAGTAGCCACACCCGTGGGGCAGAAAATTTGTTTTGCAAATATCTGAAAAAGTATAAG
This sequence comes from Tipula helvola, assembly GCA_963556165.1. Lineage (NCBI taxonomy): Eukaryota > Metazoa > Arthropoda > Insecta > Diptera > Tipulidae > Tipula > Tipula helvola. Next base: position 347,797,137 of record OY744481.1, on the reverse strand, counting down.
GTTTACAAAAAACTACTAAAACAAAATGTTTCCAAAAACTAAAAGTAAAAAAAAAAAAAAAAAAAAAAAAATTAAAAAACTAAAAAAAAAAAAAAAATTAAAAAAAAAAAAATAAAAAAAAAATTAAAAAATTTTATAAAAAAAATAAAATTGATGTGTGTCCAACACATTTCTTCTACGAACAGGCAATTTTGAGACACCAATTACGCAAACTTCTTACAAATTTATTATTTTTTATTACTTTCTTTTACATAAGTAAAGCTTAAATCTAAAGTTTTTGTTAGATTGGTTAAGCCATCTGGGCTATAGAGAAGACACAGACAAACAGACGAGCAGACAAACGGACAGACTGACAGACAGACATCATTTCGAAACCCACTTTTTCGGACTCAAGGGACCTCAAAACAGATATATCTTCATTAATCTCTTACATAATATTTCGGGTTCCAGGTCCCAGATTCCGTAAAACAGAAAATTTATTTTACAAATATTTCAAAAATATACAATTTACAGAAAACATGAAAAAATAAAAACAATCTTAATAAAGTTTGCAAGAAATTTGCATTATAAAAGTTTCTTAAAATTCGCTGTTCGTAAAAGAAAGTCGTGTGTTGGCCACACCTCCATTTTTTAACCGATTATGATGAAATTCGACGTAAGTGGTGGAAGTGGGATTCTAAAATGTTTTTTGATACATTTTTTTTGAGAAAAAATCATGATGGCGGTCACAGAGTATGGTGTCAGCTTGTCTCACTCTTACAGATAATGTAAGTAAATTTATTGAGAAGAAGTTATATGTGTCATGTGTCTTTTTGGATATGAAGAAAGCTTTTGGTTCAGTCGAGCACGATTTATTACTTCATGCTTTCCAAACTGGACTTTTCTTAACTCAGCTAGATTTATTTAAGAGCTAATTTACTAATCGGAAACAAATGGTCGTGATTAACAATCTGGTTAATGAGTCAAAAATAGTCATTGAAGGTGTACCTCGAAATAATCAAAAATCGACATTAGCGGTATACATAAACGACATAACTCACTTGAAACTTAAGAAGGTGTTATGTTGCTGTTTGCGGGTGATATTGCTGTTATTTAAAATGCCAATATAATTGAAGACTTATATTGGCAAATGCAGGAGGACTTAAATCTATAATTTATTTAATTTAATTTGTTAATTTATTTATTTGTGATCAAAATCAAAATACATTGTGTTTGAGAATAAAATTTTACTTCTTACTTCTACATCATTCACCGTCAAATAAAATGATAGCGTGATAGAAAAAGTGCAGCAGTTTAATTACTTAGGTTTTGCGTAGATTCTAAATTTAAATGGTCGGCTCATATAGATAATGTGTACATCTTACCGCACCTATTTATTTTATTTTATTGTTCTTAAATACATTTACGTACATTTATTATTTATTAATATCGTGAATAGAAAAAATAATTATTTAATTAATTAAAAAAAAAAAAATTATAAAAAGAGCAACGAACCGGCTAATGGATTTAATGTCCTGTTAAAGCCACACGTTCTTCTTGAATACAGAAAACAAATTTAAAATGGTCAAACTTAAGGTACGTATCTACTATTTCTATGTACTACGATCATTAGCTTATGAATATTTCAGCTTATAAATATTTCACAGATAACTTTCAACGTTCAATTTAAATATTTTTCCCGAGCACTTAATCAGTTGAGGTATTTTATTATGATATAAACATACGGTCCTAAATATGACATAAATTCTCTTCCAAATTCTGTCCTAATAATATGGCACGATAAGTAATTTGAAGGTCTAGTAGCGTATCTACGAGTTCCATATTGAAATTTCATGTTGGATAAACATGATGATATATTCAAGCAGTGGTACATGTAAATAGATAAATGAAGTTCAAATAATGCATTTATCGGAAGAATTCCACGAGCTACGTTGCTATACAAATCAGATGTTGGATAAATCGACGGAAGCCTGTAAATTAATGTACAGCATTTATTTTGCATAATCTGTAAACATTTTAATTTAGTTTTGGCTACTGATCCAAAGGCTGCAATGGCGTAATAAAAACAAGAATGAATGAAAGAAAAATAAATCATTTCCAAGACATGGGTTGGAACAAAAACTGCCAGTTTCTTATCAAAAATAAGAATGGACTAGCTTTCAAGCAAATTGAGTTAATATGATCAACCTAAGACAAGTTCAAATTAAATATTACTCCAATGTATTAATATTTATCAACACATTCAATAGTAACATTTGAATGTTGCAGAGATGGTAAAAATAATAAATTTTGACTTATTGAAATTCAGTGATATTTTATTCAAATTAAAAAATTCAATCAAAATGTTTAAATTATTTTTCATATTAACCATCGTTTGAGGACAATCTTTGGACTCGTAAAAAATTGCAGTGTCATCCGCGAACATTCTAGTATGACCAGTAATAGGTAAGCGGGCTATGTCATTAATGAAAATCAAAACCAACAGAGGCCTAAGAACACTACCCTGTGGGACCCGGCATTTAATATTCAGCAAGGAATTTTTAATCCAGTTAATTTCTGTTTCCGCTGCTTACTTAATTTAATAAAAATAAAAAGAAAATAAAAATCCACGCGATTACTTTTTTACGTCTTTCTTCTTCGATCGTTTATTTGAATTAAACCACAAACATTTTTCCCTTTGTCTTTTTCCTTTTTGACATAATTTCATACGCGCGCTCATATATTAGACCTCATACATATCATATCTTTATAGTAATAGGTATAATATAATACGTTACAATTAATTCAAATAATATTATTATTCCTACGTTAACAATACAAACAAATTATAATCAATTCAAATTTAAATATAAATATCCGTTGCTTGCTGCTTCTTACGCTGGCCGTAACAATTTCAACAAACTGAATGGGATTCTAAAATGATTTTTGAAGAAGATCTGGAACGCTGAAGAAGTAAATCCTAAATTCCTTTCAATTTGTCGAAATATACTAAAATATACTACTAAATATACTACTCCATAACGTTGCAATGACTATTGCATTACACAGCTTGTCTAAAAATAGGGCTATTCAAAATAAAATCGGCGATCAAAACACTTGGAAAATTAATAAACCGAAAATGAGACACAATAACTTTTATTTAATTTATTTTTTTAGGTTAGGATTTTAATGGCTACAGCACAAAGTTTTTTCTTACAATGACATTTTAAACAAAAAAAAAATGGTATCTGTCTGTACACAAAAAAATGTACACTCTCAAAATTTATGGTTTACGGTTTTCGAGAGTGTATTACAAATTAAATACATACTGGAATTCATTTACATTTGACATTTGGAATGTCAAGCTGAAAATTATTTATAAACAAGCTAAGTATTTTAAATTATATGTTAAATATTTCTTAATAATAATTACATAATTTAATTTGGGACAATTTAAACGGGCATACAAGAAAAATTTTTTGGCGACAAACATTAGCATCAAAAATAATAAATTGGCATCACAAATAATATTTTGGCACCACATATGAAAAAACAAACAAATATTTTTGAAGGACATTATTAAATACTGTGGCGACAAACATTGACATCAAAATTAATAAATTGGCAACAAATATAATATTTTGGAACAAAAAAAATAATTTTTATTAGTAAAAAAAAAAAAAAAAAATCGAGACAAAAAATTAAATTTAATCGATACAAATTATTTAATATTTGATGGAGGATCGATATAAAATATTGCAGTGTCATTAATAGATTCTATATAATCCGCTCCTACGTGCGGCACGCAGTGCGACATGTTTGCCTATCCTGGCTCCTACGTCCCTCGAAGTTTAAATCTAAGGCCCCTCGGAGGGCTAAGCGGGGGGGAGCGAAGTGACCTCCCGCGTGCCCGTGAGAGTTACCGAAGCCGTTAGCCTCTACAATTCTAAGTTAAATTAGGGATCTCCATTTTCCAGAATATTTTAAAACTAATTTCAATTTTTTAATTTTTAATTTATTTATTTATAAATTTGTTGCCAGTTAATTATTTTTGTCGCCCAAAATATTTATTTCGATGCCAAAAAATAATTTTTTGTGTACCCTTCCAATAGTGCCAAAAAATTATAAATGTTGCCAAATTATTATATTTTGTTCCAAAAAATTAATTTTATGATGCCAAGAAATTTTTGTTTGTTGCTCATTAATTTGTGCCGTTTCATTATTTTTTTGTATCTCAAATATTAATTTTTTGTGTGCCGGTTTATTGCCAGCCATTTAATTTTAGATTTGGTAATAAACATTAAGGCAATACGGATAATTAACATTTGTAAGTAAATTATATGTATAAATTAAAATAATTATTGGAATTAATGTTTAGATTTGTTGTATTTCAGATTGACTGCTGATTGCTCGGTTTATATGTGGATGTGTTTTTAGGTTTTATTTCAGGGAGAGAATTAGAATTTTCAGGTAAGTTAAATATTTGGATTGGATCAACTGGATCTGATCCGACTAATTTAAATACAGCTATATACTTCTCCATTTTTTTGAAGTCGCTCATTGCATTTTCAAAATATGGAATTCCTCGGAAATTCAATGGATTTGTTGTTGAACTATCGTAAATCTAACAATTTTTCATTTAATATTTGTCAAGTTTAGATGAAATGTAGTGCTGGAAAAAAAAATTCTCGAAATTGTTACGCAAATATTGAGCTCTTTTGATTTTGTTTTCTAATGGCTGAAAACATTTCTGCAGAAATGATTTGATTTTTTATTTGGCCTTTTATTTGGTATCTAATTTGAAAGAATTCGAACCACAGATAGGGAACTCACAAACGGTTAAAATTAACCAATTAATCTAAACTTTTCATTTAATCGACCCGATTTTAACCGATCTTTACCGAGAATAAAATTTATTTTGAATTATTTATTAAACATTGCGAAAAAAATTATTTCTCAAAAGAATTACACTCAAATAGCAAATTTTGAGTTATTGTAATCCATTTACATTTCAATTTCACGTTCTCGGTTAACCTCTGCCGATTATGTATCTCTCGTTTTTACAAAGCGACGAGTTTCGAGAACTCAATTTATAAAAACGCACTTGTAAGGAAACACAATTATATGTATATGTACGCGTTACGAGAGCTGGAAGTATGTATCTTGCATACCTAATCAGTAATCACGTTTTGCCGCAATTTTGAAAAAATTCTGTAAACTCGTTTAACTTATGCACATAATAATAAACACACCATCAGACGTCCAATTTTTGGATTAGCATTGATTTTTCGAGGTTTATAATTATAGTTTAGGCTTAGGATTTTTATGCACTAAAAAATGAAAAATATGTACAGTAGAATTCGTTATAACAAACCCTTATTATAATGAACACACGGTTAATACGAACGATTTTTTTAGTGCCTTAAATTTACATAATCAATTTTTCTTGTTTCCACTACATATAATGAACTTCGTTTATAAACTTATAATGAACGTTAAAATGTTCCTACAATACCTCTTTAGTACAAAAATCTACTGTTATAATGAACATCGATCATTATTTCTGTGACAATATGACATAAGGGAATAACTCGAGTTATACCCTTTTACGTATTATTTCAAATTCGAAATCTCCATATTCGAATTCATATTATATCAATTTCTTGTAATAATCCAGTAACTACAAACAACCGTAATAATCCTTTAAAAAAGCAAGAATTCAAAAAATGCATACGATTTTAAACGACTCTTAATTTTAAAAACGTTTTCCTGAAAAATGCGAATTTTAGAGTTATTCCCTTATGTCATATTGCCACAGATTTGTTTCGTGTTTTTAATTATATGTATTTTTGTCTATTCATTCATATCCACACACATAATTTTGTGTACATATTTTTTAAAAGTATCGGCCATAATTTTTTTAGAGGTAGCCGTTGTGAACAATATTTAAAATGGAACGAAAACGATACGCCATTTCAGTTCAAACAAATAAATAGACAAATACAACTGCGTGAAAGTTTCTATTGCCAGTATTGTGAAGAAAAGAAAAATCTTGGAAGATTTGAATTTAAACTTAAAGCGAAAAAAATAAGAGTTGGAAAGTTCCAGAAATTGAGTCTTCACTGTTGACATGGATTAAACAAATGCGTACAAAAGGTGTACCTTTAGGTTGCATTATTTTATAAGAAAAGGCCGCACTGTTTGCTTCAAAATTAAATGTCAATAACTTTAAACCAAATTATGGCTGGCTAGACCGCTTTAAAAAAAGAAACGGTTTGATTTTCAAAGACGTCGTAAGAGAAAAAGATGCCGTATCTATAGACGTGTGTACCGATTGGGTCACCGAAAAATTGCCTCGTATTATTGACGGCTATAGAAAACAAGATGTTTTCAATTTGGATGAAACAGGTTTTTCTACAAGTTACTTCCCAACAGAACCATAGAATTCAAAAATAAATCTTGCTCAGGTGAAAAACTATGCAAAGATCGGGTTACGGTTTTGGTTGGTAGTAATTCTGATGGGTCCGAGAAGCTGCCTCTATTGATAATAGGTAAAAGTGCGAAACCACGGTGTTTTAAAAATGTTAAGACTCTACCCGTCATATATAGAAATAATCGGAAAGCCTGGATGACACATTTCGAATGGGTGGAATATTTAAAACAGTTGGATAAAAAATTCGTAAGTGAATCGCGACAAGTTTTATTCATCGCTGATAATTGTCCATCACATTTTGAAGTGCTAAATTTACGCGCTTTAAGTTGAAGTTTTTACCGCCATATACACCAGCAATCTCGCAACCTATGGACCAAGGGGTCATAGAAATTATAAAAGGATATTATCATGAGTTCGTTGTCCGAAAATTGAAGAAAACATTTTGCTGACAAGCATTAAAATAAACCTGGGATCAAGTAAGAGCCGAATTAAGCATCAAAAATTGTTTTGGCAAAGCCGGAATTTTTCAAGGCACGACCAATCAAATTGAAGAGATTAGTGATGATACTCTGCAATTGTTATGGACCAATCTGCGGCTGGAGACGATAGTCAGTGACATCCCACTCGAAGAATATGTTGGTGTCGATTCACACATTTTAACATCCGAGGGAATTAATAAAAATGACATTTTAAACGACATGCGAAAATTATAGACTCTGACGTTGAATTTTCAGAAGAAGAATTTCAGCATCTTTCTCAAAAAGATATTCAAAATTCCATTAAGGTGAATAGATTGGCGTTGAGCGTTGCTGATGGAACGCATAATGAGTTGCAAAACTTGCATTTAATTGAAATATTGCATTTATGTATTGTAATTGAAATAGTATTATTTATGTACATATTTTTAAAATGATAATAAAGTAATCATTTTTGATTAATTGGAGTAAATACTCGTATATTTCTATTATACATTCATTCTTATATCATTTCGAATACACAAACCAAGTATTTACGGTTATAATGAACGGTGTTCATTATAACAAACATTTGGTTATAATGAACACCGTTCCTTATAACCAAACATTCGGTTATAATGAACGCTGTTCATTATAACCGAATATTTGGTTAAAATGAACACACGTTTATAATGAACAAAATTATTTGTCCCATGACCGTTCATTATAACCGAATTCTACTGTACTTAAAATATGTGCTTAAAAAGAAGAAATATGCAAGTAAAATAACAAAATATGTGGTCAAAAATACAAAAATATTTAGAAAAAAATACCAAACACACCTTAAAACACGTAAAAAAGCTTTTCAGTAAAAACTTAGATACTATATACCTAAATGTATCAATATTTGGCAAAATAATAAAATCTGAATGATTGTAACAGAAAACAATCAGAACGTATTATATTCTATCGTAAACCTACGTAAATCTTAAATAAAACAATTATCACAAGAAAATTCTTAATTTCAAAATCAAATGAAATATGTACATAACAAAGTACTTATATTCTTAAATTTTCAAACCTTTTTGCGTCGTATTTTGTAACATTTTTTTATACATAAAAAATGACCCTTCTACGTCAACAGATGTTATTGGGCCATGTTTAAATGATTCGATCTAATTTGTATTTCAAAGATCTTCAAAACTAGGTATGTAAAATATTCAAACTCGTAATTTCTGGTATGATAATATTTAATTTATTTTTAATTAGTTCACCGACAGCTCCAATAATTGCTTCCACTTTTCTATTATCTTCCATAAACAAGTTTAATTGTTCCACTAAATCTTTATTTAAAAGCTGTAGGCTTTCTATTATCTTGATTAGGCTGTAATTGCCAGTTAGGTAAACCAAGTCATTTTTCAAAGATGATTTACCTAATATTGTCTTAACAGTTTGAATATAAATAGAACCAAGTTGTCATTTAGTTCCAAAATAATTTATTTAGATTTTCGTTATAATATGTTACTGTATTTAGCCAGGTCTTCCAGCGAGTAAATATGGGCCGAGGCGGCAGCAAAAGATTAGAAAATTTTTAATTTTAAAAAGCGCAATTAAAGATGGTGCTTCAAAAAAACACTTTTAATCGTCGAAACTAATTGATTTACATCGCTGAAATTTGATTGAATTGTTTCGCAAACTCTGTGTAATCCACAGGTCACAAGTAAAATTTTGGGGTAAAATACCTGAATAGACTGAGCGGCTATCACCATGTAAGGCACCGCTTCTGAAATAAAAAGCTACATTTTGCCCTCTCGAATCTTTATCTTGAAAATTTAACAGAGATGTCGAACAACCAGGCGATTGTTGAACGATTGGTTTCTGTTTGCCTACCGTTTCATAGACATCCAACAACCCTACTATCACATTGGCTACTTAACGTCCTCAGTACTGCTCGTACTTTCATCGATTGAAACCCAGAAATATTTATTTTGTGTTATTAGCAGAATTTTGTTAGTTTTTTTTATTTTATAGTGCTTAAATTAGTGCGTTTTTGTTCCCTATCCAGAGCTGCCATTGAGAGCCGTCATATAAAAATAGCTCTCGATAGCTGCTCCATATAAATAGGTAGAGCGAAACATTTTGTATATCAAGTTTCACTGAGGAATAGAATTAAAAATTATATTTTGGCGTTAATTAAATTCAATTTACCAATAAATAGCTTGTGAAATTTAAATTTAGGTATATAAAATTGACTGCTCCGCATATCATCTTTCGGGAGCAAATAAAAAATGTCCTAAATCGTTTGCTTAACGTTGATTCGTCTGATAGGTTAGGTTAAGTTAGGGTGGCTGTCCTAAGGTACCGGCTTGCGTATACAAAAATGGTCCGTAACCATTCTACGTAAAAATTTTCTCGGATCTACTAACTGAACCATCAAGAGCTTACAACGAAGGAGCGTTGAATACACCTTACGTCCGTCTTATTGAGATCCGCCAGTTCGTCCGGTATATTTTTTTTTTTTTTTGAAACGATGAAAACACTTATTTTATTTCGGGAATAGAATATCCTTATTCAAGATTTATTTGGGGTTGTCTCAAATACAATATGAGATATGTCGCTGGGTTAATGCTTAAGTGTCCTATAAATCAAATAATTAAGTTTTCAGGAGACGCTTTTTAATATTTAAACTAAAATTTGTGCTATTCCTAATACAAATTGAGCGAGTTTCTTTAGTTTTAAATAAACTATCATTAGTTTACTTTCATGAGAATCCAACAAATTACCAAAAATAAATTAAATTTTAAATGAAAGCTAAATTTATAAAAAAAGTCCCCGTAATGGATATAGGACACAGACCATATGTTTGGAAAATTAAAAAAAAATGTTTTTTTTTTTTTTTATTTAATTTTATACGGATATAGAACACTAAAAATTAAAAATGGAAAAATAAATTTAACCACTGATTATTAAAAAACAGTAATTTCTCAAGTTTTCTTTTTATTTCATATAACATAGTTTATTTAAATTTTGATTCACAGCTATAGGACAGTGTTTTTAAAAATTATCATCAAAACTAAAGAAGATAGGACAATTATGATCTCGAATACTGAAAGAGCTGAGCCGAAAATCCAATAATCCATTAAAATGTCATTTTGGCAAAAAGTGGTCTATAGGACACTTAAGCATTCAGCCGGCGATGTATAAAGCAAAATTTACTCTAGAATTCTAATTTTATTCCAGATTTTCGAAATTTTAGAAATTTCTGGAGAAGTCGAGAGTTTATTCGACTTATTTCTAAACTTTTGATATTTTATAGGAAAATTTTAGAGTATTTGAGGTTTGTTTGGCTTGGAGTGTAACGTAGAAGATATTATTTAAAATTTTAAAGATTTTTCGATTATTCGAGTTTTGGTTAGAGTTCGATTCAGTGTAGTATTCTTCAGTGAAGAGATTCTGAAGTCAGATTTTTAGATTTATCTATAGATTTCGAAATTGTTAGTGTTGAACAGCGTTGAGTGGCGTTTAACAAAAAAATTATAACCATTATATTATTCAATATTTTCGAGAATATTCGAGGTTTTGCACAATCTGCTTGATATTTTTCAGATTAATCGAGGTCCTTAGTGGTTTCTCGTTTTTTAAGATTATAAGATTCCAAATTTATTCGAGTTTTCCAGGAATAGTAGACATTTTTTGTGAACATCTGAGCTAGCGTTTTCTAGAAATGTAAGACAATTCAACCATTTCGAGATTATTCGATCATTTCGAAATTTTTCGAGTTTCTCAATATTCCTCGAAATTTACAAGAATAACTAGTGTTTTTTTCAGAAATTTTCATAGCATGGTGCTATATTCTGATTAACTTCGAGGATGTTGAGTTACACAGAAGACATTTTCGGGGAAATATTTCAAATTTTTCAGGGTGGTTTATTATCGAGATTATTTTTGATGATTTGTGAGATTTCGAGATTAGACGTTTTTTTCGAAATGGTTGCAGATTTTCCAAATTAACAATTGAATAAAATAGTGGTATGAAGCCTAGGTTTTTTGTATAAAAAAAAAAAAAAAAAATTATACAAAAAACCTAGGCTTCATACCACAATTTTATTCAATAATTAATACAAAAAAAACCTAATATCATAATTAATTTTCCAAATTATTCAAGAGATTTTGTTTTTACTGAAAATTTTTCAAAGTTCCCAAAATAAATAATTCAGAGAAGCAAAGTTTTTATTGGAACAACAATTTTAAAACAAATTGTTTTTGATCATTTGAGGTCGTTTAAATTAATAGACTCAAAAAAAGTTTATAAATATCTGTGCCCTAAACGTTGTTACTACAAGGTTTTGGTCGAGGTGACTCAAACAACGTCATTTTTTTTAATATTATATTTTCACTTGCGCATGCTCAATTAAAATTCCTTTTTCTTCGTTGCATTCACAACCCGCTTATTATTGGAGTATAAAATCAAAATGCATAAAATGATAAATACATTTTGGCATTGAATTTTTATTCTACCAGTAAAATCTGCAAAAAGTCTAAAATGCTGAACTGTTCTTATACCAAGTTAATTTCCTTAATCACCTATTGAGTCTAAGAGACTCATCGCATGCTTTTATGCTTGTTTTTTGAAAATGGGCAAGTTAGGCCTATACTCGATACAAGCAAAAAATTCTTAGAAGGTGATTCTAGATCTTGAGACTCAACCCATGCTGATTAGGGTTAATCCTTCTACGATTGATTGGTTTCAACAACAAACCGAAGTTTGAAAAACTTAAATAGTTCTGTAAATGCCCTTAACAATGAGGAACTCGATCAATAAATTTATAAATTCAACTGCGGTTGTGGAATTGTAAAATCATTTTTCTTCCACTTAATAGTAACAAGAAGATCAGAATCTATAAATTTTATTGATTGCGTACTTGCATTTTTCCATATTTTTACATAAAATGACAATTTTATTATATTAACTTCAGAATTTGTCACATTTTTAAATAAATAAAAAACACGAAAATTTTTGAAAATAAATGAGTTATCCAGTCCACCTGAATTGACGGAACCAGCCAGAAAGCTACTAATTCATGGTTTATTTGAATTTTTTTATACAAACGACGTGCAGATGAGACATGATGATTTTTTAAAGATTTCTACGGATATTTCGACACTTTCCATAATGAATTAAAGGTAAAGTTATAAATTAATGTATTTAAATTTTAATTTTCTTAGTTAAAATAAACAAAATATTTATTTAAAATATTGCAGAACACATTATTAAACACAGAAAACACAAATTGGGTACACAAAGACTACCAAAAGAAGTAAATTGAAGCAAACAGAAGAGCCGAATATAATTAGTTTAGGTAGATAAATGTTTCCTTCATTATTATTTTGGTACCGATGTATCGTTGGCTGACGATAATAACTGGTTAACAATTTTGACGGAATCATGGGCAACTATTTACAAATTCATATGCATTACGTCGTATAGAATTCAGCCACTCTGACACGAACTGGCTCGAAAATTGGCATATTTATAAACACCCAGAAGCCTATAGGCTCGTAAGTACGATTTTTTCTTAATTAAATTCAATTAAATTTAACCAATTCTTCTAACTTAGATTCACATTGATTTTGAATCGAGACATTAAGGAAAAGGATTGTCCATATTTACCAAATGGAGTGATTTTGAGGTGAATATTTCACAAATTTTGTTCAAGAAATTTCTAAAAGACAAAAAAAAAAAACAGAAATATTGAAAAATTTATTCATCGAGGTATTGAGAATATATCAGAAATACCGAACTATGTAGTTAAACTAAACTTATTTTTATTTCAGATGTCAGGTGAATAAGTATTCTAAAAAATTTGCATCATTATTTAAAACCCACTTATCGCGCATTATTTAAAACCTACTTGTCTCGTAAAAGATTCCATAGAAGCATTTTGCATTGAGTTGGCTTCAATTAATGACTTGCAATATCAAATGGTAAAAAAGAGAAACGCTTGTCTGTAATACAACATCACTGTTCAACCCATCATAATAATTTTGAACGGAGACTCAGAAATTTAAATCTAAGTTGCTGTCAGTTTAGGAAATAATTATTATTTATTTGACAATTTTCAAAAAATTCAATTTTGAATTCGCTTGTTTATTCAAAAATGTTTTTTTGATATTAACACTGTCAGTGGCAAAATATACCCTGTAGTTGAAGCATTGATAAGCCATTAATACCTACATAGCTTTTATAGGTACATAAGATTTCTGATATAACAAATTTAGTATTATCTACAGATCATATTAAATTCTATCTTGGAAGAAAATGTCTCAAATTCGTTTAAAAATATTTTTGATCCTGACAAACAACCGTTTAAAAGTTACAATACAGAATATAAACTTCTCAAATATACATTACCACTAATGGTTTATATAAACCTGTTAAGAAGGTCCAAATTAATACAGAGATAAGTGAAATATTGCATAAATGTGTTGCAAATTTAGATGTTAAAACGACAGAAGGAACATTAATGCCCATTGAGTTTCAAATACAGAATTTTTTTAGTTTACCGAATGTCTTAGAAGAAACACTTCATTATACAAAAAATTTAATGGCAAGTATGGAAAAAGAAATCATTGCTATTCCTAAACAAAATCATAATTCCATATTTTCTATATTATGATAATTTTGAAACGGGAAATGCTTTGGAAAGCCATTCTTGAAAGCAATCGATAGCAGCTTTTTACTATCGCTTTCCGACATCGCCTAAACAGATTTCTTCACTTTCAAGCATTTTTCCTGCAATGTTTTGTAAATTTCATAATTTGAAAATTTGTGGTTTTAACACTTGTATTAGTGTGTTTAAAAAAGTAGAATCTGAGTTAATTGATATATTAGGCGGACAAAAATTAAAAATGTATTTTGTATTGGGGCTAGGATTTAGTAAATTTTTCTCACACAATTATTTTTTATGATTTTACAAAGTTAATAAAAACGATATATCAAGAATTCATTGCGAAAATTCTTCTCTATTGCGATCAAAAAGAAATTATGACACTGATATTGAAACAAATGACTTCAAAGCTACAGGTATAAAAAATTCTTGCATATTCAATGAAATTCCAAGCTTCCATGTTACTGATAAGTTTTCGTCAGACGTTTTACATGACATTTTATTTCATTCACACGACATACGTATTTTCAGAATACAATTTATTTGATTAAGGCAAAGTTGAAATAGGACATAAAGTCCAGTTTTAAAATATGATCATTTCCGTACTAATAATTTACACTTTTCTGGCAGAGAAAATGTTTAAAGCTTCTGAATTACTTTTTTTTTGTTGTAGATCTTATTCCAAACAGTGACAAACTATTGAAAAATATGTTAATTTTAGAAGAAACCGTTGAGCTTTTATTATCAGAATCGTTTACTAACTGTACGGTAAACTCACTGAGAGAACAAATTTCATATCATAACGAGTTGTATGTTAAAGTTTTTGGGCTTATGCTTTAACCAAAACATCACCTTTTACTTCATTACCAACCCAATATTCTTAAATTCGGTCCTATTAAACATTTGTGGTGTATGCATTTTGAATCCAAACACCGTGAGTTAAAAAATTACATCAATCTACCATCTTGTAAAAAAAATTTGTCATGTTCTGGTTTTATGTCAATTTTCCACAATCTGAGTTACAAATTATATAAATTAATGAGAGATATCCTAGACCAAAGAAACTATTGTATTTTAATAAAGTTTAATGGAATAAATATACAGAAGAATCAAAATTTGCTTAAATCAAGAAAATTACGTTATTCAGTTAAGAAAGTTTTACTAGATTTAAAGAACTATCATCATTCTAAATTCTTATGTTTGGATTTTCCACTTGAATTTTAAGTTTCTACTTAGGTTCCAAAAATATTACGAAGAAATCGAATCCTTGTTGCCACACTTTTTTTTGAACTTAGTATAAAGCTTATTTTCACAAAAGAATGGCACACACGGTAACGAAGTTATCATTTACACGTAACACCGACGTACGATACCATTTTCGTTAACCGAAAAATCGATATGTACGCCTAGAAAAATAACAAATTTTCTATTTATTTATGTTATCAATGTGCCATAACACATCTATACAAAGATAAATACTCACACACACACACAAAAATATATGATGAGTTTCAATACGAAATATAAAAATTATAACAGGATGAAAAATTTTGATAACAAACAACAACGCAAAATGTGAAAAGAATCGTGAAAATCAAAAAGTTGTCAATTTAATTTTCCGAGGGGGTAATGCGCCTATCTACTTTACATGAAAAATACGACATTTTTTTTTTATTAAATTGTATTTTTATTATCAATATTATATTATTATGATTATTGTTGTTGTAATACAATTTTCCTGTACCGATACTAGGATAGATATACGCGAGTAGATACCGGAAAATAAAATATAAAATACACGCGCGTTCCATGATAACAATAGGAATGATAATAATAAAGCTTGATTCAATTTCGTGGAGTGGTATGGTATTATTATTGTGTTTAAATAAAGCTCAAAAGCAAAGTTCAATTATTAATGAAACACCTCATTCAATGGTGTAAATGTTTGGATTAATTTATGTACGTAAATATATACGCACATTTACATTTATGATTATGTTTCCCATGTTAATTATATTCTGATCCTTAATTATAAAATTTACCGTCTATATATTGTTTACTTTATCACTCATGATAATCGTATTTTTTACATGCCGTTATGTATTTTAATATACGGTATAATATACGATGATGATATATGATAATAAAATTATCATATTTACATTTCATTAAAGGTGTAGGCGTTTTTAAAGAAAATCAAAATGTTAATGGAAATATTTTTTGTGTTTCGTAAGGAAATGAATTCTTGTTCAACGGAAGACAAATTTAAGGATTGATAACAAAAATGAATTTCGTTAATAAATATTAGTGTATGTTTTAGAAATTTATTTAAGTATAACTTACTGGTGTACTTATAATCATATGAACCAATTACTTCAAGCAGCAATGCCACAAAACTAGCAGTTTATTCAATTTCGATTTATCTAAATTGTGTTGCCGTATATGAAAAATTGACTGTTAAATTGTTAGGAAATGTAAAAGCATGTAGTGAAAAAAAAGATAAGGTAAGTGGAGATCGCCGATTTAAATTTTCAGGCATCCCATAAATCGAATTAATTTTTTTAACAATTTTGTACATAAATTGGTTTGGGAAAAACAAATTCTTCAACCAACAAATTCTCCATCCCTTCCTGTTACACTTCAATTTCACGGCAAGTTAAACACCGTTATTGTAATCCATCCATATTTCAATTTGACCTGCTATAAGAGTACCTATATTGTTCTATCGGTTATGTATCGTATCGTACATCTAATGTGTGAAACTTGTAATTAATTAATTCCCAATTGTGAGAAAAGTGATTTTCTAAGCATTACAAGAATTGGAAATGTTCCTATAGGGATTATTCCAGAATTGGAATCTTTACAAGAATTGGAAATGTTCCTATAGGGATTCGCATCGAAGTTATGGAAGATGTTATTTGAGATTATTAGTGAATACCACTTGATCGTTTTAAACATGAATGATTCGTTGAAATATTTATATTGAAGATTAAACCAAAATCACAATCATAAAAGAGAGCTTTTGTACCAGTGAGTGCTAAATACAAGGAAAAACTGAAAGTTCGAAAAAAATTACTATAGGTGATAAAATATTTTCCGATATCGATGTGCTTCAAAGCGAGCGGTCATAATTTAGCTATATTTAGACTTATAGATTATATATATATATATATATATAGGCTTTCCTCTAAAGATAGGTCTTGGGACGTGTAATTGTTGTAACAACGCCCGTTTCGATCTCGATTTTTGAAAATCACCTTACTATCAAAATCCAAAATCTGCAATTGTGCTCCGATTATGGATTTTGATACCTCTAAAAATAGGTCTCAGGACGTGTAATTGTTGTACCAACGCCCAATTAGATTGCTTGATTATTTCGATTTTTTTGAAAATCACCTTACTATAGATCAGCCGATTCCCAGCCATCAAAATCCAAAATCTGCAATTGTGCTCCGATTATGGATTTTGATACCTCTATAGATAGGTCTCAGGACGTGTAATTGTTGTACCAACGCCCAATTAGATTGCTTGATTATTTCGATTTTTTTGAAAATCACCTTACTATAGATCAGCCGATTCCCAGCCATCAAAATCCAAAATCTGCAATTGTGCTCCGATTATGGATTTTGATACCTCTAAAGATAGGTCTCGTGACGTGTAATTGTTGTACCAACGCCCAATTAGATTGCTTGATTATTTCGATTTTTTTGAAAATCACCTTACTATAGATCATAGTCGATTCCCAGTCATCAAAATCCAAAATCTGCAATTGTGCTCCGATTACGGATTTTGGTACCTCTATAGATAGGTCTCGGGACGTGTAATTATTGTATCAACGCCCAATAAGATTGCTTGATTATTTCGATTTTTTTGAAAATCACCTTACTATAGATCATAGTCGATTCCCAGCCATCAAAATCCAAAATCTACAATTGTGCTCCGATTATGGATTTTGATACCCCTAAAGATAGGTCTCGGGACGTGTAATTGTTGTACCAACGCCCAATTAGATTGCTTGATTATTTCGATTTTTTGAAAATCACCTTACTAATAGATCATAGTCGATTCCCAGCCATTAAAATCCAAAATCTGCAATTGTGCTCCGATTACGGATTTTGATACCTCTATAGATAGGTCTCAGGACGTGTAATTATTGTACCAACGCCCAATTAGATTGCTTGATTATTTCGATTTTTTGAAAATCACCTTACTATAGATCAGCCGATTCCCAGCCATCAAAATCCAAAATCTGCAATTGTGCTCCGATTACGGATTTTGATACCTCTATAGATAGGTCTCGGGACGTGTAATTGTTGTACCAACGCCCAATTAGATTGCTTGATTATTTCGATTTTTTTGAAAATCACCTTACTGTAGATCATAGTCGATTCCCAGCCATCAAAATCCAAAATCTGCAATTGTGCTCCGATTACGGATTTTGATACCTCTATAGATAGGTCTCGGGACGTGTAATTGTTGTACCAACGCCCAATTAGATTGCTTGATTATTTCAATTTTTTTGAAAATCACCTTACTATAGGTAGATCAGCCGATTCCCAGCCATCAAAATCCAAAATCTGCAATTGTGCTCCGATTACGGATTTTGATACCCCTAAAGATAGGTCTCGGGACGTGTAATTGTTGCACCAACGCCCAATTAGATTGCTTGATTATTTCGATTTTTTTGAAAATCACCTTACTATAGGTAGATCAGCCGATTCCCAGCCATCAAAATCCAAAATCTGCAATTGTGCTCCGATTATGGATTTTGATACCCCTAAAGATAGGTCTCGGGACGTGTAATTGTTGTACCAACGCCCAATTAGATTGCTTGATTATTTCGATTTTTTTGAAAATCACCTTACTATAGATCATAGTCGATTCCCAGCCATCAAAATCCAAAATCTGCAATTGTGCTCCGATTATGGATTTTGATACCCCTAAAGATAGGTCTCGGGACGTGTAATTGTTGCACCAACGCCCAATTAGATTGCTTGATTATTTCGATTTTTTTGAAAATCACCTTACTATAGATCAGCCGATTCCCAGCCATCAAAATCCAAAATCTGCAATTGTGCTCCGATTATGGATTTTGATACCTCTAAAGATAGGTCTCGTGACGTGTAATTGTTGTACCAACGCCCAATTAGATTGCTTGATTATTTCGATTTTTTTGAAAATCACCTTACTATAGATCATAGTCGATTCCCAGTCATCAAAATCCAAAATCTGCAATTGTGCTCCGATTACGGATTTTGGTACCTCTATAGATAGGTCTCGGGACGTGTAATTATTGTATCAACGCCCAATAAGATTGCTTGATTATTTCGATTTTTTTGAAAATCACCTTACTATAGATCATAGTCGATTCCCAGCCATCAAAATCCAAAATCTACAATTGTGCTCCGATTATGGATTTTGATACCCCTAAAGATAGGTCTCGGGACGTGTAATTGTTGTACCAACGCCCAATTAGATTGCTTGATTATTTCGATTTTTTTGAAAATCACCTTACTATAGGTAGATCAGCCGATTCCCAGCCATCAAAATCCAAAATCTGCAATTGTGCTCCGATTACGGATTTTGATACCCCTAAAGATAGGTCTCGGGACGTGTAATTGTTGCACCAACGCCCAATTAGATTGCTTGATTATTTCGATTTTTTTGAAAATCACCTTACTATAGGTAGATCAGCCGATTCCCAGCCATCAAAATCCAAAATCTGCAATTGTGCTCCGATTATGGATTTTGATACCTCTAAAGATAGGTCTCGTGACGTGTAATTGTTGTACCAACGCCCAATTAGATTGCTTGATTATTTCGATTTTTTTGAAAATCACCTTACTATAGATCATAGTCGATTCCCAGTCATCAAAATCCAAAATCTGCAATTGTGCTCCGATTACGGATTTTGGTACCTCTATAGATAGGTCTCGGGACGTGTAATTATTGTATCAACGCCCAATAAGATTGCTTGATTATTTCGATTTTTTTGAAAATCACCTTACTATAGATCATAGTCGATTCCCAGCCATCAAAATCCAAAATCTACAATTGTGCTCCGATTATGGATTTTGATACCCCTAAAGATAGGTCTCGGGACGTGTAATTGTTGTACCAACGCCCAATTAGATTGCTTGATTATTTCGATTTTTTTGAAAATCACCTTACTATAGATCATAGTCGATTCCCAGTCATCAAAATCCAAAATCTGCAATTGTGCTCCGATTACGGATTTTGGTACCTCTATAGATAGGTCTCGGGACGTGTAATTATTGTATCAACGCCCAATAAGATTGCTTGATTATTTCGATTTTTTTGAAAATCACCTTACTATAGATCATAGTCGATTCCCAGCCATCAAAATCCAAAATCTGCAATTGTGCTCCGATTATGGATTTTGATACCCCTAAAGATAGGTCTCGGGACGTGTAATTGTTGTACCAACGCCCAATTAGATTGCTTGATTATTTCGATTTTTTTGAAAATCACCTTACTATAGATCATAGTCGATTCCCAGTCATCAAAATCCAAAATCTGCAATTGTGCTCCGATTACGGATTTTGGTACCTCTATAGATAGGTCTCGGGACGTGTAATTTGTTGAACCAACGCCCAATTAGATTGCTTGATTATTTCGATTTTTTTGAAAATCACCTTACTATAGATCAGCCGATTCCCAGCCATCAAAATCATAAAGATATAGATATGGATTTAAGACTAGATTTATATTTAAGACTAACGCTCACGCTAAGAGTCTCGGCAACCAAAATTAAGAACCGTTATACTTTGCCTCTACTCACGATGATACTTACTTGGCCATTTAGTTTAGAACTCTAGATCAAATCCAAATTTCATGTTCTTAATTTTTTTATCATCTTAAGTAGTCTAAAAGCTTGGATATATGTTAAAAGTGGTGTTCTCTTGTTTCAATATTATCGCCGGTTGTTAGACCATTTAAAATTACAAGAAAATTAAAAACATGAAAGGGAGTGGAATTTTGTGTCAAAATTTTAAAATTCAAATAATTAATATTGAAAATAGGCTGTAAGAAGATAGTAGTAAATCGTTAATGATTAATAAAAGGCTTAATAAAGATTAGGCCAAGCTTCTTAATTCTTCACAGATGAAGGTTATGACAACAATAAGGAAAATAATGGCCAAAGGCAATTGACTTCACCTCAGTTGTTGAACCCGATTCCGGGATAATAAAATGCATTTTATGTTATTTTATTATATTTAACCCGATTCTGCCTGATCCTTATATTTTACGTAATTAGTTTGATAATTTTTATACTAAATTAAATTAGTTTGATATGTAAACTATTCTAAACTCTAAATATTGCTAAAATAATGTTTTGGCCAAAGAAATACAACGATATCATTTCATCTTCATTCAAATTGCTTTTTTCTCCATTTTAACAGCGAATACACATTTTTGTATGTGTGTATTGTAGGTATGAAAATACGAACGAAAAACGCAAGTTGTCTTGCTAATGGTTGTTAATTTTTGTAATTTAAAATTAGATGAAGAGAAAGAGATAAAGGGCCGATTGGTTATGGTTCGGTGAGATAGTTGATAGGGTAAAAAACCAAAAGTATTGAAAAATCCGTATTTCTTTGCGCATGCAATACATGCATTGTATTAATGAAGAAGCCACCTCTCTCTATCTATAATTCTAGTAGCCAATGAAAAACGTGTAAACTGAATTACATGAGCAAATTCCTTCTACTTCTACTGCATTTGATTATTATCTAACAGTTTGAAGAAATGTGTTTTAAGAGACATGGTTTAGTGGCCGAACTGACTACGATTCTTGAATTTGACAGGTTTCGAATACTTACTTTTTTATTTCCAGAAGCAAGATTTTGCTTTGTCTTTCTTTTTCTTTTCAAACTATAGTCTTTTTTAGGTGCTAAACCGAGCTTTAGTACATGTAAAAAATCATCTTTGAAGTCGAGTTTCCTTCTGTACTTAAACTTAAATTTAGTAAATCATTTCAATGATTATTCTATTTAAATAAAGATGTCACCACCTAGCTACCATAATATTACGTTTTCGCCTTGTCACTCAAGGTTCGTATCACTGGATTGTGAATAAAACACAACACTTCAATTTATCAGAACCGATTTTATTTATTAATACCAAAATTAATTTAACACAATGTGTTTGCAATAATTCACAAAATCACTTTTTATCCATTTTGCACAATTCCACTGTTCACTTATAACTTTTATTTTACACTAAAACACTTTTTAAATCACATTTTAATTTTCTTTTCGATCTTTGCTTATCGCTTACCAAACACTAATGTTCTAATTCGAATTCGTACACTCCTTATATACTCAAACCAAATCTTCTCGAAATTTCATGATTGTTCCGGTAAAAATAGTTTAGACACATTAGAAAAGTTTTATGATGAAAAATTCCATAGTAGAACTTTCTGCTATCAACTAACTTATTCTAATCCATCCTAGGTGTCACCGTAACAATAACAATTTTACCTCCCATTTACCATAAAAAACTTAATTTACTTTTCGTCAATTATAAAACAAAAGAATTCTAATTTGATATTATTTGCTTATATTTACAATTATATTGACATTTTTATTATAGTGTTTAATATTTAACAATTTTCATCGATCTTTACACGGTAAAAAATATTATACTACTTTTTAAACCTAGCAAAAGATTACATGCATTTTTGTAACCTGTCTAGATTAAATCATAAGTATTTCAAATAATTAAATTTTTTTTACACTTTATTAGAATTAGAATTTAATTAATATTATTACCAATACCAATAATAGAATAATTTTTAACTAGCGTGTATTAAAATTCAGCTGAATTGTATTAAAGTTTAAGTAAAGCGTATTAAAATTTAATTTTATCTGGTTAAATTATTTGATAACGGTAAATTACATTTGTTTTTTTGCTTTAGAAAAACATGATTTTGCATGAATATAGTAAATTCTATTTCAAACGCAGTTTCAAAGAGTGATAAACTTTTGTATATCCATATCCACTGAAAAAAATGGCGAATCTAATTTTTTTAAAGGTGAATTATAAAATAGAAAATAAAAGTGTAAAAAAATTATTGAAGATTGAAAATTTATCTTCTAGTAGCTTATTACAATTAAGTAAGTATTATGTACTTTTAAATTCAATGAGTATCTTTAATTATGTGTTATATAAATTATAGTGATAAGTATATTCCAATTGAAAGTGACTATGAATTTTCTATAAAATTTGATGGCATCGTGGTAGCAACGGATGATTTATTAGACATTGTGTTACAGTTCGGCAAGTGCGCGTGTTTCGAATTAGAAATCGTGGTAACCAATTATACCAATCTGAAGACATGTGATGCTGTTATTGGGCCGGAATTGATAATCACCTCACAAGTTAGTATTTAACGAAATAATACGTAATCCTTTATAACATGTGCTTTTTATGTGCGTTAATTTGTAAAACGATTGAAAGTACTTTTCGATAAAGGTACATAACCACATTGAAAGTACATCCACATAAAATAAAAACAAATTTTTGGTGTTGGTATCTTGATAATTATTTTTGAATTACTTGTGCTTTTTTTAAGTGCCGTTCCTACTAACTAAACCAAACAATACACTCAGCGATAAAATTCTACACAAAGTTGCAATTTATAAAAGATTTAGCATCTGTATATAGAATTTTATTTAAGGTATAATATTTTATAATTACAAGTGCATTTTTATGTGTTTTTTAAGGGATTGCACAGTTTTTTGGAAGACGATATAGAAGGAGGAGAAATATTAAAAGAGTATGATGAAAAAAAAACTCTATCCAAAACAAGTAGACGCATTTTCGTAAAATTATTAAGCAATTTTTTACGGAAAAACTTTGGAAATTATCCAAAAAAGGATGAAAAAATAGCAATTGCTAAAGCAGCTATTAATTTGTTTCCTACTTTTAAAGTGTCTCCCAGTAAATTTGACGGTAGTCAAAACCAGTAAAACCCAGTAAAACAGATTGAAAGCTAAAGAAAAAATAAAATAACTAAATAGAGGGACCCTAAGCAATTGAAAAAATTTATTTTAATACATACATAATTAAAATATTAATAACAAATATAATTATGTACATATTTTATATTTTTATTGTAGTATATTCTAATAATTGCTCAACTTTTTGTTTTAGATTAACACAGCTCCTGACAGTTTTAATAAAAATGCCAAGCAGCCTCATATAATTGCTTCTGGTCCAAATAGGGCAGCAATATCCCAGTATTACATCCAACTTGATGAAAAAATAATTCCACTGCCTGATAATTTTACATTTTTAGAAGCATTTGATTTGCTATTTAAAACTTTCTATATTTTTCACATAAAATTTAATGATAACGTTCTGAATTTTTATAATTTTATCGGAATATACATTTATAAGATTTAAACAGTAAGTTTTTTTTAAATACAAGATGTTTGTTTGTTTTGTTTGCAATCAGTCGAACTTTAAATCTGTGAATCATGTAATTTTTCATTTGAAATATGATCATTTTGTTTCCGAAACCAAATTTATGAATTTAAAATGCATTGCAAATCCTCGTGCGGAGTTGCTAGACTCCCATCGGGCGCGTTCCCAGGTGGCGGATAGGGGAAAACTCTTACTGACTTGTCGGGCGGGTAAATGGGAAATAAAATACCATTCGCGGACCAAAACTAGCTAAGGGTGGTTCCCTGAAAATAATAACCAATATGGGGGACTCGAAACGAGATAACCTTACGGCGCAGGGAATCGGATACCCAGTGCCGGCGACTTTGAGGGGTGAGCAAGCGGGCTCCCAGTCGTCGATATCCAATGACCGCAATACTTCAGAGCTGATGAACTCTGACCCATTTGGAAGAAGTTCCATAGTGCAAAGATCACCAACATCATTAGCTAGAACAGTTGAGATAGAAAATGCAGAACTACGCAGACAACTATGTAACATTGAAAAAATTACGTCGGATTTAATGAACGAAGTAAAATCTCTTAAGTTAGAAAATGAGAAACTGAAAAATTCTTTACAATCAAAGGAACCTGAGGAACAGGATGCTTCAGTTTTCCATGAGAGAAATGCTTTGCAACCCAAGAAGCCAGAAGAACAGTGTGCTACAGAGTACCACACTGACGAAGAAGAATTAAGAGAAGAAACTGACTGGATCTTAAAAAAGAACAGGAAGAAAAGACCTGCGAAAAAACGGAAGGCAGAATCTTCTCCAGAGATTGTAGCTTCAAGCCACACTTCAATAACTGCTGTATTAAATCAAAATCAGCAAAATGTACCAGCTCAGGAAAACCAAACTGCCAAAATTAAGGAAAAGGCTCCACCACCAATCAACATTATTGGCGTAACTGAATATAGTACTATCCAATCGTTAATGAAATCGGTGACTACAAAAGATTACAGAGTTGTAGCACTGAACAACAATATTTGGAAAATCAATACAACAGATATTGAAAGTTATAGAGCCTTGGCTTCAAAGCTGACAGATGACGGCAAGGAATGGTACACATATGAGGACAAAAATGATCGTCCGATTAAAGTGATGGCCAGAGGTCTTCATCCAACCTGTGCAAAGCAGGATATAATGGAAGACCTTAAACACCAAGGCTTCAAAATAGAGGATGCGGTAAATATCCTAAAGAAAGAAAAAACTGTAACTGATCAAGGGATTAAAATGAATAAAAGGGGGCTCCCATTGTTTATGCTTACTTTTAATAGCACGGAAAAAGTGGAAAAAATTTTCAATATTAGGGCAGTCCTTAACATGAGAGTTCGAATAGAAGCGTTAAGAAAATCCACAGGCTTGATACCTCAGTGTAAGAAATGCCAAGGATATAATCACACGCAGAAATATTGCAAACGAGAGCCTAGATGCGTGAAATGTTCGGGAAAACAT
Source organism: Tipula helvola (assembly GCA_963556165.1). NCBI lineage: Eukaryota > Metazoa > Arthropoda > Insecta > Diptera > Tipulidae > Tipula > Tipula helvola. The sequence continues at coordinate 347,771,681 of OY744481.1, read as the reverse complement.
CTCGCCCAAGATTGTAGGTTCACAAAAGCTACGCCTCCAAAATGTATAAACTGTAATGGAGAGCATCCCGCTAATTATAGAGGATGTGAAGTAGCCAGGGAACTTCAAAATCTGAGAAATAAAAAACAACAAGGCCCGCTAAACCGTGGGATGTTCAATAATAAGACAATATCTAAAAATCCAGTGGTAGAACTACCACTAACAAGTGCAGTAGCAGGCCGAAAAACATACTCCCAGATTGTACAACAGCGGGAAGTAGTAAGTAACAACGAAGACGGTCAAAGCCTAATTCTTGAAAAATTTTTAAAGAATATAGAAGCATTAAACTTAAGGCTACTAAAACAAGAAAGAAGCCTGGACGCTTTAAATAAGCGGTTAAATAAGCAAGAAACAGTGAATGAAATCACTTCTATGATGTACTAATCTATGAAGATGAATAACACATTCAGAATCGCCAATTGGAATGCAAATGGGCTGTTGCAACAAATTCCAGAGTTAGAAATTTTCCTAAATATAGAAAAGATAGATATATGCCTAATTTCAGAATCTCATTTGACAAAAGATTCATTCGTTAGAATTCGAGGATACCAGTGCTATCACGCCATCCACCCGTCAGGAAAAGCGAGAGGAGGTTCAACCATATTTGTGAAGGAAAACATCAAACATTACGAAGGAGTAAAAATTGAAGAAGAAATTATGCAAGTAGCCACCATTAATGTTCGAATAAATAGTCAAAAGGTAATCAACATATCTTCAATATATTGCCCTCCACGTTATAATCTGACTAAAGAAAACTATGTTACGTTACTCAAATCGCTCGGTTTTAACTTCATAATCGGAGGCGATTTTAATGCTAAAAATACATATTGGGGATCAAGGCTAACAACCCATAAGGGTAAGGAGCTATTTGCAGCTGGTCGGGCACTAAACTGCGAGTTCCTGTCTGGAGGTAAACCAACATATTGGCCAGCGGATACAAATAACATACCAGATTTGATAGATTTCTTTGTAACAAAAGGGATATCTGTAAACTACGTATTACTCGAAAGCAGTGAAGGAATTTCATCTGACCACACACCTGTCATTATGACACTCAGTGATACCATTATCAAAAAAGAAAATTTACCTAGGTTAACAAATAATAAAACAAACTGGGACCTCTTCCGGAAAATAGTCGAAGACAATACGGAACTACAAGTACCAATTAAATCTCCGGCAGAACTTGAGGTTCAATTGGAGCTGCTGAACAACAGTATTCTGCAAGCAGCATGGCAGAGTACTCCTCCTACTTGTAATCAAACGGAAAGTTACATCAACTACCCAGTAGAAGTGAGAGATCTGGTTAGAGAAAAGCGGAAAGCTCGAAAAATCTGGCAGAGGAATCGAGCACCACAAAGCAAATCACGACTTAATTATTTAAGCAACAAATTAAAAATGCTTATCAAAGAAGTCAAGAACAAATCTTTTAATGAATACCTGGCTGGCCTTTCTGGCAACAAAGACACTAATTACTCCCTTTGGAAAGCAACTAAAGGTCTTAAAAGGCCTAAAGTACAAATAGCTCCTATCAAGAATGACGATGGAACTTGGGCTAGAAGTGCCAAAGAAAAAGCTGCATTGTTTGCAGACTATCTTGAAAACACATTTCAACCCCTCCCAAGGCAAACAGCTGAAGAAAATATAATTTCAGTAAATAAAGTGGATAACCTAAACATAAAACCTGTAACACTACAAGAGCTAAAAGATGAAATTAAAAACAACTTAAGTTCAAAAAAATCCCCTGGTTATGATTTAATCACTGGACTTATAGTTAAAACTCTCCCAGAAAAAGGAGTACGAAAATTACTGCAAGTAATCAATGCAGCCTTCAGATTAAAATACGTTCCATACCAGTGGAAAGTGGCAGAGGTGATAATGATTATAAAACCTAACAAGCCGCCAAACAAGAAAACATCGTACAGGCCGATTTCCCTACTTCCTATAATTTCAAAATTATTTGAAAAGTTACTACTCAAGAGATTAAAATCAGTAATAGAAGACAGAAAACTCATTCCTCCTCACCAATTTGGATTTATAGAGAGACACTCTACCATAGATCAAGTGCATAGAATCACAGATCTAATTGAAGATGCTCTGGAAAATAAAAAAATATGCTCAAGTGTATTCTTGGACGTATCTCAAGCCTTTGACAAAGTATGGCACCGAGGCCTGGAATATAAACTACACAGAGATCTGCCGAAGCAGTTTTACCTGATTTTAAAGTCATATCTAGCTGATCGACGCTTTCGTGTGAAACATGAAGAGGAATACTCCGAATTAAAGAAAATATCGGCGGGAGTTCCACAAGGGAGTGTTCTGGGGCCGATACTCTATATACTTTATACGCGAGACGTGCCAAGCACAAAAGGAACAAATATTGCAACATTTGCGGATGATACTGCAATCTTGGCAACTGGAAACAACATAGAGGAGTCAACCAGCAAATTACAAAACGCTGCTAATTCATTGAGTAATTGGACGAAGAAATGGCGCCTTCAACTCAACGAAACTAAATCTGTACATATAAACTTTACCAACAAAAATGTTAATTGGTTACCTGTTCGACTGAATTCACAACTTATTCCACATGCAAACACGGCAAAATATTTAGGAATGACCCTTGATGCTAAACTCAAGTGGAAAGAGCATGTTAAAAAGAAAAAAGAAGAGTTAAACATCAAATATAGAAAAATGTATTGGCTCATAGGAAGGAACTCTGAGCTAACATTACATAATAAACTGCTATTATATCGGCAGATATTGAAACCTGTATGGACGTATGGTATACAGCTATGGGGCTGTACCAAGAAAACTAACGTAAAAGTAATTCAAACTTTTCAAAATAAAGTCTTGCGTAGTATGGTCAACGCACCATGGTATATAAGGAATGATAACCTTCATAAGGATCTAAAGATGGAGTACGTCAGTGAAGAAATTAAGAAATATGTTAGGAAACACGTACAGCGCCTCAGTCAACATGAAAATGCGGATTTGCGTCGTATGCTGAACAACCAAAATCCAGTAAGACGGCTTCGAAGAACGAAGCCCTTAGAACTAGGACAGATAAATTAATGAAGTATCCAACCTGGAGCTAACCGATGGGTTATTCTCCTCAAACAGTTAACATCATTTAATATAGATAAATTACTAGATGAAATTGTATTCAGTTGTAATATTTGTTAAATAAAAAAAAAAAAAAAAAAAAAAAAATTGCAAATCAATTATGTAATAGTGAATTTAGTACATTTAGTGGTCTTAGACGACATCTTAAATCTTGTAATTTGAGTTCTACTCAGACAAATCAATTATCTTCAAATATAGCCAAGGAAACGAATTTAATTAATAATGAAAATATTTTAACTGGTAATCATAATGTGAATTTTCTATCTACATCAAGTAGTAATAATTTTTTTACATCTGATCAATCACCTAAACAAAACCTTTGTAATACGTCAACAAATATTTCTTATGACTCCGCTAAATCTAATATTGAATTTTTATTTAATGAATTAATGTCTATGAATATTTCTCAAAATAATATTTCAAAAATATTAGAAATAATTGTCAATATATTTAAAAAACATAATGACCTGATGGTTTGCTATTTAACCCAAATGAATGATGATTTTATAAACTCGCAGGCAGCCGAAAATATTTCTAATTTTAATTTACTTCTTTTGAAAGAAATACAAGAATATTCAAGTTATTATAAAAGAAAGCAAATAAAAAGTAATAATGCATATTACACCAATTTTACTGAGAAAAATCTGGGCAGTAGATGGGATAAGAAGTATGATGCGAGGCTAAGTCTTTATAAAAACGTTTTGTTGCAATGCACTTTTCAATACATACCTATAAAATCAACTTTGGCTTCTTTATTCAAAAATAATAATTTTCAGAGTATGTATTTCTAAAGTAAACATTTATGCAATAGTAATATGATTGATCAATTTTGTTGTGGATCAATTTTTAGGAACAGTACATTTTTTTCTACCAATAAAAAAGCTCTTCAAATTCAAATATTTTTTGATGAGTTTGAAATTTCAAACCCACTTGGTAGCAAAAAAGGCATTCACAAAATAGGTGCAATTTATTTTTCCTTACGCAATATTCCGTATCCACTCAGCTCTAAGCTAGAAAATATATACTTAGTCGCATTATTTTATAGCAATGATCTAAAAAATGAAAATATTAATTTTAATAATATCCTCGAGCCAATAGTTTCAGATATAAAAGATTTAGAAACTATTGGATTAGATGTAAAATTTGAAAACAGAAACATCAATATTAAAGGAACTTTAGTGGTATTCAGCCATGACAATTTAGGGGCAAATATGGCATTAGGTTTTGTTGAATCATTTCGAGCAAACTATTACTGCAGAATTTGTTCGGTACATAAAGATGATAGTTCCTCATTAGTATTTGAAAACCAAGCTGAATTACGAACTTATAAAAGTTATCAAGAATTGTTTGTAAATACACATGAGACATTTGATAATTATATTGTATATTTACAATTTTAAATAAATTAAATTTTTATAACATTTTTGATAATAGCAATGTAGACATCATGCATGATATTTTGGAAGGTGCAGTACCATTTATAATAAAACATTTTTTGAAAACTGCAATCCAATTAAATTATATTAAAATGCAGTCAATAAATGATAAGATTAAATTTTTTAAATTCGGTTACACCTTTAGAAAAAGTTTACCACCAAACATTTATTTGGATAAAATTTCACAAACATCAATTGGGCTTATTGCTTCACAAAACTTATGTTTAATTTTACATTTTCCTTTTATATTTCATGAATTAGGCGCCAAACTTCCAAAATTGTGGAATGCAATAATTAGTCTATTAAAAATTATTAATATTGTATTATCGCCGTCTCTACCCGTCTCAGCTATCAGTTCATTGGAAAGTTACATAACTCAGCACCTTAATTGTATTTTGCAAGATTATAACCTAAAGCTTTTACCAAAACATCATTTACTAATCCATTATCCCAGAATAATTACGAAAATTGGCCCCCTATTGCATACATGGTCTATGAGATTTGAAGCAAAGCATCGGTTCTTTACTAAAATGAATTCGTGTATAAGTAATTACAAAAATATTTGTAAAACTCTTGCTTTCCGACATCAATCTATGATTTCACGTCAGCTTTGCGAACAAACTTACACTGAAAAAAAATTGTTGGGTAAAACAACACAATTATTTGCCTTTGAAGACTTGCCACTAGACAAACAATCTAATTATATTCAAAATTATCCTGAACCTGATATTGACTTTGTTGAATGTATTGCTACTAGGTGGTTTGAAATTGATCCGGGATTCCACTATAGAAATAATTTATTTTTGTTTTTAAGTAATCGAAATCAGTTCGGAAGAATAAAGACTATATGTATATCATGTGAATGAGGCAACGTATTTTGGCCTCGAACTATGTGATATTGTTATTTTTAATGAAAATATGAATAGTTATGAAATTAATCTTATTGATCAAGAATATTTTATAAATTATAATGAATTAAAAAATAAAAAACCTTTTGAAAACTATAAAATTATGGAAAAGGAATATATATTGGTACCTTATTTATTATAAGTAAATTTATTTGTATTATTATTATGTAATTCATAAAATGCCTATACATGATTTATTTTTGTATATGTATCATATATTAGTAATAAAGAATGAAATAAAATCAAAATTAATGTTTTTTATTCGCATAAGATTTATTTTTAATTACTAGTTACTTAAAATATTAAAAACCCCAGAAATTTACCTTTAATCTAGGTTTACTTATTATCGTATAACTATATCGAATTAAAATTTAATCCTAATAACTTAAACATCTTTTATTAATTAAATATTACCCGGTAAGTCATTGTAGGATTACATTTTTTAAGCGCTTCGTAGGTTATATTTTAATCTACGCTTATTAAATCTAGTGTAACCATTCTAGGCTTCTAAGTAGGACCTCGTGGGAGACCACCTACCCGATGGATGGACGACGTTGAGAGGGACCTGTACACACTCGGTCACCGTGTCTGGCGTTCTCTTGTGGCGGATCGGATTATTTGGAGGAGCATCGTTGAGGCGGCCAAATCCTTTCATGGGATGTAGCGCCAGCGGAAGAAGAAGAAGAAGTACAAAATTTGGTTGACCGCTTGAGAACATGATGATGGAACGAAATCTCGCTCCTCCCACCGCCCAACCGCCGCGCCGCTGGAAGTACACATACATACACACACATATAGACACACGCACACACACACACACACACACACACACACACACACACACACACACACACACATACATACATACATACACATCTAATATTATTCCAGAATTAATTATTCTTATGGGATTAAATTTAATCCTAATTTTCAGTAACAAAAAACAGTTATAGCCGAACTCAACGCTCCACGAGTAAGCAGTTAACGTAGTTTAGAAATTGTGTTGTCTTGTATTGTCTTATTTACTAACTATCAACCGCCATGGTGTCTGGAACCGGGTTGATTCTCTATTACTAACATACCTTTCCTTTCCCTCGATCTTGTTATTCGTAAAAGTGTGTACGGTGGACTCTTGTTTCATCTCTTCCAAAGTTACATTGATGTCATTAGTTGCTTTACTCAAGCGTGATTTGACCGATTTAATTGCGGTTCCCACAATAAAACAAAGTGTGGTGCTGAAGGTGGGATGAAATGCCAATTTATCAAGTTTTCGCTCGTGAATTACGATATTCTTTTTACTTGCTGTGGAATTTACTAAACTGTTCCATTATCGCTGTAGATATCTCTGGGTATACCTCTTCTTGAAGTAAATCTCTTGAACGTTGCTGTAATTGCCTCTGACGTTAAATCGCTAACGACCTCAAGTTGTATTGCTTTCGTCACCATGCATATGAATACTGATATTTAAAATCTTTGGTCCACTTTGATCCTCTTTGGTCCACTTTGATATACTGCTTGTAGAAAATTACCCATTGACTGTTTTGTTATTTCAGCTCGATGTCATGCACACGTCACACACTTTCGCAGTTCACTTCGAATGAGATTGTGGCTACAAACAATCCAAATTTTTTGTTTGATTCAATAGGATGTTAAGGATGGGCCAGGATAGAAGTATTTTTTGTGCAGGATGATAATTATCATTCTGCACAAAGGAGTGGGAATTTATCTCTTTGCCAATATTTAATTGGTCACTAGGTGTTTTACGGTTTGCCAATACATTTTCTCAATGTCAGCTTTTAATGCAAATATGTGTTGTTTTAATCTCAAAAGAACGGATCTTTTGCGTGACCCGTCAAAAACCACATATGATCTGGTAGTTGAACTTTCTTTCAAACAACATTTTTTGTTGTGAATTGTCACAATTTGTTCTTTGGGAATAGAAACCATGTGTGCCAGATAATTTTCCATTACCTTTGTATATTCCTCTCGTAGATATTCGTTCGATTGATTTGCTTTTCCAAATTGTAAAAACGTTTCGTCGCCGTGAATATGGAATTTCCCAACTGTGGAGCATTCCTTTGGAAAGTAATCATAACAATGTTCCTTCCGCTCTCATGTCGCGTATATGTGCTCTTAAAAATTGCTTGGTCGTGTTTATTAAGCACCGATATTTGATTTGCTGCCAAGTTTTCCATTGTCTTATTTAAAGATGGGTTGCGTTCAGAAATTTCGCGATCCTTTTCCGCTTGGCCGAAAATATATTTCAGACTGAAATATACATCATCAGATAATTTAGGAGCTCTGTAAAGGCAAAAAGTATGAAGGCCGAAGAAAGAAGAAAAATCAAAAGGGTAGAACAAAAACCGGGCTTAATTTTTGTAATGAAAATAACAACGGTGTTAATGTGACTGAAAACATTTTTTTTTTTTCTTATTTGGACAATGAAAATTCCTAACACAACTATAAGCAACATAATCACTTAGCATTTCAACAATAATAAAATAGGGTGATTAATTATATAATAGTTCGTAAAAGAGAAACGACGAAGGAGCAACCCGATATCAATCTTATAAAAAGTATTATTAAAAATTAAAAATCATTGTTACTATAAGGAAAAATATTTTTGAATTAATTATTAAAAAAAAAATCCGAGTACACACTACACCCCTTCTATTGACGTTATTTTTTTGTAAAAACTGATCCAGGGTTGTATTCTGCTCTTTCCATTTCGGATATTTCTTCCGCCTTTGTGCTTAAATGAAAAAGATTAACAATAAACATGATTAATATGTAAATGATTTGTGCTCATTTGCACGCGTACCTGTAAACATAGAGACATTTCTCGACCTCAGTTAAGGTAACCTAGAACTAGTGTTCTTCAAGGAGAGTAATCTAAAATTGCATTTTAAAATCCTGAATTCTACGAGTAAGTAGATCTGCAAGTTATGCTCAACTAAACAAAATATTTACAAAAAAAAAACGTTTGTTCGATTACAAGTAAAATCTGGATTTTTTGGCCTTTACTTATTAATATCAGCATTACCTTACTTAGTTACCATTTTAAATAATAATACTACTAGCATTTCGCACAACAATAAATATGATAAATAAATAATGATTCAGACTAACGTAAAAATTTCTATTTGGGTTATATTTGGTAAATGAGGTAAGAAAACAAATTTTATTTACTGCCCAGTTTCTGGCATTCCAGAATCACAATGATATTTGTGCATAAGGTTATGCAATTGCATTTATTTCTAACATTAAAACTACTTGGTACTTACTAGTTTTATATCTTTATGTATTACAATAATGAAAAAATATTGTTGGCAATTAAATTCCTAGCAACATTAGTAGAAATTATTTTTAAATGAGAACATATTCAATTTTTGTTGGTGTTAATAAATTAGGGTTATATTGTTTTTGTTCTTGGAATACGGTTTCTATTATTATTGTCATTATTATTGTCTTTTCATAAAAATTAAATTAGGCAAAGAAAATTATTCTTTTCACTAAATAATAATAGTTATAATAATAAAAAGCATACATACATATTCAAAATATATAAAATCTTTTGTTTTATATTCAAGGAAATATTTTAAAAGAAATTTAATTTAACAGAAATAATTTCTTATTCAAATTTTTATTTTGTTTTTCCTTATTTAAAAACGAGAAATAATTTTTTTTTTTACATAATTAAATATTTCATTATTTTTATTCTTTTCGTTATAACTAAATTATAAGTGGTGATAAAATTGTGTATAATCCGTAACGAAATTACATACCAACGTACGAAGGTAACAAGCATTGCCATAGGATTTACGATATCAGACTTATTATCTGTTTTTCTTTCGGGATTTCTAAAAATTAATGTGGAGTTGCTTCCAATACTGATAGCATATATAAATTAACCACGTATTTCTACATTGCAACGGTTTTATGAAACCGTTTTTTCTTTTTATTTTTATTAGGCTCGGCGGGAGCACCTAGAAATCTTGCATTACAAAATATAGCAAGTACAAAATCTTGCAACTGAGAAATTTTTGATTACATAATCATGCAAATACAAGATTTTGCAATTAACACAAATATAGGGAGCGCCCCGAAATCATGTTTTTCAAAATCTTGATTTTACAAAACTTCGGTTATAATCTCGCTTTTGATTTATATTTATTTAAATATTAAATTCTCCATTTTCCAGAATTTATAGTTTTGGTTATACATGTTTCGTAACCGAAATCCCCATTTTCCAGAAGTTATAAAAACCAAGATTTTGAAAATCAAGATTTGGAAAACCAAGCTTTCGTACCCAACCCACAAATATATAACAAAATAACATTACAGACCATGCCGATTTAATGTAGGATGAGTACTACAATTAAATTGAGGACTACATCGAGGCCTCCGATTGTTTTGCCCAAAGTAGTTTTTTTTAAAACCAACGTCCTATTATTGTCTTGCAATTGATCCAATATCATCAAATTTTGCATCAATACACTGGTAATAAGCAGGTATTTCATTTGCTAGTACGAAAGCCAAGCTTTTTATCATTCGTATTTGTATCGAGAAATCTTCCGAACTTGAATACTTAAGAACTAATCCTTTCTTTTTGAACTCTTCGCCATAATATTTGGCCAAAATGAAAAAGCAACCATTTAAATATGGCTTCTGGAAAGAAAGCTGATGCTGGCGCCACGATTAACTTGGTTAAACTTTGTTAACTTGGAAAAGAATTGTTGCATTATGGATGAAACTCTATGTCGAAGGTTCCATCCATAATTCAGCAAATGGATTCAGCAAGTAATGATAAAAACGAAACGGTTTCCATCGGGATTATTTTTTCTCCTTCGAATTCTTTATCACTTAAATGAACAGCTCTCCTTCAACATATTTTAAATGTTCGGGTATTATGAAACCATTTGATAAGATGACATTAAATTTAACAAATTGAGTTCAATTTCTCAGGTACGAACAAAACCATTTAAGCAAAATCGGCGGTATGTTATATGATTTAAGTTTGCATAACCAAATAAAGTGTGAAACTTTGTCAGAACCTTTGGAAAAATCGGTGTAAATGCAATCGAGTTGCCCACCTCTGTCCAAATTACTAGCAGCAATATCAAAAAATTCAGCTAAATTGGTTAAGGGGTGCTTTCAATGCAGCATGGTTTTTGCCATGCTATATGATTTTTCGAGAAAGAGAATCAGAAGAGGCCACAAAATTTGAATAAAATCGGCCTCAAAAGTGTGTATCTAAAGATGAATCGGTTTTTGTGACGTACCAAATACCAATAGCTATCGCGACACTCTAAGAAATTTTTGTTGAATATTACTTCAATAATTGCATGCAATCGGTAACACTCAATTATTGTAATAAAATTCTACTAAGGAGCGTAAAATCAAACATAAACAATTTCTCGGTCACGCTTTTAAGTGTTCAGTGCTTAAATCTCAACATAAAATGATTATTTTTAAATTTCTAAATGTTGACATCGCAACACCTAAGAGTAACTTTCAACAAAATACTCTTTATTCTTACCTATCCCATGTAAAAATCTCAACATAAAAAAATTAATTTTTAGTCTATAAAATATGTTGACATTGCAACAACAGGGAATAATATCCAACAGTACTATGTTACGTTTCATTAATCCCATGTTAAAATTTCAAGAAACAAAATTTAATTTTGAATCAATAAACGTTTAGTTTTCAGCACCATCAAGAAATATTCAACTTTCAAGCTCTCTTTTTAATCATTAAATGTTTAAACATCAGCGTAAAGAGTTTATTTTTAAGTCAATAAATGCTTAAATTTCAAACCAAGAGAGTACTTTTCAACTTGTCCTAATTAGGAATTGTTGATTATTAAACATAATTTAATCAGAGATGGTAGATATTAAAGATTTGAATCTGAAAATAGGAGAATGCAGGTATCCCAAACTTTAGGAGATGGTCGATCTTCAGCTTAGTTTTCAAGAAAAATTTAAAAAACTAGAAGAAACACAGTTCAATTTTTACCAAAATATTACATTTTAAGTGAATTCCACCACGGTAGAATTGAATTTGCTTAAAGTGTAATATTTTCTGAATAAGTGTTCCTTCTCCAAAGCAGGAACTTATTTTTTTTGATGTTCCACGAGACCTCCAAAGTTTTTCCGCCTGAATTTGGGATAACCTGAATACTGGAAAATAAATAGATTTTACAACATATTTATAAAAATATATAATATTCATAAAAGCAATAGAAAAAAAAATTAAGTTAATAAACGAGTTTAATTCATGTTTAATATTTTTAGAAGAACTTATTTTAAGTTATTTAATTTGGAAATAAGATTGTTAATGCGTTATTCCATGAGAAAAATTGATTCCCCGTCAAAAAAAACGAAAAGAGAAAAATAATATGATGCTCCATATAAGAGACAAAGGCAATGCTTTTTTTTTGTTTTTTTTTTTTTAAATAAAAAACAAAACAAAAAAACATTGTCTTTGTCTCTTATATGGAGCATCAGATTACTTTTCTCTTTTCGTTTTTTTTGACGGGGAATCAATTTTTCTCATGGAATACAGGCATAATCCGACACATATTATTCAATTTTTTTTTTCGGCCACCTTGGTTTTTCTGGATAGTGATTAAGGAAATATCGCACAAAAAAGTCAAATGATTGTGACATTTCCTTTGGATACTGTAAATTGAAATTGTAGCAAAAAGGTATGCATTCCATTACCAAATCAACCATATTCTTCCTTTGTCCGAAGTTAAAACCAACATCTTCTCAATATAAAAGTACCCAATGTCCGAATCGATGGATTCGATTTTAATTTGAAATGTTTATTAAAAAATTAACTTTTTTTAAAAATATTTTATGATTTTTATTACCAACAACCGCAATCCATGCTCTTGGGGTTGGAATTGATTCCTTCACCATTTCTAATGTTGTGCCAGTCTGAAAAGTACTCACACAATTTTTATAATAATACATGTACGAGTATACTGTATAACTCTTAGACTCACTGGAAACTTTTTTAAAACATTTTCTAAATCTTCTTTAAAAAATAAAGCAATGATTTATTTCAATAGATCTTTGATGTTACTTAAGCCCTTCTTTGAAGTGGCATTCAAAAAATAATTTGTTATAGTTTGCTTTTCTTTATCGAACGTAGATTTCAATAATTTGTCTTGATCAATACCAGCAAGTTCCGAGAAATGCTGATACATACAGTCCCGTTGAAAAGGTAAGGCCAGTTTGGCAAAATTGCCGTTGGATTGCATAACATTCTTTCATGTATAGTAGTATTTTGTCCTTATCTCGATTCAACCCTGGGTTTATCTCGTACAATCGGATCAGCTGAGTTTTTTGTCTTCTAATCCAATGTCAGCACCAGAAAACTTCAGATCATGTTGGCATTTAGTCGCGGCATCCTTTAAAGCATTTGCCGCTTTTCTTTTATTTATTGGTACCTTCGGGTGGTCAAGTTGATCTGGTAAAAGGTTTAAATAATTATTGTGGTTTCGCATCATCGAAACCAGAACCTCCGTGAATGAAGATATAAGTTTGTTCTCTGAGTCTCGTTGTTCGAAAGATTCAGGATATATTCGGACTATATCTTCAGCTACTGATCAACTCATCTAACTTATCAACAATATAATTAATAAATGCATTCATTCCATATCCCAATTTCTTCTTTTTTTAATAAATCCAGGATATCCTTGGGTAACTTATTCCAAGGAACTTTAAAGTTTGCAAATGTAGGAGAAATCTGGGTTGAGCTTGACGATGACGACACCGTACTATTAAATGCGCTGCTTGTGCTTGGAATTGAAGAAGTTGGTTCACAAAAATTTACCGGATCATTTAAAATGTAAATGGTTTGGTTGGATGGAATTGAGCTCATGGACGTATCTGGAGTATTTAGCAAAGTTGAATTAATTACTTGATCGGGTAGGCACATGCGGGATGATTGCTCTAGTACTGGCGATGTACTTTCCGAACAGTTTGTCGGTGATTTCTTTGGGGACCATTCCTCCCCTAGATCTAGTAAAATAAACCGATAATTTTTTTCAGCAAAATAAATACTCCAAAACATCATCTTCCATTACTTCGGATCCAGAATTCTCTAATACCAGTTTTAAACCGATCAGGCCAAATCTATTTTCTGAAATAAGTTTAAAAGATCTGATTACTCGTATGTCGTAGTATGCTTGGAAAATAAAATTTACCATTTTGGATACTGCATTCAAATTCGGTAACGATAAAAAAGTTTTTTTTATTAACCGATCTGCACTCCAAACTTCAAACGGCAATTTTGACACTATCAGTGATTATGAAAGCGTCTGTAAAAAATCTGAAATAAAATATAGTGAAACAGATGTAAAACAATATAATAATTAAAAAATTTAGTGTCATTTCCAAACAGTTCCAAATTAAGAACCTTTTTGGAAAGAGAGATTGTTTAAGACAATAAAGATGAGTTAAGGGGTGAAAAATAGTATTTAACGCCCTTTTGTAATACTGGTATTGGTTTTTTTACTACTAATTCTTCAAAATTGATGCACGTGTAAAATATATTTGTTTTTTGATTTATCTATAAAAGTGAGTATTGATTGTATCAACACTTTATTACCGAACCATAAAAAATTGCTTTATCATACTCATAATTTAGAAAAATTGCTTTTATTTTTAGGATAGATTTTATCAATAAATATTATGTTCTTTATAAATTGTATTTAAATATTCCATATTTTGTTTTGTTATAAATATGTACTCTTCTGGTAATGTGACATTATAAATATTTGTGGAAAATCTTAAAACTTCATCCGAGGTTATGGTCAGTTTGTTTTTGTTCAAAACCCATAGTCAAAAGCCCTCGCAATGGACCCATTTTACAGATTAATTCTGGATAGTGATACAGGTAGTGGTGTGTTTTGGTCTTAGTTTTAAGTTTGGAAAGCATAATTGTCTTAGCTCAAAATAAATATCAATAAAGTTTTGAAGTAAATGTGTTTGTGGTATCGAAATTTCTGTTGCACAAATAAGACGACACATTTCTACCAGTAAGCAGAAGAAAAACCACACCGGATCTTCTTGACTAATGTCCAAATTTTGGAAATATAATGGTAAGTATATTAAAATGTTCCAAACTTCAAAGGCTTTGCCAGGAACCTTTTTCATATTTTTTGCGATATTAGGAAATGAAAATGAGAGTTTGAATTTCTTCTGAAGAAACTTTAAATATATGTTCAAAGAATCAAAATTTAACAATCCAGATCGATGAAAATATAATAAAACTTCCATTAAATCCTACGGAATAAAACCTTCGAATAAATCGTGTGCAAGGCACGGAGGAAGAGCTGAATCACAAATATGAAAGTGATTCAACGTATTTAAAATTGAATTTGACTTTACACCCATCTCTATTGAGTTTTCACTGGTAAATAAATTCTCTACACAACTTTGATTATTTTCCGTAGTTCTTAATACACCAACTTTCATTTCTTTTTTATTTAAGGAATTTCATGTATAAAAACAGTATCGGCAGAAATGTTCGCTAGTGCTAAAATTTTCGGTGAAACCCCCTATCTGGTGACTTCCGAGATTATCCCCAATAATTGCAATAACAGATTCTTTATAATTTATTTCTTGTAAATCAGCACTCAATTTGATTTTTATTCCATCAGTCTCTAAAATTTGCAAATCCCTAATCAAAGGAGCCAAAATTGTTTCAAATTTAAAGGCTTTTATTATACGACTCTTTGCAAAGAAGCACCAACTGAATATTTTTTATTAGAGACCTATATTTTTTGTCAATATTCCCAATAGTCATGTAAACTGCAATTAATTTGTGCTGTGTCTTAGATCTAAACGATTGCAAATTTCAAATGCATTTTGAAAACGAAGCAATTCTATTTTTTTTGCTTTATTATTGAAAAATAAATTGCTTTATATGCAAAACCATCACTATAATCTAGGAACGACTCAGGCCGTTGGCTTTTAGCTTGATTAAAAATTTTCTGGATAGAGGGCACTTTGATTAAATGAGTTAAGGTGTCAAGTAAAGGAATATACTAAAAATAACATTTATTATGAAAATTATCTCTACCCTAGTCTATTTAGGGAGGGAAGGTTGAATGCATTTTGCAATAAAATGGAAAGTTCGTCATTTTTATAACTAGTATGTGGGTTTTTTTATTCATTCCAATTAGGGTATCCATTTTATTTTTAAAATTTTCCGTCATTTCAGTATGAAGAAAATCTAGTGCTTCATCAGAAACCTTAAATCTAAATCTTAGAGTCTGAAATAAATTCGAAAACATGTTATCGTTATTGAATTATATTTCCGTTGTCTCTTGTAAACTTTCAGTTGGAATCCCATCCAAATTATTTGTAGTTTCCGATGAAGATTCTTGCAATTTGGGCCTTATATGTCGTTCCTCTTTATGACGTCTAAAACAATGCGAGTTGAACGTTAAAGAATTTTTACAATTTGTTACAGGACACTGTATACTATCGCCAACCTTTTAATGCTTTCTCATATGAGATGTTGTTTCAGAAAAAAAATTTGACGAAAAGTCACATAAATTGCAAGTAAAAATCGCATCACCGGAAATTAATAAAGTTCTTTGAACATTTTCTCTATTTAAAAAAAATTAATGTTTTCGGGACCAGTGCATTTTATAAGTAGAGTAATTCGAAAACTTTGTATGACAATTATTCCACAAACATATAAATTCACTATTTAGCTTTCCTCTATGAGCGAGCATACAGGTGTTTATTATAGAAAGTAAGTTTTTCTGATTTGAAATCACACATTTGACATCTGAATAACATTTTTACTTTAAGATTATTCACATTAAATATTATATGCACAATATTTTTAACCAACAAAGTTAAATTAAATTATTAGAAAAAACTATATCACAACTGGACGCTTTGACCGTTTGAGACTTAATGGTTTTTGCAATAAATGTTAATAAAATTGACTAGTATTTTGCCTCTGATGTTGAACATTTCTGTAAAGTTCAACAAAATTGTTGAATTACTTTAAGTACTGTGCAAAAATAAAGAAGTTGTTGAATATTCAACAAATTATTAAATAAAATAACTATTCTGAAATGATCGCTTTGTTTATAACTCTAAATTATGTTCCACATGCCATATTGACTGAAAAGTGTTTTTTAGTTTTAAAATATTATAATAATTTTACTTACCGAACAATTAATCGGTTGTTGTTATCCCTATTTAAACTACGCAATTATTGTTAAATTTCGTTAACAAGACAGTTTCTTTAAAAATACTAAAACTTTTAATAGACAAACATATCGATCGTCCTTTCAACTTAACAAACTTGATTCAATTAACACATGAACTGAAAACAAAATTCTCTTTATAACTGTAAATGAGAATATAATAGTATAGAGAATAATTGAACGGCTGAGTGGAAAAAGGTTAATATTCCAAAATTTGCCAAAATGAGTTAAGAGTTTCATCGTACTCAGATTTCTGTTGCGCATCTATTGAACGTAGGTATAAATAAAACTATTCTACCTCCTTTCATATATAAATGTGACCGTAAAATTTTCATTGAGGGGAAAAAAGGTAATATTCCAATACATAATGTTATCCTTTTCCACTCAATCTCCACGCATAAACTAGCGGGTCATTTTTTATTTTCAAATATACTAATTTTTTACATTTATGGAATGATTTCTACAATATGTGGAGAGGGTTTCAGTAGTAATGTAAATTTTAATATTTTAATCCACCATTTGAATTGAGAGAAAACTAATGATTAAATAATTACTGAAGTTCGAAAAATGGTGGTCTCGCTACTTTAAAAAACATCTTACGACCTACAAAAATCTTGTGAGACTTTTAGCATCAGTACTTATTAGTAGGTAGTATTTGAGTACACAATGGAGCAAGGAGGTATTAAGGCTTGTA
Organism: Tipula helvola; assembly: GCA_963556165.1. NCBI lineage: Eukaryota > Metazoa > Arthropoda > Insecta > Diptera > Tipulidae > Tipula > Tipula helvola. The sequence continues at coordinate 347,754,236 of OY744481.1, read as the reverse complement.
CTGTTATCAACGGTTTGGTGAATGGAACATTTATATTAAAATAGTAGGATCAATTAATTCTCCCTGTCGATATCAAGTAGTTTTTCTCGTCGAACGGCTGCATTGCTATAAATCACAAAAAGATACTGGACATGGCAAAAGTACTACACTATTTTCCGAAAGAATACAAAGGATCCCATAGTGAACTCAGCGGCCTAGTTCAGGTATTGCAAATAGCGATAATAATGACGAATACATTTGTAAGTTAACTATGTGAATGAAAACGATAAAAAATTATTAAAAATTACTGTTGTTTATTCTTTCTTGCGAAATTCTTGAATTGATTGGAAAAAAAGTAATAATCCAGCCCCCTTAGTTGCTAATATATATACCAATACTGACAATGGGCGCTTTCAAGCCCTTCAACTGTTGGCAACATGTTGAGTAATATCAAAGCAACCTTGATTATACAAGCCATAATCAAAAAAAACGAAGCTTTTTTAAGGGAATTAGAAACGACGAAAAAATCAAAATTTCCATAGTAAAATACATAAAACATATGGGAAATCACTTTTTTTCTTAAGACAAATTTGTCAATGAAAACGTTACAAAATCTTAATTATGATTTCTGAAATATTTTCATAAATGTTTCAATTTCAACATATATAAATGTCGTTTAAATGGTTTTCATTTTCTTGTAATAATTGATTTATTTAAACCAAAATATTAAAAAAAGTTCATATTATTATTAGTTGAGGGCCATGTGGGCGTTCAAGCCACCCCGCACTGCGACCTAAAAGATCTTTTGTGCATGGACCCTACTTAATGAGCCGTCCAGTCAATATTCAGGCTCTTAATGAACCTGACAATACTGACGGCCGGTATATGGTGCATACCATCCGGGCTCATTACTCTCCCTCCTAGATGTTGTAACCTTTTGCAGAAAATGGCTGGGCAATGGCACAGAACATGTTCCGCTGATTCCGCTTCCATGTCACAGAAGCGACATCTATCCGTCGGACTTAGGCCCATTTTCTTAAGGTGATACCTTAAGGGGATGTGACCTGTGAGGAAGCCGGTAAGCAGCCTCAACTCAGGTTTCCTAAGTACGAGACATTCCTTGGCCCTGGCCGACGAAGGTGAAATAAATTCCTTCGCCTGTCGCAAACCTGGAATTCCGCGCCAGTAAGAGGACTTTTGCACATCCTCCCAGCGTTTAACTGCTGCCCTAAGGTGCCCCTTAGAGACGCCGCAGAAGGGCTCTGGTCCAATTAATGGAAAGGCAGATCCCTCGCGGGCGAGGACATCAGCTGCCTCGTTTCCCACAATTCCAGTGTGCCCTGGCACCCAAACAAGTGTTACCTTATTTGAGCTTGCCAGCGATTTAATAACCTTCAGACAATCCCATACCAGCCTTGACTCAATGGTAAAAGACCTAAGAGCCTTTAAGGCCGATTGGCTGTCTGATACGATATAAACCTTTGCGTCGTTTAGGCCTTTAGAAATGCCTATCCTAGCACAAAGTTCTATAGCATGCACTTCTGCTTGAAAGACGGTTGCATTGGTACCCAAGGACTTCGAGAGTGATACTCCACTCCCATGTATTCCTACCCCCGCCCCATCTTCCGTTTTTGATCCATCTGTATACCACACCAATGACCCTCGCTCAAAGGATGGTCCCCCTGTACTCCACTCCTCCCGGTCAGGTAATCTAACACAAAAGGGTTTGTGGAAATCCAGTTTGGCTGGCATACAGTCGGAAGGCATTCCTATAGTGGGATCTGTCTGAAACTCCTTAAGGATCTCCAGATGGCCCACCATATTGCCTGGTTTGATGTTACCCTCCGCCTGCATCTTAAGGGCCATATTAACAGCATCCTTTTTTACATGCAGATGCAATGGAGTTAGTCCTAGGAGTGTCTCCATTGCTGCGGTCGGACATGTTTTCATTGAGCCCGTAACCCCAATGCAGGCCATACGCTGAACCTTATTCAATAAAGTTTGCGCTGTCCTTTGTTGAGTTTTAGGCCACCACACTAACGATGCGTAAGTGATCATAGGCCTAATAATTGTTAGAAATGACCAGTAGATCATTTTTGGTTGTAGTCCCCAAGTACGTCCATAGAGTCTCTGACAGGCCCAAAAAGCCTTAGTGGCTCTATTATGAATTTTTTGTATATGTTGTTCCCAGTTCAGTTTATTATCCAGGATAACCCCTAGATATTTAACCTCTTTGGAAAAGGCAACAATAGTACCGTTTAACGAGGGAGCTACAAGCGAGAGCTTTCTCCTCCTCGTAAAAGGGACAATGACAGTTTTGTTTGGATTGACACTAAGTCCTTCGTTGTTACACCACTGCCATATCAAGTTGAGTGCATTTTGCATGAGATCAGAGATGATATCATCAAACCTGCCTCTAATCACGATAGCCACGTCATCCGCATAGCCCTGGACATCAAACCCATGGCTATTCAGGAGGACCAGCAGTCTATCAATAACCAATGACCATAAAAGAGGAGACAGTACACCTCCTTGGGGACAGCCCTTTACGGCCCTGATGGTTACTGACTCGCCACCTAGTGTGGCTGTAATATCGCGATATTTCAGCATGGAGCGGATCCACCTAGTTGTAGACGGCGGAACCCCCTTCTCCGTAGCTGCCCTCTCTATTGAACCATAGGAGGTATTGTCAAATGCCCCCTCAATGTCCACAAAGGCACACAGGGCAATTTCCTTAAAAGCCACCGCTCTTTCAATCTTCGTGACTAGACCACTAAGAGCCATCACAGTGGATTTGCCAGCTTGATAAGCAAACTGGTTCCGATGCAGTGGGTTATTTACAAGGATTTCATTTCTTATTTGATTATCCAGGATTTTTTCCATCGTCTTCAATAGAAACGATGTTAGGCTAATTGGCCGATAAGCCTTGGGCTGGGTGTCCAGACGACCCCCTCCCTTTGGTATAAAGACCACATTTACTTTCCTCCATAGTTTCGGAATATAGTTAAAAGCATAACTTGCCCGAAACAACTGGACCAAGCTGGGGAGTATTTCCTCAATACCTCTTTGAAGTAAAGCCGGAAAGATACCATCCCCTCCAGCAGATTTGAACGGTTTGAAAGAGCCAATAGCCCATCTCACCTTGCTGGGTGTGAACATTTTTCCAGAGAGGCTCCAGATCCTACTGTGGGGTGAATAGTCTACCTCACTTGAAGGGTCATGCGGGTCCTCCTGGGTACCTACCACTATTGAGTCCGGAAAGTGGGTACCTAATAGTAACTCCAGGGTTTCCTTCCGGTTTTCAGTGAACATCCCGTTTTGCTTCTGAAGAAGCCCCAAACCATTTGAGTGATCTCTAGCAAGGACTTTCTGGAGACGAGCTGCAGAGGGTAATTCAATAATTCCCTCACAGAAGTTTCTCCAGGTAGCCCTTTTGGATCTTCTTAATTCCAGATTGTATTCCGTTAAGGCCATCCTATACTCGCCCCATTCCCCGGTGCGTTTAGCCTTATTGAACAACCTTCTAGATTTTTTCCTCAGCTTACTCAGCGCCCCGTTCCACCAAGGGACCAACTTAATGGACTCTCTTCGCTTAACTGGGCAGCTGTTTTCGTAAGCCGAGTGTATAGAATTATGCAGCTGGTTTGAACAGAATTCCAAGCCCTCTGGAGACTCTATGTTCCCCATTACCGAGGGCATTTCTGATTCGAGTGAGACTCTATAAGAGTCCCAATCGGTCAGTTTTGGAATTCTTATCTCCTGCCGCTGCATGGCCTCGGCCGCCAAATCGAATCTGATGTGCAAGTGATCCGATAAGGAGGCCTCTTCAGACACATGCCAATTTTTAACAAAATGACTAAAATGCGGACTAGCGAGGGTCAAATCTAGGACCTCCTGCCGAATCGCATTTATGAAAGTAGGTTTCCTTCCCCTATTGACAATATCTACATTATTAGTAATTATATACTCAAAAAGGTACTCACCCCTATTATTGATGTTTGTGCTGCCCCACACCGTGTGGTGCGCATTTGCATCGCATCCTATTAGGTAAGCCAGCCCATTGCGCTGGCAATGAGCTATGAGCCGCCTAACTTCAAGAGGAGGTATCGTTTCCGAGTCTCCAGGAAAGTAGGCGGAGGCCATTATAGCCTCCTGTTTCCCTCTTTCACCCAGAACCTCCACCATTACCGCCACTAAGTCCCTGGAGATGAACTCTGAAATGGGAATAAAATTAATTTGCGAGCTGGCCAAAATGGCCGCCCTTGGACTCTCAGTTCCATTACAATAAATCAACTTACCCATTTGTTTTGGTATACCTTTAATTTGGTTACCTATTACCCATGGCTCCTGTATTAGAGCCATGCCAATTTTCTGGCAGATAAACCTACGACAAAGGACGTCCGAAGACGCCTTTGCATGATGCAGGTTTATCTGTAGGCAGGTTAAGTGTGCCATCACTGCAGCGACGTCTGCTGAAGGCCTGCATTAGCCTCCTTGCTCGCACCGCCATTGCCAGATGGCGAATCCATGTCCTCCATCTTGCTGCTGCTGTCCACAGCTGACTGAGAGCCACCAGGCTTCACCAGTGGCTTGCGCGGGGTGACCCCTCGCGGGGCCATTCCCCGTACAACCGCTGACGCCTTCCTCTCCCTTTCCCTCCTTCTCCTCGCCTGTCTCCTGGAAAGGGCCGCCACACCAGTGGTTTTAACCACAGGTGTGGCCCCGATAGCCGCCACAGGTGCGGCCTCGATCGCCTTCACAGGTGCAGCCACGATGTCCTCCACAGGCTTGACCACTTGGGGCCCGCCCCTGGAACCTAGCTTTCCACCACCCTGGCCCCCCTTGGGGTGCAGTTGGACAATCCCAAACTTAAAATTGATTTTGAAGTCAATTTGTTTGAGCTTCTCAACCGATGAGTGGTCCATGGAGAACGTGCAAAAAGCTGAAGTGCCTTTCGCCTCTCTCCTGACCACTCTCCAGTTGATCGCCTGCATGCCCTCGTTTTGGCTTCTGATAAAACCCAGAAGCTTATCCGTGGGCAATTCGGCACTGTTTGGGAAGGTACCAAACACGATCCTAGCTCGAGGCAGGTTTCCCGCCTCAGCTACAATCAGCTCTGCACCTTCCCATGGCTTAATAGTGCCTATGGTCTCCCTGAGCCACTGTACAGTGGCCCGGTCGGCACAGGTCACTACCAGCCAACCAAGCCGAAGCTGACTGCCAAGGAACTTAGGTTTAAGCTCCTTGGCCTCCTGCTCCAGCACCTTATCCAAGATTCCCTCCTGGACAGCTTTAAGCTGCTCTCCAGTGAGGGCAACCTCAGGAAAGCCAGAGGGTAAGATCCCAATGCTCTCTGATTCCGCAGCCTGCCTGAAGGTAACTCCAGGCCGGACCGCAGAACCCGAGGCCACCAGGACATGTTCTTCCCCCCTGGCCTTTTTTTGTGCCGGTGAAGTGCCGTCCTCCGAGCGGTCCCTCTTTGGCGGTTGGTCCATCGTAGGAGCGCAAGTCTCCTTCCGTGGCCGCACCGCCAGAAGCCTTGTCTCGCTACCGGGCGCTTTGCCCTCAGCCAGAAGCTTCCTGTACCGCTTTTTCGCAGCCCCACACATTTTTTTCACATGAGGAGCCGCAGCAGGTTTGATGATGTCAACCTGCTCCTTCCGACACTCCCCGACGTCCGCACTTTCCCCTGTTTCCACAGAGGAGATCCCCCCACTTACGGGGGCCAGTTCCTCATCTCCTGAGGTTACCATATCGGAATTGAGATTTAAGTTCTCAATCTCCGAACGGATTTCCCCATCCGATGTGTCAACCATTGAGGATTCCACAGCGGAGAGAGGACCTGAGCCCTCGAAAGCCACCGCAGAATCCTCGCTGGTCCGTGACGCTTTAGGAGCGTTACCATCCTTATCATAATTTTTTATTTTTTTAGGCATTTTATTCCCACGAGTATTTGGGAAATGAAGGTCACCTGTGGGACACCCAGCTACCACAGGAAGGCTAAATAAAACTGGAGGGCGCCTGGTATCCAGAGTCCGCATATTTGGGACTGATTAACCTATCAGTCATTCATCCATCGGCATATGCTGTTCCACCTTAGATTAGGGTTTTTTGTTAAGGTTTTCTCCTTTAGCGCCGTACTTTGGCCTGAGTCAACTAGAACAAAACTGTAATAGACGACATCAGTTACCGACGATTGCCACGTGGAGGCAGTACGTACACCTGCGAATTGTGGCAAGGTTACCCCTACCACAATCGTACTCATCCCGCCAGCTGCCTGAAACATGACCAGAACAGCTCACGTGAAGAGCACCCTACTGAAGGTTACGGAGCTGATCTAATCAGCTGATCCCCCCACCAGCAGACGCCAAATCGTCAAAAAAAAAAAAAAGTTCATAACAACAGCATTCTGGTCAAATTAAAAAGAAAAGCTTACTACAAATTGTGTGCATTAAGTCAATATACATTACATAGATGGCAGTACAAATTTTTTAAAAATCGTACCAAAAATTGCCACTTGGGGAAATTTTAAGTTCAAAAATTGTAGGAAAAGCAAAACAAATTCTCAAAATATAAAGAACGTGTGATAATTTTGTGATTAAACAATATTTTTTCGTATTTTTCTGTATAAATCTGAGACATCTAACGTACACTAGTAAAAGTAAAGATAAATGTAGCAAGTATTATTTTAATTCGTCAGAGCCAACTTTGATGTATTTTTCAAAATGCAAGTTCGAAAAATATATTTTAGAAATAATTTAATTTTAATGTTTCTGCAATTAATATTTACTTAATACCAATATACCCTTCTTGAATATTGCTGCTAAAGATATGTAGAACACTTCTGTATAAAAATTTTGTAACATTTTTGCTTTTTTCAATGAAAAACTTGAAGCTAAAAAACACCATTTTTACTATGGATTCCTATGGAAATTAGTGAAAAGTTATACCACTAAAAAAGCTTCTAAAAAATACGTCATAATGATTATGGCTCTATACTCTAGAAGGCTCTGGTAATATACATACATTTATGAAATTTGACAGATGTCCACATCTGGAAATGGATGTGGAATTCGATAATTTGGTCCCTGGTCGACGCATCAGAGATCACATCGACTCAATTGTCCGATAGAGTCAAATTATTACTTGTGAAACAAAAAGTGGAACCACGTTTATAATATTTTCATACAGTATTTTAGCTTGCTAAAATTATAAATGATTTCTTACATCGGAAATACAAAGGAAATCAGTGCACAGTGGAATAGGTGGCACTAAAGCTCCATTGTTCACTGGAACAATATTTTTTTTGTGTATTATTTTGTGAGGAGTACAAATTACATCGAGATAAACAAACAATTTATAACGTTGACACAGTCCGATTACAAAAAAAATCTTTTTTATATAGGGCTTATTCTGAACAATGATCTTCCAGAGGGTATTAAAACAGAAAATAATTTACGAAAATATTAAATAATATTGAAAGAATTTTATTCCAAAAAATGTTTACTAACTTATGAGTGACATACGCTTTAACAATCGGATTAGCTAATCTTGCATCTCTTCATTTTTTTTAACGTGAATAAGAACAATATGCATGAACAATGTAACAAATTGGGGTGAGAAAGGGTAAAACATTTTCTCTTAAGGTCGCGATCAATCATCTGAATTCTCTGAATATACAGTGCATCGGAATTGGTTTGATTTTAATGCGCTACACCTTTATTGAAATTCGTCACGGCAATCGTTTTTTTTACCTGTATCCTGTATATGTAAGTTGTTGTTTCAATTAAGAATTTCAACTTATGTAATTAGAATATTTAATGACTACTGTATGTTTTAAAAAATATTTAAATTTATCACAACATTATCGTCTTTTAGACTTTTAAAGTGGGTTTGACTTTTAAAATGGGACAATGTCTTACACATCGAAGAATAATTGAATATGCGGTTTTGGTGTTTGAACCTCAACTCGTAAATCTTTACCAAGTGATATAATTAATTTCAGTAAGTAATTATAAATTATTTGATTCGATGCGTCTATATAATGTACACAAGATATTTGCCAATAATATACATAAAAATAGGAATTTTTAAAGGAATTTTAAATTTATTTAATATGCACTTGACCAAGCAGATAATTAAATTTCGTTCAATATTTATAATATGTTGTTTATTTACATTCCAAAATGTTTATTCATCACATTTGGTTTATAAATTGACGTAAGCAAATTACGTATTATATTTGCTAAATATTCAATAATGATTTACGTACAAAGAGGCGTATATTTTTGTAAGTAAGTCTTTGTATTTTATTTTACTATAGTATAAGAGTTATGCTGAACAAATAAAGGGTATCCTAATAATAGGGCATTCATACATATTATCTCTCTACAATATACAAAATTCCCATATCATCTATTTGTATACCATTGATCACACTAAATGCATGAAATATTGCAAGCACTGTTGTTTTAGCCCATATTATTACCAGATCTAGAATCGCTTCGGGAACCCGAAAGATGAAATTGTCAAAATTAAAATTTATTTATTTAAGAAATTTGCCACAATTGGGTGGTTGTGTATGTGAATGTAGTGTGACTACAGCTTTACCTTACAAATTACATTATATAAATCCACTGCTTTAGTTCGCGATGCCAATTTTTTTGAATTAAGTTACTTATTTCGATTTTTTTTTGTTTATTGTAGAAGGTTAGATCTACCTTATTTAATTCAAAAATGCGACAATATTGGATTTTAAAGTAACTAAATTCAAAAGACTGCTACCGCAAACCAGAGCAGAGGTATATACCAGATATGGAGGGAACAAACAAAAATCTTGACACGTCTGTTGTTTCTCGATTTTTCTCTTAAGGCTAAGTGTGACATATTCCATACTATAAATTCAGTAACTGGGAACCTTTCTTCCTAACCGGGCATATATAGTAGGGCAGTAATTTGTGCTTTCGAAATACTAAGCTTTCATAACTACACAAAAGCTATGTTTTTCCTATAGCAACGTCAAACATAGTGTTTTTTGGTATCAGATTGCGGCAATGATTACACATGGTAAAACCATCATTAACAGAAGTATGAGTTACTTGCTCAACGTTTGGGGAAAATTATTTCAGGTCACTTATAATAGATTACGCCTTACGCACATTACATATTTGGATCATAAAATAAACGGCTGGCAATAATGACGTCAAATGAGAGTGAACGGTTTTGTTTCACAATATTGTTGTGTGTAATTGAATCCAAAAATTAAATTAAATTAAATAAATAATGTGGTATACGCTGTATTTAATTGTTGTAATAACAATATAAATAATTGTCCATATAGTTTTCATTCCTTTCCAACAAATAAGAGATTGTTGAAAGCATGGATCCTATTTTGTAAGAGGAAAGAAATATTCAACCATAATACATCCATATTCAACCATAATATATCCATTTATACATTTATTAGACAAATTCCTTATTTTTCACACGTTTCATTTGCAATATCTTACTAGCAACTCTCAGTTGACGTAATTAGCGAGAAACTACGAAAACGAAAGTGTAATCTATTATAAGTGATTCGTGGTTTTACCCCATATGTTGTACATGAAGTAATCTGTCAATTCATGTACGGCGCGGCATACGTAAGGGCGTTAAATTTTAAGCTCCAATGCGTCAAATGTAGTTACACCGCAAGTAGCACCTTAACTTATAAAGATTATACAGTCAATATCAAAATAGACAGGTTAGCAAAATATTAAAAGTGACTAAATAACCAAAGTCATTATATTGAGCAATTATCTCTTGATTGATTTAGCCTGAGTACCCGTGATTACCAGTGATGGCAATCATATACCAACAAAATTACCAACCTACGTTGGTTAATTCCGTTGGCCAACATTGTTGGTTATTTATTTTTTTTTTTGTATTTACCAACAGATTACCAACATGTTGGTTAATACATTTGTTGGTTGTTTTCACCTCAATGCAGTTGGAGTTGTTTGGTTACTAATTAGTGGCTTAATATTCATTTTCTTGTTAATCTACCATGATAAGCGGTACAGGTACAAAAATTAAAAATGCAAAATTTTAAATTTAATTCAGTCAGTATTCATCTGTTTTATTAGTATCAGCTACTTTTAAAGAATAATATACATTCGTTAATTTTTTTGATCGCTCGAATCCCAGACGATTTCTTACGTTAGAGTGGATGTAAGACCAATTTGAAAATAGTCGCTCCAGTTGCGCGGACGAAGACGGTATTTTTAATAATTTTAGAGCCAAAGAGGAAATATCTTGAAAATGACGCGCTGCAAATTCCCAGTAAGTGATTCCTGGCAATCCTATTTTTTTATTCAGCACATCAAAAATGCCTTCACTCTTAATAAATCGTTGATAGCCTTCTAAGCCGGTTACATCTAAATTAGCGAGGAAAAATATTTCAACTTCTGCTAGCTGATCCTTAGATAAGCGGTTTCCACGATATAAAGGATGAATTCTATTGGCAGCCAGAGCCAAAGTTGTTAATGCCATCTTTCTCCTTTTTTCTAGAAGTTCGTCATATTGGTTAGGTAGTTCCAATTTAAGCCATTCTTCTGCTGCTTCACCAAGAGAACAATCACTTTTTTGACAGGTATTGATCAGTGCACAAATAGGATCTAGTATTTTAATTTGCTTTTTTACGTTAGCGATTAGGTTATCGTCGAACAGCTTTATTTTGTTTCCAGATTTTAATTTAGTTTGCGGGTTTTCTTCAACTGCGGCTAATTGTTTCATGAAACTTAAATTTTCTATAAATGATTGGAAACAATCTCGACTACTGCACCATCGCGTTTCGGCTGGTAATAAAACCTTGGAGCCACCAAGATCAATAAGAGATTTTTCCAGTTTTGGCTGCTTGAAATCCTTTAGAATAGGTGTTATTTGAGATAAAAGATTCTCACTTTTATTATCAACGTCTTTAGCTAACAAATTGCCAGTATTACTATTGCAATTAGAGAACCAAATATTAATCAATGTGCCCATTTTCACCATATTTCTGGCATTGTCCGAAACGACACAATACACTTCAGTTTTAAATTTAGTTCTTGCTATTGTAATACATTGTTCTACAACCTTAGCTAACTCCACCCCACTTTCCGACAAGCTGGTAAAATCAAAGGCCTCTAAAAATGCACGTTTATTATCACTGGTGTGTAGCATACACACAACATTGTTTGAATTTGCGGCGGAATTCTTCCATCCGTCAATGAGAAGTACGGATTCTTTACCTAAATTTTGGCTAACGGTCATTGAAATCATTCTATGAACATTATCCAGCAAAGATGAAGCTAACGTTTTTCGACAAGGTGGCTTATATGCTGGGCGTAATTTCTTCACTAAATTTTTGAAATTATCCGACTCTACCGTTGAGAAAGGAATATTACATCCGAAAAAAATCTAGCCACAAGATCATCAATCTCTTCTTTTTCGGTGGCACTTACACTATCCATGTACTTGTCAATTTTGTTTCCAGCGTTCTGGTTTTGTTTCATTTGCTTTTTAACAACCTTTGGGCTTCGGAAGTGATTTTTATTTTTCTCCCCCTTTGAAACAACTAATTCTGGTGATGGTCAGGGATTATCAGAAGGTGATGGCGTTGAAAGCGTTGACTCCGATAATGTAGATGTTAGTTGGACTACCGTGTGAGATGAAGATGGTTGTACATATAGAGATGGTGATTCTCTGATTTCTTCGACGTATTTAAACATAAATGTATTAATTTTAGCAATAGCAAATTTCATAGAAATCATTTTACGTTTCTATTCATATATGCGTCAAATAATTCTTGTGTAGAAAACTGATCATCTTCCACAAAAATTATCTCAGCTGTTGTTATAATATTTTCATCAATATTTTGATTTTGCACAGTTTCCATTTGCGTCGCCGGTTCAGTTGATGTAGATTCTTCGATTGAAATTGAACAATGGGTTGAATCAGAATCTATGTTTTCATTTGATATCCAATTACTGAAATTGGAATAAAATTTAAACATAAACATATCTAGGTCATATGCACTATAAACGGTAAAAAGTAATATTTATATGAACTTACCGGTGTGATTCTAGCCTCGATTTGGTAGTATTTTTTAAAACACACGTACAATATTTGCAAAGTGCAGCTACTCTTGTCCGTCCACTGTAAACTACCGTTATTTTTTCGTATTCACCTTCTTCCCAATAATCATGAAATGGTTTACTGATTACCTATCAATTGGTGTTAACGACCATTTTAAATAATTTAAAATAAAAATACTTATAGCGTTGCCAGACTGATCGATCAAAAAAATTATGGCGACAAAGATAATCATCATAAATAATAAATTAGTAAGAGAAATATGATTTGGCAACAGCATATGAGAATACAAAAAATTTTTTTTGAATGACATTAAATTAAATACTGTCTTAAAAAAAATTAAAAGGAACCATCAAAATTAATTCTACCTATACAAATTATTTACACCCCTATTCCCTTAGTCGTGTCACTTGTCACTTGTACCGACAATCAAATTTTGGCATTCTCTTAGTCGATCGATGCAATAATCGTCGTTTTAAGTGACAAACATCCTTTTGTGTCGCATTCTCTTATATTATCACTTCGATCGACTAAGGGAATACCAATTTAAAGTTGAAGTGTCACGACAATTGTCACGTCGAATGAAGTGACGCGACCAAGGGAATAAGGGTCTTAATATTTTCTCTGAAGAAGCAATTTTAAAATAAAATTCCATTTTCTAGAATATTTTGAAATTAATATAACTTTTTAAATTGTTAAAGTCATCAAATATTAAATTTGTTGCTAATTTATCATTTTTATTTGGATACCTAAAAATTATTTTTTATGATGCACTGTTTTATTAATTTTTCGTATTTCAAATATTGGCGCTGATCTGTTGCCAGCCAATTACTATTCTAACGATAATTTAAACACGTAAGTAAGTTCTGTAATTGTTTTAATAGAAATTCGATAACTTTATTCCACGGGCCCGAGTTAGAGTCTAGTTTTAAAAATAGTCCTAATAAAATGTCAGTCCTCATATTCTCAAAATAATGCGGTTTGTTGAAGGTAAATTCGAACACCTATAACTAATATATGTAATAAAATACATAGTCTTTAATAAAAATAAAATTTAGGAGGAGCGATTTAACAAATCTCGTGAATGGCACTCAGATGTCTCGTGGCGAGCCGGGAAGCAGGGGAAAGGGAGAAATGAGCCAAAGGTTCAGAGAACATTTTTAACCACGCTCCCTGCTACCTCTTTCGCGATTGGCTGACTATTAAATGGCTTCGTGAGATTGACCAACTTTTCAACTTCAATTCGTCAGTATGTGTATGACCTCAACATAATTATGTTTGAAAGTGAAGTTATCTTAGAATATTAGCTATCAGTAAACTAATATCAACAAATGGATTTGGGTCAGTATTAGTGATCAATTGTCCGCTAGATGTATTGTATTGTTGAAGAAATTTGCGAGTATTTTGGATGGATTGCTGGTTCGTCATAGCAAGAATTTTTGTTGGTTTCGTGTTGTAAACGTCGTATTTTGTATGCATAATTTGTTCGTTTTTTTTTTTTTTTTTTTGGTATACAAGGGCACGATCATGCACAATCATGTTGTTGTTCGAGCACGATCATGTTGTTGTTGTTTCTTCTCTATCCAAATATTTTTAAATGCTATGTAGTTGAATAAGACGAGTACACCCATGAAATACTCACAAGTAAAAGTATGTTTGGACATGGATCGGAAACAATTTTGATGAAATGCGTTAAAAGAATATAAAATTTGAAGTCCCAATTTGGAATTTGAAATTTGGAGTTGGGGTTTGACATTTTAAGTTTGGAATTTGAAATTGGAAATTGCAAACTCAAAGTTTGGATTTCGAATTTGAGATTTGAAATTAGGAATTTAGAATTTGAGATTTGAAGTTTTGAAATTTGATATTTAAATTTTGAAATTTGTAGTTTTCAATTTGAATTTTAAATTCAAAATTTGAAATTTAGAATTTAAAATTTGAAATTTGGAATTTGAAATTTGGAATTTGAAATTTGGAATTTGAAACTTAAAATTTGAAATTTAAAATTTAAAATTTGGAATATGAATTTTTGGAATTTAGGATTTGTAATTTGGATTTTGAAATTTGAAATTCAAAATTTGAAATTTGGGATGTGGGATTTGAAATTTGGGATTTGGAATTTGAAAATTGAAATTTGGAATTTGAAATTTGGAATTCGGAATTTAAAATTTGAAATTTCGAATGTGAAATTTTGGATTTTGGAATTTGGGATTTGGAATTTGAAATTTAAAATTTGAAATTTGGAATGTGGGACTTGAAATTTGGAATTTAAAATTTGAAATTTAGTATATGGAATTTTAAATTTTCAACTTGGAATTTGGGATTTGGAATTTGAAATTAAGAAAATAACATTTTGAATTTGGAATTTGAATTGGAATTTCGGATTTGAAGTTTGGAATTTGAAATTTGAGATTTAAAATTTAGGATTTGGAATTTGAGATTTAAAACTTGAAATTTCGAATGTGAAATTTTGGATTTTGGAATTTGGGATTTGGAATTTGAAATTTAAAATTTGAAATTTGGAATATGGGATTTGAAATTTGGAATTTAAAATTTGAAATTTAGTATATGGAATTTTAAATTTTCAACGTGGAATTTGGGATTTGGAATTTGAAATTTGGAATTTGAAACTTAAAATTTTAAATTTTAAATTTAAAATTTGGAATATGAATTTTTGGAATTTAGGATTTGTAATTTGGATTTCGAAATTTGAAATTCAAAATTTGAAATTTGGGATGTGGGATTTGAAATTTGGGATTTGGAATTTGAAAATTGAAATTTGGAATTTGAAATTTGGAATTCAGAATTTAAAATTTGAAATTTCGAATGTGAAATTTTGGATTTTGGAATTTGGGATTTGGAATTTGAAATTTAAAATTTGAAATTTGGAATGTGGGACTTGAAATTTGGAATTTAAAATTTGAAATTTAGTATATGGAATTTTAAATTTTCAACTTGGAATTTGGGATTTGGAATTTGAAATTAAGAAAATAACATTTTGAATTTGGAATTTGAATTGGAATTTCGGATTTGAAGTTTGCAATTTGAAATTTGAGATTTAAAATTTAGGATTTGGAATTAGAGATTTAAAATTTAGAAGTTATTTTTTTAATCGTCCAAGGTGAAGAGTTTTGGATTCAAATAGTTTGTTCATAACATTGTTGGTTGTGGCAAGGTTAATTAAGTTTCATATTTCTAAATCAAAGTGATTCTCAATTTAAATTTATATATCTTCTTCTAGCGGCAATTTTGTTTAACAGATTATGCATTTAAAATTAAAATAAAAGTTATTAGCCACATCCTATATTTGTGCTAATTGTTCTTCATATATTATGGTACTAATAAGAATTTACTAATATGGATACTTAAATTATTTTATTTTATTTAGTATGGACAACTTAAAGCTGTTATTATTTAATGAGTTCCAGATCTAATTTAAATTATTTAGCAGTGGGATTTTAAGCACAGTATCTCTAAGTAATTATTTGTTTTAATATTTTTTTTTGGAGTTAATTTTTAGAGTTAATAGCTATAGATTTGGATAAGAAATTTTATAGGATTTCAGATTTTTTAGTTACTGATTTTAGAATTTTAGTTTAAAATATTAAAAAAAAAAACAAAAAAAGGTATTTGGTATTTAATATTCATAATTTAGAATTAATTAGGTTATTTACAGCCGAATTGAATTTATTTTATTTGAAGATATTAAGAGCTGAGTTTAAATAAAGAATTAATGGTGAAGTAAAGTGGTTTTTCGATTTCACTGAATTTAATTTCATTAAATAATTAATTAAATTAATTAATTTTTTGTTACAATTAAGTTGAATTAAATTTAGTGAAATGAATATTTCGATGTAATCGAAGCATTAATGTTATAATGTTCGTATTGGTATCGATGTGGATATTAGTATTGATATTAATATTAATATTGGTATTAATTTTAATGTTTTAGTATTAGTATTGGAATTGGTATTGGTAATATGAAAATGTTCGTAATTTCAAGAGCTGCCACTTATACTTTTAAAAAGATCTTCTTCTGATGGCTATTTTAGGATTTGTGTTTTATTAAAAATACCATTTTTTACCACAAAGGAAGCTTGGACAACGATTGTGTGGGCACAGTTGAGCATATTCGTGTAAACAACCATTTTTTACATTTTACAACTGAAATTGTAAGAAACTACGTAAATTACATTAAAATGTAAATTATATGTAAACAAATTTAAATTTTAAAAATAACAAATAATAATAAGTAACTAACTGAGAATTTGAGATATAAAGTAAATAATAATTATAACTTTATTAAAGTGCAGATTACGTTTTATAGATATTACAAATACATAGTTTTAAGTGTTCTACATTTAAAATTATTTTTTTACATAATATCATATTATATCAATACCCTATCTGTTTGATAATATTAAAAAATTCTACTATTCGTTAAAATTAACCAACTCCATCTAGGGATTTTTTGACAAATCTTCAAACAATTTAACAGTGAAGACTTTTTACGACATCAAAATAGAGCAATGATTATCTAGGATGCGCAATAATTTTCTTTTTTATTATTGATAACAAATCATTTTTTAAAATGTGCTTCGAAATGATCGAAAAGGCTCAGTCCTGAACTCTGATAAATGTTTTTATGTTCTTTTATATTCTCTGGGGCATACCCACATATGCTAATAAAATAATCTTGATACCAATTAAAACATTTTAATTTGTTTGTTTATTTATTAGTTAATCCAATTTCCTTTGTACATGCATTATTATTTATGAAAATCGGATATGGGAGGAACATATAGCCAAATTTCATCCAAGGCGATCAGAACTTCCATAATGGTTCAGAACTTCTTATAATTTTCAATCAAGGTTTATCACAATCCGTTAAAAAATATCTAATTTTCATTTTATTTGGTCAAATTACAGAACTTCATCTAAATTCATATGAGAATCGCATTTCCATCGCACATGTCGGATTTCTTCCAAATCGGTTAATATTTATCCAAGTTACATCCTAAATTCCCTCGGACACGTTATATTTCATCCAAATCGGGTAAGAATTAACCAAGTTATATCCTAATTAGCTATAATTACGACATAACTTTATCTTAATTCATTTTAGACTTTTTTCAACGAAATAACCAGTTTTGTACCTTATGTCATTTTAGAACGTGTCATTTCAAACGTAAAATATTTATTTTTTTTCGAATGCAGCTACCGTTTATGAAAAAGTTTCACATCAACAAATCTTTTATTTTATTTCAATTTTAGAAAGGTTGGTCAACAAAAATCTTTGTATAACCGAACACCCTAAAAGTAGTAACATCCAAACCAATAGGGTTCTTACCTTTGGATTGCTTGGCTAGAGGTTTAATTTAAAAAATTAAGTTGATATATCTATCAGCGGCTGCGTTTACAAAACCGACAGAAATTAACAGCCAGTTATATCAACCCAATGAGATATTAGGTATCCAATAAGCTGTCACCATTCAATAAATTATGTCAGAAATCGACATATCATATCAAAATTCGATGTATTATGCCATGCCAGGATTCGAATCTTTGGTATCAAAACTCGATATCTCATGTCAGAATTAGATATATGTACAATATCTGAATTTGCATTTATGATGTCAAAATTCGATATAAATATAACGCCATAATTCGCCATGTCACATTTTCGAGAAAGTATGCAAGGATTAAGATATTATGCTAGAATCGAGCTTTTATATCAGAATTTGTATTTTTGATGCCAGAATTTGAATTATCATGTCAGAATCCGATGAAAGATGTAAGAATTAGATTTGCAATATCAGAATTTGTATTTATGTTGTCAGAACTAGATATACATATGATGTCTGAATTTGATATGATATGTCCGAATTTGAGTTTTTAATATTAGAATTCAGTACATCATGCCAGAATTCGATATGAAGTTTCAGAGTTGAAAATTGTAATATCAGAATTCGACACATCATATCAATTCGATAAATAATATTCGATATGTCTTATCAAAATTGTAATCTCTGATGTCAAAATTCGATATCTCATTATCAGAATTTGAATTTATAATGAGTTATCATGTAGAATTCAATACTTTATGTCAGAATTAGATATGCAATATCAGAATTGTTATTTATAATGTAATAATTCTATATATTATGCCAGAAATCGACATATCACATATTCGAGATATTATACCAGAATCCGATAAATTATGGCAGAATTTGGCACTTCATATCAGAATTCGATATGTCATCTCAGAATTTGAATTCATGTATAATATTTATGTATATTAAGTCAGAATTCGATTTGTCCTGTCTAAATTAAAGTTAATGGCCTGTCTAAATTCGATATGTCTGAAATCAGAATTTGAATTTTTGGTGTCAGAATTCTATATATGATATGACACAATATGTATTTTTAATTTCAGCATTGTACAAATATCTTATGGCAAAATTATATAAATGATAACAGAATTCGATATGTCAAGCCAGAATTTTAGCTACTGATTTCCAATGCTTTAGAATTTGTTGTAATTCAATACTTCAGAATTCGTTATGTCATTCCAGAATTCGAAAGATTGTCACAATTTGATTAATCTGTCATGATGTTTTCATAATTCCATAAATCATATCAAATTTTGATACGTTATGTCATAGTTCGATGTTACAAATCAAATTTTATTTGTCACGCCGATATTTTAACTTTCTCCGTATTCGGATATGTCGGTCAGTTCTCGAGATGTCTTATCAGAATTTGAAAGGTCTTATCAGAATTTGATATATCATCTCATGGCTTCGGAATTGAAGATGTCATATCAGAATTTGACATCTCACCCCAGAATTGTGCAAAATGTATGGAATTTTGGTAAACGGTATATCGAATTCTGATATAACATATCGAATTTTGGGATGACATATCGAATTCTGAAGGATGTGATATATCAAAGAATTCCATATCATGTCAGAATTCGATAAATTTCTTTGACAACCATACTCGTATCCGATAAAACATATCAGAATTCGATAATTCGTGGCAGAAAATAATTTTGTGATATCAGAATTTGAGTTATTGATGTCAAAATTCGCTATATCTTGTCTGATTTTTATATGTATTCCAGAATTAGTATTTTTATGACATAATTCTACAACAAGAGAATTATACAACAGGATATGTCGTTAGATTCGTATCCTTTAAATTGTGATTTGTAAGCTAAAAATTAGACCAGTCCTTATCGGCTACTACTAACTTATTTCATTTAACAATCAAACGATTCACATACAACTTTACAAAATTTTGATATTTTTAAAGACGTAAATTTACATTTGTTTGCCCATTAAAGAATATAATTTTTAAAAGTATTCCTATATTTCCTAAAAATTATAACAAAATATAGTTAAAAAGCATAAATGAATATGTGTATGTGTTATAATTTACATAAATGTATACATGGTGTTTTGAGTTCATTAAATTTTTACCTTTATAGCATCGGGGATAAAGTTGTTTGAAAGATTAGAACTAATTGCTTTGATGTTTATCTAAATACATAGGTATATCCGCTTATTGTTTGAGTCTATGATTGCATATAAAATCATCCATATACAAACATGCACAGCATGTACGTGTATTATAAAAAAACGGTGTAAAAACAACAAAAGCCCCGTGTAAACTTAATTAAAAATAAAATAAATATTGCATCATCAGAAGATTTTCAAACAACATAAAAAAACAGAACTATGTTATACACAACAAAAGAATGGAAAAACTATTAAAGCTTTCTATTATTATTCT
Source organism: Tipula helvola (assembly GCA_963556165.1). Classification (NCBI taxonomy): domain Eukaryota; kingdom Metazoa; phylum Arthropoda; class Insecta; order Diptera; family Tipulidae; genus Tipula; species Tipula helvola. The sequence continues at coordinate 347,734,349 of OY744481.1, read as the reverse complement.
TGTTTGTTCGAGCTTTCAACAGAATATAGCGGAGTATAAGAATAGCGACAGATTTATATTGCACAATTAATTATATTCATTTAATGTTTGATCTGTATAAAAGAGACGATAATGGATGTATTAAAAAAATCGATTTTTTGGTTTGAACAAAACGTGGTTTCTAACCAGGAGCTTTGATTATACATAGAGACGTTTTTCATGAATTGAAATGCTTTGTGTGGCATGTTTGAATAACGTGTATCGATAATATTCGTAAAGCAAACAACACATATCATTGGAAGTTTTACACAATAATGGCTGGAACTTAATATGAAGATCTTTTGATGCAGTGAACATTATAGCAGCACATTGTAACTTGTTTTCAGACCATTTATTTTCGAAAATAAGTTTAGCTGATTTTTATAGTTTCTTGGTTTGATAATTTAAATTTAATCCTATATGGACCAGAAATTCAGTCATTTTTTCCTACGTTTATACACTGCCGAGAATGGAAGCTGTACAGCCTTAATGGAGGAAACCCTTGGAAAAATAAAGCTAGCTAATTGGCCGGTTGTGATCAATCAGACCATATACATTTGCTGCCTCTTGGAATATGGAATACTAAATGCCTTCAACTCTACAAATGTCTTTCAAATCGTAGCAAGTAGATCAACCAAACTAGGAAAGAAGAAGTATGTTTGTAAATAATTAGATAGCCATCCAAATGGGTTAATTAAATTTGATGCTTTTGATAAAAATTGTTGCTCAGTATTGAATTTGATTATATTATGTAGTAACTTATAGAAATTTTGAAAATTTGTCTGTTTTTTAACAATATGATTCTTTCGGCTTTTTATAGACAAATATATTATTTTTAATGGCATTCCAATATTTACGGCTTGGTGAGCCAGTGAAATAAAGTAGCATTTACTTATAATATATCTACTCCAATCAAAAAGCCGAAAGAATCATATTATAGTAACTTTGTACTTTGTAAGTGATTTGTTTCTGGTTGCCAATGCAGGCCTTTTTACTATATGCTTTTCAAATTTTAAGAATGGAGTACTCTTTTCGGTATCTAATTGACTGATTTCTGTCGTGAATGCTGATAATTTGAAGACTAGTGTAAAACCACCAGAATCGAGAACCTTAACTTTAAAGCTTCCTGAATGGTTGAAGCTCCAATGCGAGTATCATCTATATAATAATCTCGTAATATAATCTTTGATGCTAGTCGATATGTCAGCTGGCTGCATTCTGAAAGCTGTTCTTGTGGCAAAAAATGGAGCGGCTACTGTTCCATTTGTTACAGTATTTAATTTTAAATTATCTATTTCAGGTTTTGGATCAAATCACCAAACAACACATTAATAATCTCTGTCTGTAGGACCAATCTTAATCTGCCTATCCGATACATTTTCTCGAGATCGGCGCAGAAAACTATATGTTACATCTTCGGAGCCTCATGATAATTACGGTGAGATCCTCTTCCACTGTCGATCCCACGAGCAATTTTTGGTTTAGTGATTTAACAGTTGATGTTGAATATGACCCGTCAAATACCAAAAGTATGTAGCTTCGTTGTGATGAAATTGATATTTATTTGTTCGTTTTAATATGTCTCTATATGTTACAACGCTAGGTACCATGCCTTTTAATTGATTATTTTTATCCAATGTTTCACCGATCGCCAATAACCGTGAGACTGTTAATCGTCACCGAGTCATTTTTGAATGCCATTGAATGATAATTTTACTATATACCGCCCAAAGCAATGCTTTTTAATGGATTGTTTGTAGAACTGTTGTAACATGGTAGCTAGAGAGCTTTTTGTGCGATCACTGAACTGTTAGGATCCCTTAAACTGCCAGGCAACAACATACTGAAAACTGCATGATAGATTTAAATTTTGCATATTTAAATAATGGATGGTCGTTTTGACAACATTCGAACTTAATCAATCTATTACTCGTTGTAGTGGAATGTATACGTGTTACACTCTCGTTATTAATTCACCATTTTCAATGGTATCACAATATTTGCAAATACATTTTAAAAAAAGATTCTAATGATGGGTTTTTTTGAGACCATAACCTGAAGCCCAGCAAACCTGAAGTCATATTAATTTTTTGGTTTCGTCTCTTATCGGTCCTACATTAGTCATTTAGTGACAAGCACATCAAATATTGGTCATTGTGTTGACCACTACTCGTTAGTGGGTCTTATTGTGATCATTATGCTGGTTACTTAGCCATAGGGTATCATATATTGGTCGGTCTGTTGACCACTAAAGCATAAGAAATTTATATATTGGTTTTCCGTATGACATCAAGTTACAAAAAGTCATACGTTGACCATTTCTATGACTTAGAAATAATAAGAAGTCATTTTTCAATCATAATTTCGACTGGTCATTTATTGAGTATACTGGTTCTAGATAAGCCACTTAATGACTTTTTTTGTGATTTGTAACCAGCTTGTGCTTTATTTCGATCCCATGTATTAAGTTATGGAATTCAATATGATCAAAATAAAACTCAATAGGATAATTCACTTGAAAGTCATTAAAGTGTCTATAATTTAGAATGAGTGTGATTAATATTCCCAATGGTACAAGATGCTGTCAAAATACGATACAAATCTAACACAATTTAATTTTCACCAAATATGGATGAACTAAAAAAATCATCAAGTTGGAAAAAATTAAAAAATAATAGAAAACTCCAAAGACGTTTTCGAAAAATAGCTTTGTCAAGATTTTCAACATTTAACAATGAGGTAAACAACAGTTTTAGTGTTAAATTCAGTGAACATGAAGATAATTTGGAAAATGAAAACTCATCGTTTGCACATCCATCCCCATCAGGATTGAATAATTTATCAATTCAGCCATCTACGAGTTCATAACTTATTAATCACATAGAATTCACGGAAAATCAAACTAATATTGTGCAATTGTCTTATGCTCAAGATAATAGTATGCATGGTAGCGCAACTAGTTATGCTTTTAATGACAACGACGATATTGATTATTTTAGTCCAGAAGAAAACTATGACGAAAAAGAAAATAATGATGATACTATTGATAATGTGAATGAATCCTCTACATGCTCTGGCACTAACGGAGAACGATTGCCATTCAAAGAATTTTTGAAATCCTGGACACACCAGTATAATATACCACAAGCTGCTTTAAAACCACTAATCAAAGAACTAAATGAAAATTTTAACGCCAATTTACAAAATGATCCCACATCATTAATGCAAACTCCCCGTCAAACAGGGCACAGTTACTTACAAATAGAAGGTGCTGAATATTGGCATCAGGGGCTTGAAGTATGTTTAAGAACATATTTCTCAGATTTAAAGGAATCAATGTCGATTTCATTAAATATTAATATTGACGGTTTACCTATTTTTAGAAGTTCTAAATCAGAATTTTGGCCAATATTATTTAACATATTTGAAACACCAGAATTTAAGCCTATGGTAATTGCAGTATTTTACGGAACGAGTAAGCCAAAAATAATAGAAGAATTTTTGAAACCGATGTTTTATATGCGATACACCGGCGCGGTCTTTTATAAAAGGCACAGCTTATTTTAACGCTAAACATGGATGAATAAAATGTACAACTGTAGGAGAATATTCACATACCTCAAATACGACAGTCTTCCATAATCAAAATGCTCCTTCTAGAACAAATGAAGGATTCCGAGCAAGAATGTATGGCTTACACCACAACAACTATAAAACCAAAGTACCTGAAGGTCCGATTTTTCGTACAAAGATGGAATCAATCACATCACCATTATTACGAATAAAGTCGTTAGATATGATTAAAGATATAATCGTTGGAGATCCTTTACACGTTTTACATCTGGGGATTGTAAAACGATATTTAGTGGGATTTAAAGACGGCAGTTTAGGATACGGTTCAAAGTGGGCCTCGAAAACAACGCATCTTATTACTGAGAAGTTATTAAAAATTAAATTACGTCAAGAAATACATCGCGGAGTTAGAGGTATAGATGTTCTTGCTTTTTGGAAAGGGAGCGAATTTGCTTCTTTTATTAATTATATAGTCATAGTCACCCTAAAAGATCACTTACCTGTGTGTTATTCTGTGCAACAACGATTTTCTCCTCTAACCATTATAAAAAGTATTGGCCATTGGCCAGGTCTTTATCAGAGCATTTTGTTGACTACTATACTACATTGTATCCCGATCACGTAACATCAAATCCACACAACTTCTGTCATGTAGCAGATGAGGTTGAGCGTTTTGGGCCAATGCCAACAATATCTACATATCCGTTTGAAAATACTTTGTATCCCATTAAAAAAAAATAAAGTATGGCAGTTTGCCATTGACTCAATTGGCCAATAGGCTATCCGAAATAACTAAACGAGTGGTAATCGAATTTCGACAGAAAATTGCCCAGTTTTAAAATATCCTTTAAAAATTGATAACACAAATACTAAAAAATTTTTGTGTATAAAATTAAAGGATAATTTCATTATAAGAAATAATTTTGAAGATAAGTGGTTTCTAAATTTGAACAAAGATATTATTGCATGGAATATGGCGTTGAAATAAACGAAAATCCTTTGATTTATGGACGTAAGATAAAATATCGGGATGATCTAATATTAATGTATATTATACCTCAAACTTTACCGAATTTGGTTCTAGTGAGTCATATTCAATAGAGGAAATATTATGCAAGTTAGTACCAATAAATAATGGAAATGGTCGTGTTGTATTTATACCGCTGCAGCACACTCTGAACTAAAAAATATATGAAGTCAAAATAATCAAATAAGACACAGAGTTGAAATATTTGTAAATGTATTCATGAATAAAACAAATGTATCTTAAAAGTAAAACTTAAATTCAGCCTTTTATTTCCAAAACATTTCTAACTAATCTATATAATAAAGAAGAAAAGTATGTATGTACGTTTGTATGTATGTTCCATAAAAGCTCTTGGTCCACTCGAGCGATTGTTTCCAAATTTTGCACAAATACTTTTTAGCAGTCGAGAAAAAACATAGGGGGGATTATTTTTCAAAAATTGGTACCCCTTCCTCATGCTCCCCTGTGAGGTGCCATTTACTAGAGGTAATTTTAAAACTTCAACGATTGAGCTAATTTTTGGATATTTTGTGCAAAATTAAAAATAAATCGACACGTGTATCATTATTTTTTAACGGTGATGGTGATGTTGATGATGATGGTGGTGTTGATGGTAATGTTGATGATGATGGTGGGGTTGATGATGTTGAGGATGATGGTGATTTTGTCTGTGATGGTGATGGTGATTGTGATTGTGTTTGTGATGGTGATGATGGTGGTGGTGGTATAATGGTATGATGGTATACAGGTAGGATGGTATGATGATATGAAGGTATGATATCAACATGATACATTGGTGTGATGGTATAATGAAATGATGGTTTGATGGTATTGTAGCGGCTCACTCATTCCGTTTACATATTCACTCATTCAATCATTTTTTACATTCACTCACCGCTACAATCATACTAAACAAATAACATATTTGTTCGGACACGAACATATTTAAAAACACAAAAGAACTCACCTCTTCAACATCAGGCATACCAACGCCACTACAATAAAAAAACATTCCATGTTCAAAATGAAAACAAAACAAAAACTTCTTGATTTTGTTTTACCTGTGTACACACACAGTCTATTTTTACATTCCTGCATGTACAAATAAAATAAAATAAATAAACGCGTTTTGGTGGTGACAAAAAAATAAACTTAAATTTTGTATATAACTAGAATTAATAAAATTAATATTAGCAAGTGTAATCGATATTTAAAATATACTTGTCAAGAAATTGGTGTCACAATAAATTCAGTGAATTTAATATTGATATTCATATTAAAAATATTTATATTGATTGTGGTGTTGTGAACCAAATTATGAAATATCGTATGCATAAAAATATATAATAAAGTCTGGTGATAATGAAATATAAGGAAATACAAAATTGTCAAAATTAAAATAAAACGTCTGGTAATAATAAAATGTGGGACATCAATAATAAATAAAATATATGATGTAACCCAAAGTAAAGTAACGAAATTAATATATAATGACCCAAAATAAATAAAATATGAGGAAAAGAAATTTTATGATAAACAAAAATAATTAAAAATATGAATATGGGGAAATGATTTTAGAATATCAGCAATTATATTTGTATATGTGTTGTTGTTGGAAACACACAATATTTTAGTATATAAGAACCAAAATTGTAACTAGAAATTCATTCGTAATTCAATATTCGTAATTCACATTTAATTCATATTTGGTAATTCATAATTCGTAATTGGAGACACTGTTACCTCCTTAGAAAATAAAAGTAGTTTAAATAAAAAGTAAGAAAAATAATAAATTTGTATCACTACTCGAGAATTTGGAAGCAGCTTATTAACAACACCAACAAATTGGTAAGTATAAACTAACGTGCAACTACTAACAATCGTGGTCGAGGTTTCTTTAGACCAACTAATTGAGAGAAAATCGGCGTAATTGCTGTAATAATTGATTAGTTGAGAAGGAGAAATTTCTTAGTTTAAGATTATTCAACTAACATAAAATATCTCCTGTGAGTCGGTTCTCTATAACTAACCATAGAAACCACTCACCATCTATAACTATAAAACACAGATAGACATCAAATCAGTAGTTTAGGTTAGGTAAAATAGATGTATCGAACAATAACCATCGACAACATCTATAACATTGGCGCTGTAGATAAAGTTTCCGTTAGGGCACTCAAAACTCAAATAAGTTCAATTATACAATTTAAATAAAAATTTTCTCAAACAATTTCAATTATGCAATCTAAATAAATTTTTCGCATTCGAATAATTTCAATTATACAATTTAAATAATCTTTGCGTTAGGGCACTCGAATAATTTAGGTATACATTCATAAACAAAAATTTTCGTATCTGATTTCCTTGCATAGAGTTCATGCAAGACGAAACGGATCCAATAGTAAAAGTCAGTAGAGTTAGTGAATCAGATTTAGCAGTTGTTTATTCTCCTACATTAACAAGAAAGCGAATTAATAGCGATCCTAGTTTAAAATTAGAATCGGCTCTTACACAATTTAGAAAGAAAACAGTTCGTAGCATTAAAATAAAAATGGTAGCATTAACAGAAACAGAAATCCAAAATTTGGTTGAAAGAAGGGTACCAATCTTCTACGGTCAACATGACGTAGACACGAGTGAGGTACACTACTTCATTGAAGTGTGCAAGCACATCGGTCAAAAAGACGATTTTAAAACTCCAGCTTTAGCAGAAATACTTCTTGAAGAAGTTAAATTGCGGCTCCGTGGTAGAGCGTTTACATTAGTAAGAGACGCCAAAGTAAAGGACTTAAATGAACTTTACAAAGTACTCACTAAGAAATTCCTACCATTCCATTCCATAGAATCTTTAAGTAACAGATTGTATTCAGCCAGTCAGGGTAGATCGGAAGACTGCTCTGAATTTGGAACAAGAGTACAAGGTTACGCCCTTGATTATGAAGCAGGGGTTAGAGTTAAATTTGGTGAAGGAAATGGTTTACCAAAGCCATTCCTGGAAACGTTGCAAAGAGATGCTTTTGTCAGAGGATTAAAAAATGAAGTAATTAGAACACACATGACCATGATTTCGGATGCACCATTACCAGAACTAATTGAGAAAGCAAGCAGATTGGAAAGTCAATTGGGTTATAAACGAAATGATAAAACAGAACAACAGTGTGGTGATTCAGTTTGTCAAATCTGTGAGAAATTGGGACACGTCGCTAAAAATTGTCAGAAAAATAGCCAAAAACAAGCAACCCAACGCTCATTTGAAATTTGCCAATTGTGTGATAATATAGGCCATGTAGCTAGAAATTGTCCAATAAATAATTCCAGCCAAAATCAAGCAGCTCAGCACCTAACCTCGAGATTCTGTAGATATTGCAAGAAGCGAGGGCATTCATTAGAGGAATGTAGGGCGAGAGAAGCGAGTGATGCTAGGCGTGAAGAATTTTTATTTCAACAAAGGACAATACCAATAAAATCACAACCGAATGACTACTATCAAAACTACAGATCCGAACAACAGAATTTTAGACCGAACTACAACTACCAACAAGCAGTCAGCCAAACCAACTACACAAATCCGAACTATCCGAGACTAATAAATCAGAATACATTAAACGAATCCAACTACCCAATCCGTCAGGCATATCCAAGTAATAACTATCCTAATCAAAGATACAATCAAGCTCCAAACGACTCACTCAGACAGACGAATCAGCACTTCAATAACGAACAAATACAAAATTTTACGAGGAAAAAGCCAAGCGTTGAGCAGATAAATGAAGGTCTAGCAAATTTAAAAATAAAATACATAGAGGACAGCAACGTATACGACGATATGATCTGCCAACAGGGAAACGACTTGGGGCTCGCCGAATGATAACACCATTCCGAGCGAGTCCGAAAAATCATTTAGCCAATCAATCATATCCCACCTCGAAAACATATAATCCCCTTAGTTCTGTCTCAAATAATTCTCTAAACTCCACGTTCGACGTCTATCACATAAAGCCCATACAAAGATTAGAAACTACGGAAATTAATACAAAACCGATACCAATGAGTTACGAATCACAACTGAGTTCCGCCTCAGACCATAATAAAATAAAACAACTGAGTACCGCCTCAGAAAATAAAATAATAAATCAACTGAGTTCCGCCTCAGACTATAAAGAAATTAATCCACTGGGAACCTCCCCAGATCGTAAACAAATAAATTCACTGGGAACATCCCCAGAAATTAAAAAAATTAACCCGCTGGGAACCTCCCCAGAAAATAAAAAAATTAATCCACTGGGAACCTCCCCAGATAATAAAATAAATCCACTGAGAACCTCCTCAGTCAATAATAAAATAACAAATCCACTGAGAACCTCCTCAGTCAATAATAAAATAACAAATCCACTGAGAACCTCCTCAGTCAATAATAAAATAACAAATCCACTGGGAATCTCCCCAGCTATTAAATCAAATCATCTGAGAAAATCCTCAGTTAATAAAAAAATAAATCCTCTGAGTACCGCCTCAGACAATAAAAAAATAAATCCTCTGAGTACCGCCTCAGACAATAAAAAAATAAATCCTCTGAGTACCGCCTCAGACAATCAAAAAATAAATCCTCTGAGTACCGTCTCAGACCTTAGAATAAGTAAATTAAGTTCCAACTCGTCTATGAGTTCTCCTCCAAATTTTATCTCAGAACGCAATAGTTTAAAATCAAGTTCCGTCGTGGGTAACGAAATAATCGAGCCATTGAGTACCGTCTCAAAAGATCATCAAAGTGCTAAATCAAGTAATCAAGATACAATTACTTCAGCACACTCATCTCTAATACAAAAACCTACCCATGAGGCAAGAAATATGCCAAAGTTGAAAGAATCAAATGATAACATTGAGCCAATCTCAATATCAGAGTCTCAACCATTAGATTATAAGCGTTCAAAAAGCTCTAGCAGTGTTGCAATCCCAGTAGCACGAGACGCCAATTTTCTTTGTAGCGTAGAGCACTTTCGAGACCAGTTATCCGGTATTAATACGCTGAATAGTTTATTATATCCCGATACACAAGGTGAAATCACATCCAATTATCCATATCACCATTTCCAAACCAATATTCCCAATTACAAAACTAGGAAAAGAAAATAAAGAACTAATCAAACCTTAATATTCCTAGTAAATTTATAGTTTCAAATAAATCCATAATTTTTAATAAATCCATTATTTCAAATAAATCCATAATTTCAACCCAGTTCCTTTAATACTTCTCTATTGGATCATAATCAAAATTTAAAAATTAAAGAAAACACTTTTTCCCTTATGTCTCACAAAATTAACAAGCATGAGGAAACAAGTTCAAAATTGGCTATAAGATGAAGCAAAATTTTAACTAACATCAAAATCCAGACATTAAATCATAAAATTTAAATACATATAGATATAAAAAAAAAATATAAAAAAAAAAGTATCTAAAAAATTTCTCTTAATCAAATTGAAACACATAAAAAAAAAATAATAAGATTATACTGTTATTTAAAATATAAATCAAAATTTATTGAAATTTTTTGTTATCTAATGATAAATCTAGAAGCATTATCTAGAAATATTACATTTTAGTAAATTTAAAACTCTAAAATTACATTAAAAATAAAAATTAAAAACAGAAAAAATAATTCAAATTATCAATTTAAAAAAAAAATAAAATTATCAAATTTCAAAATTTTCTTTCATAAAAAAAAAAAAAAAAAAAATAAAAACAAAAACCCATACACATAAAATTCATATTTTAATATAAAAAAAAAAAAATTTTATGAAATAAATTAAAGCAAGGTCAAGTTTTTTCTTCATATATAAATTCCATTGCAAAGTATCGTATTACAAAACAGAATTTCATTTATATTATTTTTATGCTTTCACAACAATATTTATTTTACACAAACATATGTTAGCCTAGGTTAAGGTTAGATAAAAAAAAAAGAAATTAGAATCTTTCATTAGTATATTATGTAGTAAACAATTATGTAAGGTAGTTGAACTCAATGGTAGAAGAAAAAAGGATGAAGAAACAGGAAGTAAATAGATCCACATAATAAATGAAAAGGTTAAAATCAAATTTACAATGTTTCATTTAACATACATAACATCCAACTATACCAAGATGCACCACAAATTTATCCCAAGTATTGAAGTACATTGGAAGTCATCTCACAACGGTATATCACCATTAATCGAGACATCATCATAATTACGACATGCACGACAACATGAGAATTCCGGCATATGCAGCACACAAAAACAGCTGAGCTTTAAATACAACTACATCAAGAGCGCTATAATAATTATTGTATTATCATAAGTCAATAAATGTTAACACAATTAGACAAATAGAGCTATTTATCATTTATCCCGCCATCCTGATGAAATATAGACGCCATCACTGTACATCTCAAAACACTACATATGCATGTCCAGCAACTCATAAAGAGGGTCCATTTAATATACCGTCATCGAGCCATCAAAGAGACAACGAGAATACTTAGAAGAGAATGCATCCAGATCAAAGCGAAAAAGGAAAATTCAAAGATGTTATAAAGTTAATGTAAATTGTAAAATGATTTAAATCCGAGTAATTTGAGCGAATCAACAAGAAGACTTCAAGAATAAGCAGCAGTGACAAGAACACATGATGAACAACGAAACTACCATACAAAACAGTTCAAAAATAGATATTAAAATAAATTATAATTGTAAAATTAGACATAACTATAAAAATACATATATATATATATATACCTATATATGTCCCATAAGATTTTTCCTTCAGAAAAATCTCCATAAAGGGGGAAGGTATGTTGTGAACCAAATTATGAAATATCGTATGCATAAAAATATATAATAAAGTCTGGTGATAATGAAATATAAGGAAATACAAAATTGTCAAAATTAAAATAAAACGTCTGGTAATAATAAAATGTGGGACATCAATAATAAATAAAATATATGATGTAACCCAAAGTAAAGTAACGAAATTAATATATAATGACCCAAAATAAATAAAATATGAGGAAAAGAAATTTTATGATAAACAAAAATAATTAAAAATATGAATATGGGGAAATGATTTTAGAATATCAGCAATTATATTTGTATATGTGTTGTTGTTGGAAACACACAATATTTTAGTATATAAGAACCAAAATTGTAACTAGAAATTCATTCGTAATTCAATATTCGTAATTCACATTTAATTCATATTTGGTAATTCATAATTCGTAATTGGAGACACTGTTACCTCCTTAGAAAATAAAAGTAGTTTAAATAAAAAGTAAGAAAAATAATAAATTTGTATCACTACTCGAGAATTTGGAAGCAGCTTATTAACAACACCAACAAATTGGTAAGTATAAACTAACGTGCAACTACTAACAATCGTGGTCGAGGTTTCTTTAGACCAACTAATTGAGAGAAAATCGGCGTAATTGCTGTAATAATTGATTAGTTGAGAAGGAGAAATTTCTTAGTTTAAGATTATTCAACTAACATAAAATATCTCCTGTGAGTCGGTTCTCTATAACTAACCATAGAAACCACTCACCATCTATAACTATAAAACACAGATAGACATCAAATCAGTAGTTTAGGTTAGGTAAAATAGATGTATCGAACAATAACCATCGACAACATCTATAACATTGGCGCTGTAGATAAAGTTTCCGTTAGGGCACTCAAAACTCAAATAAGTTCAATTATACAATTTAAATAAAAATTTTCTCAAACAATTTCAATTATGCAATCTAAATAAATTTTTCGCATTCGAATAATTTCAATTATACAATTTAAATAATCTTTGCGTTAGGGCACTCGAATAATTTAGGTATACATTCATAAACAAAAATTTTCGTATCTGATTTCCTTGCATAGAGTTCATGCAAGACGAAACGGATCCAATAGTAAAAGTCAGTAGAGTTAGTGAATCAGATTTAGCAGTTGTTTATTCTCCTACATTAACAAGAAAGCGAATTAATAGCGATCCTAGTTTAAAATTAGAATCGGCTCTTACACAATTTAGAAAGAAAACAGTTCGTAGCATTAAAATAAAAATGGTAGCATTAACAGAAACAGAAATCCAAAATTTGGTTGAAAGAAGGGTACCAATCTTCTACGGTCAACATGACGTAGACACGAGTGAGGTACACTACTTCATTGAAGTGTGCAAGCACATCGGTCAAAAAGACGATTTTAAAACTCCAGCTTTAGCAGAAATACTTCTTGAAGAAGTTAAATTGCGGCTCCGTGGTAGAGCGTTTACATTAGTAAGAGACGCCAAAGTAAAGGACTTAAATGAACTTTACAAAGTACTCACTAAGAAATTCCTACCATTCCATTCCATAGAATCTTTAAGTAACAGATTGTATTCAGCCAGTCAGGGTAGATCGGAAGACTGCTCTGAATTTGGAACAAGAGTACAAGGTTACGCCCTTGATTATGAAGCAGGGGTTAGAGTTAAATTTGGTGAAGGAAATGGTTTACCAAAGCCATTCCTGGAAACGTTGCAAAGAGATGCTTTTGTCAGAGGATTAAAAAATGAAGTAATTAGAACACACATGACCATGATTTCGGATGCACCATTACCAGAACTAATTGAGAAAGCAAGCAGATTGGAAAGTCAATTGGGTTATAAACGAAATGATAAAACAGAACAACAGTGTGGTGATTCAGTTTGTCAAATCTGTGAGAAATTGGGACACGTCGCTAAAAATTGTCAGAAAAATAGCCAAAAACAAGCAACCCAACGCTCATTTGAAATTTGCCAATTGTGTGATAATATAGGCCATGTAGCTAGAAATTGTCCAATAAATAATTCCAGCCAAAATCAAGCAGCTCAGCACCTAACCTCGAGATTCTGTAGATATTGCAAGAAGCGAGGGCATTCATTAGAGGAATGTAGGGCGAGAGAAGCGAGTGATGCTAGGCGTGAAGAATTTTTATTTCAACAAAGGACAATACCAATAAAATCACAACCGAATGACTACTATCAAAACTACAGATCCGAACAACAGAATTTTAGACCGAACTACAACTACCAACAAGCAGTCAGCCAAACCAACTACACAAATCCGAACTATCCGAGACTAATAAATCAGAATACATTAAACGAATCCAACTACCCAATCCGTCAGGCATATCCAAGTAATAACTATCCTAATCAAAGATACAATCAAGCTCCAAACGACTCACTCAGACAGACGAATCAGCACTTCAATAACGAACAAATACAAAATTTTACGAGGAAAAAGCCAAGCGTTGAGCAGATAAATGAAGGTCTAGCAAATTTAAAAATAAAATACATAGAGGACAGCAACGTATACGACGATATGATCTGCCAACAGGGAAACGACTTGGGGCTCGCCGAATGATAACACCATTCCGAGCGAGTCCGAAAAATCATTTAGCCAATCAATCATATCCCACCTCGAAAACATATAATCCCCTTAGTTCTGTCTCAAATAATTCTCTAAACTCCACGTTCGACGTCTATCACATAAAGCCCATACAAAGATTAGAAACTACGGAAATTAATACAAAACCGATACCAATGAGTTACGAATCACAACTGAGTTCCGCCTCAGACCATAATAAAATAAAACAACTGAGTACCGCCTCAGAAAATAAAATAATAAATCAACTGAGTTCCGCCTCAGACTATAAAGAAATTAATCCACTGGGAACCTCCCCAGATCGTAAACAAATAAATTCACTGGGAACATCCCCAGAAATTAAAAAAATTAACCCGCTGGGAACCTCCCCAGAAAATAAAAAAATTAATCCACTGGGAACCTCCCCAGATAATAAAATAAATCCACTGAGAACCTCCTCAGTCAATAATAAAATAACAAATCCACTGAGAACCTCCTCAGTCAATAATAAAATAACAAATCCACTGAGAACCTCCTCAGTCAATAATAAAATAACAAATCCACTGGGAATCTCCCCAGCTATTAAATCAAATCATCTGAGAAAATCCTCAGTTAATAAAAAAATAAATCCTCTGAGTACCGCCTCAGACAATAAAAAAATAAATCCTCTGAGTACCGCCTCAGACAATAAAAAAATAAATCCTCTGAGTACCGCCTCAGACAATCAAAAAATAAATCCTCTGAGTACCGTCTCAGACCTTAGAATAAGTAAATTAAGTTCCAACTCGTCTATGAGTTCTCCTCCAAATTTTATCTCAGAACGCAATAGTTTAAAATCAAGTTCCGTCGTGGGTAACGAAATAATCGAGCCATTGAGTACCGTCTCAAAAGATCATCAAAGTGCTAAATCAAGTAATCAAGATACAATTACTTCAGCACACTCATCTCTAATACAAAAACCTACCCATGAGGCAAGAAATATGCCAAAGTTGAAAGAATCAAATGATAACATTGAGCCAATCTCAATATCAGAGTCTCAACCATTAGATTATAAGCGTTCAAAAAGCTCTAGCAGTGTTGCAATCCCAGTAGCACGAGACGCCAATTTTCTTTGTAGCGTAGAGCACTTTCGAGACCAGTTATCCGGTATTAATACGCTGAATAGTTTATTATATCCCGATACACAAGGTGAAATCACATCCAATTATCCATATCACCATTTCCAAACCAATATTCCCAATTACAAAACTAGGAAAAGAAAATAAAGAACTAATCAAACCTTAATATTCCTAGTAAATTTATAGTTTCAAATAAATCCATAATTTTTAATAAATCCATTATTTCAAATAAATCCATAATTTCAACCCAGTTCCTTTAATACTTCTCTATTGGATCATAATCAAAATTTAAAAATTAAAGAAAACACTTTTTCCCTTATGTCTCACAAAATTAACAAGCATGAGGAAACAAGTTCAAAATTGGCTATAAGATGAAGCAAAATTTTAACTAACATCAAAATCCAGACATTAAATCATAAAATTTAAATACATATAGATATAAAAAAAAAATATAAAAAAAAAAGTATCTAAAAAATTTCTCTTAATCAAATTGAAACACATAAAAAAAAAATAATAAGATTATACTGTTATTTAAAATATAAATCAAAATTTATTGAAATTTTTTGTTATCTAATGATAAATCTAGAAGCATTATCTAGAAATATTACATTTTAGTAAATTTAAAACTCTAAAATTACATTAAAAATAAAAATTAAAAACAGAAAAAATAATTCAAATTATCAATTTAAAAAAAAAATAAAATTATCAAATTTCAAAATTTTCTTTCATAAAAAAAAAAAAAAAAAAAATAAAAACAAAAACCCATACACATAAAATTCATATTTTAATATAAAAAAAAAAAAATTTTATGAAATAAATTAAAGCAAGGTCAAGTTTTTTCTTCATATATAAATTCCATTGCAAAGTATCGTATTACAAAACAGAATTTCATTTATATTATTTTTATGCTTTCACAACAATATTTATTTTACACAAACATATGTTAGCCTAGGTTAAGGTTAGATAAAAAAAAAAGAAATTAGAATCTTTCATTAGTATATTATGTAGTAAACAATTATGTAAGGTAGTTGAACTCAATGGTAGAAGAAAAAAGGATGAAGAAACAGGAAGTAAATAGATCCACATAATAAATGAAAAGGTTAAAATCAAATTTACAATGTTTCATTTAACATACATAACATCCAACTATACCAAGATGCACCACAAATTTATCCCAAGTATTGAAGTACATTGGAAGTCATCTCACAACGGTATATCACCATTAATCGAGACATCATCATAATTACGACATGCACGACAACATGAGAATTCCGGCATATGCAGCACACAAAAACAGCTGAGCTTTAAATACAACTACATCAAGAGCGCTATAATAATTATTGTATTATCATAAGTCAATAAATGTTAACACAATTAGACAAATAGAGCTATTTATCATTTATCCCGCCATCCTGATGAAATATAGACGCCATCACTGTACATCTCAAAACACTACATATGCATGTCCAGCAACTCATAAAGAGGGTCCATTTAATATACCGTCATCGAGCCATCAAAGAGACAACGAGAATACTTAGAAGAGAATGCATCCAGATCAAAGCGAAAAAGGAAAATTCAAAGATGTTATAAAGTTAATGTAAATTGTAAAATGATTTAAATCCGAGTAATTTGAGCGAATCAACAAGAAGACTTCAAGAATAAGCAGCAGTGACAAGAACACATGATGAACAACGAAACTACCATACAAAACAGTTCAAAAATAGATATTAAAATAAATTATAATTGTAAAATTAGACATAACTATAAAAATACATATATATATATATATACCTATATATGTCCCATAAGATTTTTCCTTCAGAAAAATCTCCATAAAGGGGGAAGGTATGTTGTGAACCAAATTATGAAATATCGTATGCATAAAAATATATAATAAAGTCTGGTGATAATGAAATATAAGGAAATACAAAATTGTCAAAATTAAAATAAAACGTCTGGTAATAATAAAATGTGGGACATCAATAATAAATAAAATATATGATGTAACCCAAAGTAAAGTAACGAAATTAATATATAATGACCCAAAATAAATAAAATATGAGGAAAAGAAATTTTATGATAAACAAAAATAATTAAAAATATGAATATGGGGAAATGATTTTAGAATATCAGCAATTATATTTGTATATGTGTTGTTGTTGGAAACACACAATATTTTAGTATATAAGAACCAAAATTGTAACTAGAAATTCATTCGTAATTCAATATTCGTAATTCACATTTAATTCATATTTGGTAATTCATAATTCGTAATTGGAGACACTGTTACCTCCTTAGAAAATAAAAGTAGTTTAAATAAAAAGTAAGAAAAATAATAAATTTGTATCACTACTCGAGAATTTGGAAGCAGCTTATTAACAACACCAACAAATTGGTAAGTATAAACTAACGTGCAACTACTAACAATCGTGGTCGAGGTTTCTTTAGACCAACTAATTGAGAGAAAATCGGCGTAATTGCTGTAATAATTGATTAGTTGAGAAGGAGAAATTTCTTAGTTTAAGATTATTCAACTAACATAAAATATCTCCTGTGAGTCGGTTCTCTATAACTAACCATAGAAACCACTCACCATCTATAACTATAAAACACAGATAGACATCAAATCAGTAGTTTAGGTTAGGTAAAATAGATGTATCGAACAATAACCATCGACAACATCTATAACAGTGGATTATTTCACTATTTATAATTATATTAAATAAATAAATTATGTTTTTAATTGTATTTATTAATTTTATTTTTTAGATTCCTTATTGTGAAATTTGATTTGATTTTTTTTTTATCTTGCGATCAAGATCGATTCCGATATTAAAATATCATCGTCAGTTGGTAATTGATTGTGATGGTAGTATAGAAAAAGTAATTACCAACTGACGATGATATTTTAATATCGAAATCGATCTTGATCGCAAGATAAAAAAAATCAAATCAAATTTCACAATAAGGAATCTAAAAAATAAAATTAATAAATACAATTAAAAACATAATTTATTTATTTAATATAATTATGAATTTAATACATAAGAAAAGTTTGTGTTTCTTTTCGGTACACAAGCGTGTACCGCCATTTTTATTAAATATATACTGGGATACCGTGAACCAGTATAGTATGATGGTTTGATGATATATTGGGATGATGATACAAAGGTATGATTGTGAGATGGTTTGATGTTATGATGGTTTAATCTATCTTCTTCTATATAAAGAAGAAAAGTATGTTACTTGATCGACTCAGGCGATTGCTTTCTTTGTTTTTTTTTGCACGAATCCTTTGTAGCAGTCGAATAGAAACATAGGGTTGTTGGTGATAAAAAAATGTTACCCCTTTCCAATCCTCCCCAGTGAGGCGCCATTTACAAGAGGTATTTTTAAAACTTCACGGATTGGTCAAAACACGTGTATCATTATTTTTTAACGTTGATGGTAATGATGATAGTATAGGTGATGGTGATCGTAATGGGGGATACCATCATCATCACAATCATCATATTGTGATGATGATGGTATGGTGATAATGATGCTGATTGTGATTGTGATTGAGATTGTGATTGTGATTGTTATGGTATATTAGTATGATTATATCAAGGGTGGTGTGATGATATGAAGGCATGATGGTAACATGATACAATGAGGTGAAGGTATGAGGGAATGATGATGTGATGGTTTGCTGGTACGATGGTTTAATATTATATTTGTATGATGGTGTGATGGTTTTGATGGTTTGGTGGAATGATGGTATAATGATATGAAGGTTCGATGGTAACACGGTACAATTGTGGGATGGTATGATGGTAAGCGGGTATGATATTATTATGGTATGGTGGTGTGATGATATGGTGGTGTAATAGTATGATGGTTTGTGGTTAAGACGGTCTAATGGTTTAATGGCACGATAATGTAACTGTATTATGATGTGGTGGTATGATGGTGTGATAGTATCAATCAGCACGATATTTTGGTGTTATAATTGTATGATTATTAATGATAACGGTATCATCCTCAAAATCTGTCTTTGGAAGCATGTTAAGCATATTTCAATGACAACACGCGAGTTCATCTGTAAATCTACGCCTCATCGAGGGATACGCCAACTTCTTCGATTAAGTAAAGCAAGAATGTAAGCACAATGAAGAACTTGAGGGAATTTTTTTTTAAGTATAGAACTCAATTACCTGAATCATGAGGGTCTTATGGTATGGGAGTTCTGTCTCACATGCTCACATTCAATATTTACTTCCCAGAGACGCAACCTCCTATACAAATAATTAGAAATTAACAGTGACAATAATTAGAAATTAACAGACCTATAGCCAACAGATTGCCAGAAGTCGATCCTTCTCATTGGATACAAAGAAGGCACCTTCATTCCGAGAATAGGAATTTCAAAAAATTTGTGTGTTTTAGCACCGGGAGCAAAATTAAAAAATGTGGTTTACAAGCAAGCATTGCGGTGAACCTAATAAATTATTTTTGCCTTGATTTTATTCAATTCACTTGAGAAATTGTATTCAAATGCGCCTTGCTGTATTTCTAATTATATTTAAAATAAAGCACCTGTTGAAGTACACCAATTGAATTTTAACCCTGCTTTGAATTTTAACCCTGCTGAATTTAAGCATGCCGCATTACTTATATGAAAAAGTTCTTCTATTTTATGGGTACTGGATGTTAATGCACGATGAGTTGCAGATTAGTTGTGACTTTAAAATTACCAACAATTTTGAGCGCTCCATTTTGCTTCGTCGCTTTTATGATTGGGGCACTAAATTGAGTAGCGTGCGGCAATGTATTGTGAAAAATTAATGGTTCGAGACCTAAAATATTTTGTTTGGAATTTTGTTCTTAAACCGAAATATATATCAAATATAAACATATAACAATTCCGAAAATTAATCGAAATTCAAATTTTTAACTGTTAATTTGAAACTTTGAATTTTTTTCATTTTCAAAGTTAACAACAATGCAATTGATAGAATTAAGTTTTTTAACCGCACTATACTAGGCAAACTGTGCATCTTTGCAATAATACATTATTGCAATAGCAGAGAGATATACAAATTATTTGTCTGCCTATACTAATAAAAATGAAATACTGTATGTATGTGTGTATTGCTGTTTACACGTTTCCATGCCATTCATCACACCAAATTTAAACATTGCGTAGTGGTTTCACACGAAAATTAGCAGGTTCTCTTAGTATTTTCGAAAGGGTCTAGCCCCTTGATCTAATTGCCCCAATAGTTTTTCTAAAATTTCAATTTAAAAAAATACAGGACTAAGTTTAGATAAAGGGTTAAATGAAATTAATCGTATAATCGAATCCGAAGTGGTAGCTTCCTTGATTTAGGGGAGTTAAAATATCTATTACCACATTTTGAAGAGTGCACTGGAAAAACGATATAAGTTAATTAAAAAAATGAGATTTTGGTGCAATCTTTCCTAAAATAAAAATATTTTATTTACCCCGGGCAACGCTGGGTACCAGCTAGTACTAAATAAAATTCATTTACTAAAATGGAGACAACATAGATTTGACCAAAAAATCAAAAATATTTAAATAAGTTTAAAAATGTATACCAGAAAGTAGAATAGAATCGTAGCAACCACCGGTAGCTTTGATGGTTAAGGCGGAACACGTTCTGATGAGGTTATTGCATGTATGGTATAAGGGTTCGAATTCCAGCCGGAGTCAATAAAAAATAGGTAAGTGAAAAATAATAATATAATTAATAGTAATTCCAATGTCAAAATATAATTAAAAAATAATTAAAAGTATTAGATGAAAAATAAAAATAATAATATCGTAGTATAGATTAAAAAAAATAATGAAAGTGAGGAGAATGGAATTAATAAATCTTGTGTTATTTTTATGAGTATTTTCCAAAATCATAAATCGGTTTTATATTAGTCATTAAGTGAAGCATTATGACCTAATCATTTAAACACCAACGAAGAGTTATTGTGTGATCAGTCTTTTCTCGGTCATTATAAGTCATTTAACGATCCGTTTTTAGTCATAGTATTGAATTCATTTGATCATACAGTTGTTTCTACGATTTACATTTATGACCTGGTCATAAAAGAAAATCATACAGGATTATATATGAATGAATTAAAGTCGTAAAAATCGGTCATTTTCGATCATACAAGCATCAAAAATTGGCAAATGATGATGTTTTTATGATTTTTATTTATGACTATGTCATAAAATGAAACCATAGAAGAGGATATGTACTCGATTTAAAGGCTCATTATACGATTTCTGGTTTGCTGGGAGGTATCTACATAATTTATTTAGAAAGACGCTAATCAAACTTTGTTGCTTTAAAAGTTTCTATTAAAGTTGTTTGATTCAATGGAAGTTGAGCCAAAGTAGGTTTAATCGACGATTACTAGCTGTTTCTAAATATTTGCGCGCACTATTGATTTAGCGTTGAAGGATTGCTTTAAGTTAAAAAAACTGCATCTGATATTTTATCAGCAAAAGACATAATTTTGTCCTTAATCTTACGAAACTCAATGATAAAAAGTAAGTGTGTCTTTTTTTGATATAATATTTACCATTTGAATGTTCAATGACTATAGCATGTAGCAACAATATTCCTCGATTTTATTACCTACACATATTTAGTTACCGCTGTAACATGCATGGGAACACTAAAAATAAGCGAATACAAATTTAATGTAAACACAGATTACCCATTCTAGCTGACAACATTTTTCTAACGGCGATTTAACAAAAAATTGTTGTTCTTAAAAATGCCTACCTAGACTTCTTTTAATTAATGAAGGTCTTTATAAATATAATTCCAAAAAGCTCCTTTTCCGGTGGAGCCTAATCGGATCTTAAGATTAAGGTGCATATGCCCACTTCAGTCAACTTCACCACTCATCGCAGTCTGAATGCGTACTGCTTCTGGGGATGGTCATAGAATACGGTCATAAGCAAAGCAACCTTGATTATACAAGCCATAATCTAAAAAACATTTCCATAGTAAAACACATAAAACATATGGGAAATCACATTCTTTCCTAAGACAAATTTGTAAATGAAAACGTTGCAAATTCTTAATTATGATTTCTGAAATATTTTCATAAATGTTTGAATTTCAACATATATAAATCTCGTTTAAGTAAATCGTTTTCATTTTCTTGTAATAATTGATTTATTTTAACCAAAATATAAAAAAAAGTTCATAACAACAGCATTCTGATCAATTAAAAAAGAAAAGCTTACTACAAATCGTGTGCATTAAGTCAATGTACATAGATGGCAGTGGCTAGTAAACATTTTGAAAAATCGTAGCAAAAATTGCGACCTGGGGAAATTTGAGTTTAAAAATTGTAGGATAAGCAAAACAAATCACAAAATATTAAGAACGTGTCATAATTGTGTGATTAAATAATTTTTTTTCGTATTTCTCTGCCAACAATTATTATAGACATCTAACGTACACTAGTAAAACTAAAGATAAATTTAGCAATTATTATTTTAATTTGTCAGAGCCAACTTTGATGTATTTTTCAAAATGAAAGTTCGAAAAATATATTTTAGAAATAATTTAAATTTAAAATTTCTGCAATTAATATTTACTTAATACCAATATACCCTTCCTGTATATTACTGCTAAAGATATGTAGAACACTTTTGTATAAACATTTTGTAACATTTTTGCTGTTTTCATTGAAAAACTTGAAGCTAAAAAACACCATTTTTACTATGGATTCCTATAGAAATCAGTGAAAAGTTATACCACTAAAAATGCTTCTAAGAAATACGTCATAATGATTATGGCTCTATACTCTAGAAGGCTCTGACATAAGCCGTATATTTCAAATTTATACAATAAGTTGAATTTGGACTTACAATAAATACAAAACTAAATAAAAACAAATACAGATTGCCACACTCCACGAAATCAGAAATAAATTCACAAATTCAAAGCGTCAGTCCTACTTTCATATAACCCTAACCGTCTACCCTTTAATGAAATCTTAGAGCAAATACGTAACTCAGCATCTTGAAAATTTGCTTGACTAAATCACCTCTAGCACAATTAAAATTATGTGCGAAGGCAATCGCTAGGACATCCAACCACATATATTTCACCTAATTGTCGAGGAAATTTAGTTTATTTCGTTGCATTTAAACACTCACGGCATTCATTAGCATTGGATTACATACGTGCATTTGATATGCAGTAGGATACTGAATATCTAAACGCCAGGGTGATGATGATTACTCCAATTTTGGGCCCAGAATATGTAACTAAAGCAAGCGTGCTAGTTTCACGAAAGATCGAGACACTGGATCCTGCAGGAAAATGTCAGCCAAATGGAATTCAGTTGAACGGTGATTCAAGATGAAAATCTGCCAACTGCAACACTAGATTGAATCTGAGACAGCATCGCTCGAACTGCGACGGCAACGCTCACGAGTACAAGCGGATTAGAGAGAGGGATGAGTGGGAAAAAGAAGAAAAGGAACGGGCCCACTGGAGAAGTAGCACCGCGATAAACAGAAAAGTTGTATTATGCATTTTCTCGAAAGCTCAGAGCCGCATTTTTAATTGTGGGATGCCATCACCTAACTGGATTTTATAAATCAATTTTCGCTTGTAGTACAAAAATTGAAAACAGATTATTCCTCTTAACAAGTTTTTATTTTGCTATTTATTATTCTCAAATAAATTTTATTAACAATTTATTTAACCTACAAATTTTGAAATATTATGAGGATTAGGCCTACCAGAGAAACTTCAATAAAAATGACACATTAATTATCCTACCCCTTGGGTAATGTGGAAATGGATTCATTTTTTGTGTTTTCTTTCAAATCTAGGTTATTCAATATTTTGATATCAAATTAAAAAAATTCAATATAAAATGTACGCAGTTTTTCAAACCAAATTGAAATTTTCTGTTAAACCTATAAAGAAGCAAAAGTTAGGAAAATATTTATAAAACAATTTATTTCAATTTCAATATTATATTTCTAATAAGATAAAAATATGCATGCAATAATTTTATCTAATCTCAACACTTTCTGACTAAATATCTATTTTTATTTGCTATTTGACCGATTTAAGCCACCCAAAGTGGTATTTGCCGCCTTAATTAATTATTCTGGTTTATATAAATAAAATTTGTTTATGAATTTTAGAAATTGAATTATATATTCAAGATTATCATAAATCTTAAATTTGATTGAAAAAACAGTGTGTATTTTTTGTTGAAATTATTTAATTTGTTATGAAAATATAGAATTACCTAGATTTGAATAAAAATTAAATTTATTGCTTGAAAATGATATGTACAAAATTTACTAATTGACCTTGTTCGGTACAACTTTCAAATCGACAAAATTTACAATAAATGAGGCTAATTATTTAAAAGTTAATTTCCAAAATAAAAACAAAAAGGACAAATGGGAAACCACTGTTCAATTCTCTGCAAAAGGAAGATTTAATTTTAAAATTAGCACGGAAATCTCCATTTTTCAATTTTTGGGATGTTATTTCATATTCGATAACGATAATGAAAATTATGAAATAAGTTCCAAAATCAGCATATGAACTAAATCCTCAATTTTAATGAAGTAAATCCCCAACTTTTGGGGATTCATTGCATTTTAGTAAGTGTTGTCAATTTCCGTGGTAATATTGGGAATTTATTTTCAATAAATGAATCTGTCTCCACATCACTCATAAGAGGTTGACATTTTGACCTTTGACCAGCATTTTTTATTTTGTTTTTGCTCACTAACTTATTGAAATGGAATTTTTTACATTTCAGTTTCTAATTTTTTAAGGGTGACGCCATCAGTATTAACGTCTACGTCATCAAATTAAAAGTCCAAAGTCACTGCTCCTGAGGCTAACGTTGACCTTTGACCTTGATCGGGACCCATACATTTTCTGGATTTTAACTTTCACTTTAACTTTTTTACTTTAACTTCTTACTTTAACTTTTCCAGCCCAAAAACACATGTAACCTTA
Organism: Tipula helvola; assembly: GCA_963556165.1. NCBI lineage: Eukaryota > Metazoa > Arthropoda > Insecta > Diptera > Tipulidae > Tipula > Tipula helvola. The sequence continues at coordinate 347,709,190 of OY744481.1, read as the reverse complement.
TAGGTTACAAAATGGAATAAAATCCGCCATCTTGGATTTTTTGTCGGTTCATGATTTGAAATAAAATTCTTCATAAGAGCAAGTATGTATGTACATCCGATTTGGTATGTACATATGAGTTTCATTGCTTAAATATAACGATCTTTTCGTTTTCATTTAATTTTAACCTCACCAAACTAGATTTTTTTTATTCTTCACTTAAGACAAAACATGAATATACATATGTATGTTCTTTTATCATGCAACAAATAAATTACACTAAAACGACCTTCATACTGGGTAGGGATTGCAATTTTACCGGGTTTTACCGGTAATACCGGTTTTAGGACGAAATTTTGTAATCGGTTTTACCGATATGGATTGGAACCGTAGTTTTCAATGTTTTGTGTTCGCATTTATTATTTTTTTTTTAATTTTCATAACAAAAATTTGCTTCTAAAACCGGTATTATCTATTAACGGTAATACCGGATTTCAATCCCTAATACTGGGTGAGTCTTCTAAAATCATGCGTCCGATGTTGAAATTGTTTTTTATTTATTGTTTTTTTGTTTTCTAATTTTTGAATTTCAGAGTTTTAACTTTAACTTCTAATTTTCCAGCCTAAAAATACAATCTGATATGGTGGACTCAAAACGGAAAAATTCGGCATCTTGGATTTTTTTTTTGTCAGATCACACTATCAATTTATATAATTCATCATTATAATATATACATAAGAGCAATTATGTCTGTGCATCCGATTTTGGGTGTACACAGTTACACACTAATGCGGAGGTCGTTAGCAACAATTTATAGAAATTTACTCTGAGTCTGAGAATAATTTTACACAAGACCGGTTTCGATGGTCATGTTTGAACACGATTTCAATATTCCATTCTGGAAAGAGTAAATTCAGATCACGAGAGGTTTTAACAAACGATTCGTATTATTGTCTAACATGATTGAACAAGATTTGTTTATGATTGCAATTCAAAATATTGTTGTTGTTGTTTTCTTGACTCATATTAACAGTTTAAATCGAACATATTTTGAATACAACCATTAAATTTTTTTATTTTTTAATATTTTAAATTTATAATATTATTTACAATGACAATACGATTATAATTTAATTGCTTGATTTTCTTTTATAAAATCAAAATATTCAATACTCTTTGCAATATTAATAAAGTCGCATTTTGGGGACCAAATTGTATGTTGATTCCATGGATCTTCATTGTCGGCCCAGTTTTTCATAATTGCTCCACAAGAAAACCATTCAATCCAATCAAGTATCCCGCTGCGGATAATGCATCAATCAGGTACTTCAAAGCTTTAGGCCAATTCTTCCGGTATGAATCCTTACGATTGTTGTACTTCATATATTCTGGCGATTCCATAATGAATGTATCTTCAATGTCAGAATAATCAGGATACATCTTTCTTCTAAAGTTTAATTATGACTCTGGTTTATCAACTAATTTGATTGTTATTTATACAATTTTAAACAACATTGAAGAAATAATCATCTCATAGTCAGGAACTGTTTTCTTTTTAACTTTTAACGTTTTTAAGTTTTTAAGTGTTTTAGATGGATTAAACATAAATAAGATAATTCCAAGTTGTGAATCGCAAAATTAACGTTATTTCCTATTCTGAACGAAGAAAAACGTTCACGTTCCTAACGTTAAAAAGACCCACGTTTGTTTGGTTGGGTTTTTGAAACGTTTTTTTCATTTATATGACAAAGAAGTAAATAATTTAGCAAACAATTTGTATTTTGAATTAGTAAAACGAATATAATTTGGTTGCCGTTAAATTTTAGAATTTCATAATTAAATTAACAGTAATTTAGAGAACAGACAAGAGAAAATGCAACGCGCAACAGAGATAAGCAAACAGCGAATTAGAGACAAGTGGTTCACATAACATAAGAAGGGAAACATCCAAACATACCCATGTATTCGAGACAAATGGAAACGTGCAGAATAACGCAATAAACTCAACTAATTGGCCTTCTCAAATTATTCGAGATAACGTCATTAAATGTTTACCAAAAGTCCGCGTTTACTTTCCGAGCCAGACAGGCTGAAAATCAAAAAAATTAATAGTGCCAGGACGTCTACAGCTATAAGACAACCTGATGGTATTTTAATATAAGCATTCCGGAAAATTTAAAATATTTAGATGTAGAACTATTTGTACATTCGGAAAAGATGTTCGATAATCAAAAATTGATTTTTTTACGAACGCAATCAACCCTTAAACATCTGGGAAAAGCAGAATGCTAGCTTATGGGTGGGTCGTTCGAATTGGTTCCAGTATTAGTTTCCAGCAAAATTCAACATGGAATAGAACGACGAAAATTTTTCTTTACAAATTCTAATGCTAAATGTTTAGCTTTTGTACCAGCAAATGAAGTTATGGTGGATTACAGTGAACTAAAAAGATCGATGGATTCGGATACTCGGAAAATAGCGATATGGTTTGAAAACAACTATTTACCCGGGATAAAAACCAAGAGTAGATCAGAACGTAAACCCGCTTATTCTCCAAATTTTTGGAAAATTTCGGATGATATAATAGCAATTTCCCGCGTAACCAGAACACTGTGGAAAGTTGGCATCGGCGGTTGCAAGTAGTAATTGGGAAACCACACATTGGGCTTTACCAACTTGTATCTGAGTTAGAAAAGATAATAGCTAAACCTTGTCAAGTAAAAAAAACCTATTATAGCACGAAATATAAAAATATCCAAATTATCAAACAAAAGCAGAATATGGATAAAATTAGTTATTTAAAAAATATAGCCAAATATGACACTGTGAAAATGAATTGGAAAATGATTTTATTTTTTTATTTTACTTTACTATTTATTTCCATAAGTGAATTAAAATTGTTTAGTTGTTTTATGAGTTAACCATTATTCGTTCTTTTCATAACGACCTATAAGGTAAAAAAAGAAATACAATAGGATTCCTTTTTACTAACCCTCTTAATATTATTGTTTATTCGAATATTTTTAATCATTTTAATATATTTTCAGAAAAAGTAATTTTTTGGCTGCGAAAGTAACATTTTGAAAAAGTAAGATATGAAGAATCATGATTTCAAGAAAGTAAGATTCGTCAACAAGTAAGATTTTGATAAAAGTGAGATTTTAAGAATTAAAATTTCGATATGCTTCCGGAATAATGGTATGATGAAATAATTGTTTAAGGTTATGATGGTGCGAGGTTAGGTATGCCGGTATGATTATACATTGCTAATGGTACGATACTAAAGATTCTAATTCTGGCATGACATAATACTTCGAATTTTCATATGATATGTTGATTTCTGACATAATTTATTGAATGGTGGTAGCTTGGATATATAATATCTCATCGGGTTGATAGTTAATTTTATCACTTGAACCAAACAGTACAAATCATAAAAGGAAAAACTAATGATGATCGCCGGTGGCACAGTGGTTAGCATACTTGCTTTACGCTCCGGAGGTCCCGGGAAAAAAAGAAATGGTACGATGGTGAATAGGGTTTGACTTGAAATTAAGTTGGATTTGAGTGAGACGTTCTATTAGGGATTCATTTGGGGTCGAGTGTGGGGTTTAGTGGGAGGTTAGATTGAGTTAAGAACATTCACGCATGTAGCTTTGAAGTTTATTTACGGTTGATTTAGTAATTAAGTTGAGAGTAGCGGTTAATTTGGTGATGACAGTTAGGATTGTGTTGCGATTGAGACGGTAGTTGAGTTGTAAATTTAGTTGGAGGTTGAGCTGAATGGAGTTGAATTAAATCAAAACCGAAGTTCTAATCACCTCATGATGTTTCAGCCATTTATATTTTAAAAGATAGTAAGCATAGACAAAATTTCACTGAGACCACAAAATATTAATAAACTATCAACTCCTATATCTCCATTGACTCTTACTTTTTACAGATCTTAACTTAAGTGAAACAATCCTTACCCAATACTATAATTTTTTACACATATTTAATTTCCATATGCCAATTGTGACCAACGCTTAGCTGAAAACTTAAGGATGTCCATGTTAAATAAGAGGTATTATAGCTTGGCTTGTGTTTATTAATTCGAGACAATTTTTTTATTTTTTATTTAGAGTAAAGTAATTTTGTATGCTTCAATGTTTACGGCCTTGCCCTGATCCCTGAACTTTACCTGTTTTTGTTTATTAAATAAGAACTAGTTTCTCATTATTTGGAATAATTCAATAATATTGTTGTTTAGTTATGATTACTAATTTTTCTTCACACGCAAACAACATATTACTGTTCCAATTCTTATTTATATTTACCTATTTTAGCAAATAAAACATTTTGTATACTATAAAAACCTTTATATTTTAACGATACCTAATCAGAAATTAATAAGCTTTACAACAACTAAATTGAAATGATATACATTAGATTGGTATATGATACCAAATATATTCCCAAAATAAAATGGGTTAATAATAAATATAGTCAGGTCTAGATTTGTGGCTTATAAATCTCGAAAATTTAATAAGGTATTAAATTGCAGCACCTTTCGCGTATGTATATAAAACAATGATTTAATTGTCGATCAATATAAATAAATGTTCGTGGAAACAGTTTTCCAATCCTTTTAAAAATCCGATATTCGTACATATTTCATGAATATGTACATGCCAAAATAAAAAACATATTTTGATATGTTAAATTTATGAACTTGACATAATGGATACATAATGCCAACATAATTTTTTTTTTCCTTCCAATCTTCTGTGTACAATATTATATAGACTAGATACACATAATTCATTCATAAATTTCCATGTTGTTTGTATATTTACATGATAATATATAAATGACATATTTCTCATATTACGAGAATATGTATAACACGATTTCATACAATTTATTACATCTAGCTATAGTCTAAACATTTTTTTTTTATTTTCGTACTTAAGCATATTAAAACGATATAAATATATATTTTGGAATTAGAGTATAATTTCTAAATTTGTCAGATTTTCCCTAAACATTTTATTGATTTATTAGTTGAAGTTATAGTATTAATTTATTTATTCATGTTTAGTTTAATTTAAATATCGTGTAATCCGTCAATCAGCATTATATTTGGTATTAAACTTAGTTACAAATAAATTTATGGGACAATTATCCTTTATTGCACATAGCTAGTATATATAGAGAGAAAAATAACGATATTTGGAATACAAATTATGATTTTTTTGTTTTTTTTTATGGTTGCGGCAAATTTGTGCAATATCTAGCTATATATATTTTAGAGCAAACTTTGTAAACGTAGTCGGTAATACCCAAAAACCGGAATTCTATATACATTTTTATAAGCGGTTTTGATTTTTTTTTTAATGACAGTAGTTTTTGTAATAAAAATTAATTAGATAATATTGTGCTGATCATGGGGCCACCATCTAAATTTTAGAGGAGTCTTTTATATTTTTATATTCACATTTTTGTATACTTTAAAAGACTTAGATGATTGTGAAAAACTACTATTCTTATCCATTTAATGATATCCTTTGTTAGACAATCCCTAAGCCTGCAAATATTGATGTGGAAGTTATTATTAAGAGCTTCAATTATTTTAATATAATCATAATTTTCTTGAATAATTATGTTTGCCTACTTAGATGAGGTGCGAAAAATACATCTTCGAGGTCTGGAATCGGTTCGAGATCCACTGAATGGAGAATTTTGCTCTATATGCGGTGCATGCGGTATAATGTATTAAATCCTGAGTTCGAAACCCATCAGCTTATTTTACAATACACGAATTTGTTACTTTGAGCGGCAATTGCAGAATAACTACAAAACACCATTCATGAAGAACGAAGGCATGTGCTAAGAACCAATAATGCGAATATGAATTTGAAGAAGCGCAGGACTTGAAGGAAGAGTACAACCAAATAGGTACAAACAACAAGAAAGCACAAAGACTATCAAGTACCACTGCACCTATTACGATGATTCTCAAACTATAATCAATAAGGACGCATTAAAGAAATACGTTGAAATCTAGCCTAATCAATCTAAAAACATCTTTTTATTTTTGGGTAAAACTAATTTATAATAAATTGCGACACCATTTTCTAGTTTTTTTAAAATAATAAACTATATAAATAAGCTTATTTATCTAGAACTAGGCCAACCCGCCTGAAAACCCATAACAAAAAATATATAGGCGCAATAAAATAAAGCAGTAATGTGTATACAAGTTTTACGTTTAAAATGCAAACTATATAGTAAAACTGTGCAACATCGACACCCCCTTGAAGCTATCCCAGACTTTCATCCCAAATTTTTTTGTCTATACTATTAAAGTGTACGAACAATAAAATCCATCTCAGACTTTTTCGAGAGAAAAATCCATCCCAGGATTTTTATTTATTATAAGATTATTTTTTGTATAGTTAAAAATAAATAAAATAAAAATACAAAGAAAAAACCTTCTGATCAGGATTATCCCTCCGTCAAAGAATTTTCGCTACGTTAATTAATATTTTGCCTTCCCGCATACTTAAATTTGAATAAAAAAAAATAAAAATAATTCTTCTGATCAGGATTATGGTGGGACTGAAAATGTGTTATGTCAGTTAAGTAGAGGCTTCCCTTTACTATCTCTTGGCCAATTCTGAACTTTCAGAGGTTGGCTTGTTAGAATTTTTGCTACATCAATAAATGTGTTGCCTTCCCTTAGTTAAAAATGAATAAAATAAAAAAAATTCGGGGTAGGCTGTGTCTTCTACACGGCCGTAGGTGTTTTCCGTGATAACCTTTATAAGAGGTGCGAGAAATGGCACGATGTATGGGTTTGTTAAAATAAATTTCTTTATTATTAGCATCATGAAATGAGAGTACAGTGATTGTTTGCAAACGATTAAGTACTGGGCGATGGTATGAGAAGTATGATATGAAGCGCAGGGTCTCAACGGAGCTATGCCTGACGGATGTGAGTTCCAGACAAGTGCCTCCCAAAGCCGCCGAGGCTAGTGTGGTGGACACGCAGTCTAGGTCAAATATATATCAGAGTCCACACTGACATATGACCTATCAGATCAAGCATTCCCCCTTTATAGTGCACTCTAGCATTGTAAATCGCCACTTTGTAGATCTAAATTTTAATTAAAATTTATGTGAAAATTAATTATTTTAATTTACAATAAATTATCTGCCACAGTTTCTTTACGCACAAATTGACACCAGAATTACTCCGGTCAGATAAGTGAGTCTCATGGTTGGTTGTAAATCGCTGTTTTGTTCTTTGTAATTTTAATTAAAATTAATGTGATGATTAATTATTTTGATTTAAAATAATTTACATGTCACAGTATTATTAAGCACAAATTAATAACCGAATTGCTCCGATCTGATGAGGCATTCTCTTGCTATAGTGCCCTCAATCTACATAAATTCCTACTTTGTGGTTTGAATTTTTAATTAATATTTATGTGGAGACTAATTAATTTAATTTAAAATTAATTAGCTACCACTGGTTTTTTACGCAAAAATTGACACCACCGGATCTCCGATCGGGTGAGCCGTTCTCTTGCTACACTGGTTCAAGCATTTAAATCGGCCAAAATCAGAGGTTCGCGGCGCGGGTTCCTGTGCCGCCCGATAACGTCACTGCGATAATATTATGCATGACTCATACATCCGAAAGACCAATCTAAGCAATCATATATTTAAATTAAAGGTAGTGCTTATAGTTGATGAGTAATTGCCCACGACCAAGGGCTAAACTACAATCGCTATTTTCTTGTTTGAATTTTTAATTAAAATGTATGTTTAGATTAATTAATTTAATTTAAAATAAATTAACCACCACTGGTTTTCTACGCAAAAATTGACATCAGCTGATCTCCGATCGGATGAGCCATTCTCTCGCTACACTGGTTCAAGCACTTAAATCGGTCGAAATCATGCGGTGTAAAACGTTATCACGTCAAAACAAATTAAAAAATTCTTCTGATAAGGAATAATTTTGGGCCTGGAAATTTTGTATGCCTCTACAGTAAGGGCTTAACCTATATAACAAATTTCCAGGCCCACCATTATCCTTATCAGAAGAATTTTTTTTAATTTTTTTTATATTCATTTTTAACTATGGGAAGGCAACACATTTATTGATGTATAGGAAACATTCTAACAAGCGAACCGAGTTAAGAATGGGTCGCAATAGAACCCCATACTAAACCGATAAAACAAATTTCCAGGCCCACCAGAAGAATTTTTTTCAAGTGTTTTCTTATTCATGTTTTACTATGAGAAGCAACACATTTATTGCGAAATTTATTTATTTTTTCGCTGGCGCTCCATCCGTTAAAAAATTATTACGAAACATCATAATAAAGCGGCCAAATCTCATAGAGGGATTTCATTATGAAGTTCCGTAATAATTATTTAACGGATAGTGAGTAATTAATTCATTGGTACAACATTAAACCAGTCGTGATTTTTCCATCACCCGCCGGGAATCAAACCCGGGACCTCCGGAGCTTAAAGCAAAGGTTAAAGCAAGCATGCTAACCACTGTGCTACCGGGGCGACAACCATTCCATATCAAACATGATTCATATAAGGCCTATGTACGTGGAAAAGTTATCTTGACAACCGCCTAAGAAAGGGAAGGGACTCATTTATTCTGGTTTCCTTCTACGTACGTCGAGTCGGCTGGAATCATCGAACCGGTTGAGCTTGTTGAACTCTCACGATATGGTTGTTGTCTGCGGGGATATCAATGATCGCCGCGCATATTGGGTTGCCATAATCAAAATTCCAATGGTTTTAATTTGTTTGACTTTTGTGAGGTGAACAATGTACATACTTGTTCCCTCTCCCCTTGTTAGGGACGGGGTGGATGTACTTTACGATTATTGCTTGAACTACCCCTAAATTTTCTTTGAGGTCTCTGGCCGCTTCAACTAATGTCGTCAGCTTTAAACATTTTTTGCATTAAATTATAGCCCCTTTAAACAAACAGCCACATTAGATCTGTCGAGGAGATTAATCAAATAATTGCAGATTTCACGAACCTTCCGAATAAGGCTACCGATTGTGGAGCGTTCCCTAAAATACCTACGGGAATCTATTCTACAATTAATCGGGTTTAGGAACATGTTTCGCTATAGTCGGCGTTGTATGCATCAATTTTATACCGGAGAGTACTAGGTCCACATCAAGCTGAAGAATATTGATCATGACTGGACAAACTTGCCTTAATTCATTAGATCGTCCAGGCCATCTTAGGTTGGTGTTTGAGGGTCACGTTGGTATGTGATCAATTCTATTTTTATTTCAGAACTGATTGCAGATTACTACTAGTCCTCATTTAGCGGCATCTCACTCCGTATGAGTGAGGTAGCACGAAATTTTCAACCCGAAAAGACTTTCTTTCAAAATGTGTGTGTCTCGGCCAAAATTTAAGGAAATTTGCATTCCATTCAGAAAAAAATATTCAAAACTCTTGACCAAACGGTCTTCATCCCGAAAGATAACTGTAATAAAATTGATTATGATTTGACAGCATTACAGTAAACTAAATATTTTGATAGATCATTTAAAGACAATATACATTTATAGTGAATAAATAATAAGCGGCCAAATTTAAATTTCTAACTATCTTGCATCGATCTCAGATAATACATATCCTCTGAAATTGCGTACAATACCTACTTCTTAATTCAAACACAATTTAAAACCCGAGCCTCATTAAGAAATGACGCATTTTAGGGATGAAATTAAGCACAGTCTTTCGTAATACTTAAAATACAACACGGCTAATTTCGAAATTTCTTGCGCCAATCTCAGAGATGTCCCTCTGAAATGAAGTATGATATCCGAGTTCCTATCACTTCTGTATACATCGCCTTTGTGGCTACCTTCTTATCACTATAATTCAGATAGAATTATGAATGGTCAGAAGTAATTTATTTTATATGAATATGTTCTTCCACCTTATCAAGATCGCTGTAACCTATTGAGCTCACATCAGCAATATTCATTCGTGATATTTTCAGTTCCCAAATCGATTGCCTCGAGCAGCTCGCACGCTTAAATATGTACGCTCCTGTACGCCAAATGCGTACACGCGATAGACTGTTATTCATCAACTAATGGCATCAATAAATGACGGTTCAGTGTTTCGTGTTTTTAATTTATAAAAGTATCGGTTAAAAAAGTTGTATTTACATTTTTACGTAATAAGTAGTGGTGAAAATATATCGATAGTACTATCGATATATCGATAGTTTCGTACTATCGAAAACAATCGATACTTTTTAAATACTATCGATATATTGATTTTTTTATCCGCACAGCAGAGTGTTGCCATTATGCGATATTACTTTAGCTACGTTTTTCTTGTTTTCATTCCTTTTATATGCTCGTCAAATTATTAGTGATCGACGATCCCGTCTGAAAGCCAAAAATGTTGAGATGCTGATTTTCTTACATAAAAACAATTGGCTGCTTTTAAAACAAAGTGGAAAACTGGGAATCTTTCCGACTATAATTACATAACTGTGATTTTTTTTAATTTACCTCTCTTCACCAAGTATACGGATGTGGAGTTTAGAGAGCATTTTCGATTTTCAAAGGAAACGATGGATAAATTGGTTAAATTGTTTGAGCAATATTTAGCACCAAAAACAAAGAGATGTAACGCTATCTCCACCTTAAAACAAACTTGCATTGCTCTTAGGTTTGTGCAAATATTTATTAACATATAAATACTTATATCAAAATAAATAAATTCATTTAGGTTTCTTGCTACGGGATGTTTTCAATTAACTTGTAGAGATTAGTTTAATTGCCACAAAACAACCATTTGCAGGAAACTTCCGCGGGTTTTGAAAAGATTGCATTATTTGCCCAAACTAATTCCATCATTAAAATGCCAGACTCTGAAAATGGGTTGCGTATAGCAAAACACGAATTTTATAAAGTAGCACGATTCCCAGGAATAATTGGGGCCATTTAAAACCGTTTAAACATTTTTTGTTTTTTAGATTGCAACCACGTAAAAATACAATCACCTGGAGGTGATGTGGGTGAAGCGTACAGAAACCGAAAAGGTTGTTTTTCCATTAATGTGCAATGTGTAGCGACGCCAACTTAAATATACTAGATATCGAGGCCCGGTGACCCGGATCCGTCCATGATCAGACCATTTTCGAAAATTCGTTTTTGATGGTATGTACATGTAACTGGTCGATGATGTTCTAGTAAACCGACACAACTTAACAACTGAATGTTTTTTGTTCGCAATCAACTATGTGCACAGTTTTTCACCCACTAAAAAGCTCAATGGATTTTCCACAATTTTATTTACCAAGCCACTGATGGATCAAATTGTGGAAAATTTAACCTGTTTTTTTATTGGATGGAAAAGTGGGCGACACAAGAAATTACAAATAAAACCTTTCAGTTTTTGAATTGTGTCGGTTTTCTAAAATAATGGTTTTCTTTACTTAATTTATAATAAAAACAAAATTATCTTACTCTAGACAAGATTTTGTAGAAATGATTTCGGTACAAGTATACTATTAGGTGATGGTGGGTACGCAAATAGGAACTACTTACTTACTCCTTTAAGCACACCTAGAACAATGGCCGAAAACAACTATCAAAAAGCGCACATTCGATCAAGAAATTATGTGGAAAAATTATTTGGGGTTTGGAAGTGGCGGTTTTCACTTATATCATTTTAAGGTTGAAACACTTTTGACAGCAATTGTATTTAGTGCCATTTTGCATAATCTTGCGAATAAATTTAATGATATTTATGACTTTGAGGAAGTGGATTTAAACTTAGTAGATTTTGAAGTAGCTGACAATGACACAAATTTACCTAGTAGTTCCAGGCGGACCGCTTTAATTCAAACGCATTCTCGCGTATAATTTGAATATAATGTATTTCATGTATTTATAGCTAAATATAACATATCATTTCTTATCACAAACAATTCAGTCGGTTGGGTATTCATAACATCCCAAAGTTTTGTAATTTTGATTACTTAATTAAATTATATACTAAATTCGCGCGTAGATATAAAAAAAAGTAATAATAACACATAATTAAATTAGAATTCATTGAATTTTGTAGTCTTGTCACCATAATTAGAGCTGTATTTTTAAAATCTTAATTTCCAGTTCGTTTTTAGTTTTTAAATTCATATTTTTCCTTTATCATTTTCATTTCAAACCCATGCATCTCCCATTTCATTTTCATGAGCTCCTCCTCGTATTTTTCATTCCTATCTAATTTGGATTTTTTGTTAGAACAAATACCGGCGAGTTCATCATAAACACCACGAAGAGAGATCTCTTTTTTGGTGTCTTAGTACTCTCAGAACTAGTACTAACAGGTGTTACGGTTGTTGGTTGTATACAGGGACTATTATCGGTTTCCATGCTTTCACTTTCATCTTCAATCGTTAAAACATCCGACTGAACTAAAAAAATTGATTCTTCTTCGCTCTAAATAAAATTTAACAAAAATATTACCTTCAACGGCACCTTTATCGTACGGATTCTCCAACGGAACCACACTTAATGGCTCCATAATTGTGAGAGCCCTTGATGAAATTTAGGAAATATTTATTGTTTTTTTCCCGCCTCCAGTTTCAAAACCGTCTCTCTACAAATAGAAATTCTTGAATTAAGCAATATAAACTTTGAACATAAACAGTAACCTTGTCTGAAGCTTTTTCCTTCCGAGCGTTTTTTTTTAAGATGGTCGTACAATGTTTTCAATTGCATGTCTGGTAAAGACCATGCTTTGAGAATTGAATTCATTTTCAATATTTTCCCAAACATCATTTTTTTGCTCCCTTGTAGTTTTCTTCTGTCTTCTTATTCTCCAAAATAATTTTATATTTCGAAACTATATCCAAAAGACGAATTTTTTCCGATTCAGAAAAATTTGGAGCACGGGTTTTAGTTTTCGGAGGTACAGCATTATCTAAAAAATCAAATATCAAAATGACACAAATTATTCCCAAATACTTTTTTTTGAGGGTTTTAAACAATTTTGCAACTTACCACTTTTTTTTTATTAGCTGGCTCATTATTATTGTATGTATGAGAGGAATGAATGAATTGTTGTTTAATGTTTAAATTTTTATTGTCGTATATTAACGTTTAAACGAGACATAAAACAATAAAAAGTAAGGTTCCATTTTTTTTTTTTTCTGTGTTGGTCATATTTATAGGGTTGAGTAAAATATAAATATATCGACAATATCGATAGTTAAATAACTGATCGTTGAAAAAATTTTGTGTAACGGTTTGGACATTTAGCCGGAGGCTAAAATTGGCTAGGCGATTTTTTGTGAAATTATTAGCCTCTTCGATTTTTATTAAATTAACTTCCGTAGCAGCTGTATCTAAAGTGATTCTTAGCCAAATTTTTTCATTTCAATTCGGATCAAAGCCTATTTATCCATTTAGTCTGTTTCACAAAAATCAAATAAGTACCTTTTGTGTTAATACACAAATCGATGTATAGCCTTGCTTAGTTGAGATACTTAAAATTTATTTCGATACAAAATCAAAATATATGAAATAATTATTAGATGTGTCCCACCTTAAGGTTAATAAAGTATTGAGCTTTGCACATAGTCAAAGGATAAGTATATGTGTGAAATTGTAATGTAGTCACCAGTCACGATCGCTGACGTAAATTTTCACACATGCAATAAATCGAATATTTTTTTTTAGATATTTACATAAACTTATTTACAAATTAGTTTGGATAATTTGAACAAACAAATTCTTGTTATATTTTTAGATCCTACTTTTCAGCAGTAAAGATTATAATTTTCTTCACAATAAAGAATAAAGGTATTGCCCTAAATCATTTGCATAGATTCTGCCCAAGCTGTTAAAGGTACTACAGGATACTATAGTAGGGGAATAATAACAGGTTAAGGTTCTTCTATTAGTCTAAGCTACACGTTTTATACTGAGTTCTTAATTAAATTTCGTGAATAATTAATTTGACAAAGAAATTTGGGCAAATTTCCAGATTTTAATTTTACAACAAGTTGTCTAGGTGTAGGTACTTATTGTAATCATTCCACATTTAAATTTCGTCTGTTAGGTACTCCTACTGCTGTTATTTGGAGCGTTGCTTGGCACCAACATTATCAATCTTATACTTAATATTTACGAGGCAATTCGAGAAATTCCATTTGTTTTTTTTTTTTTTTTGAAATGCTTAAGTAGTGTACTTTTGAATTTCTTGGCTTATTTAGCATTAAGACTTATCAAAGTTTTCCAGGATTAGAATTTTATTCAAAGTTCTTATGAATAAAATTTAGGCCCGATTGTATGAACAAAGATAAATGATTAATCCTCTGATTTAGCGTAGTTTGCATTGTATGAACCATGCTAAATCAGAAAATTAATCGATGCTTTTTTGTTACCATCCGTTTTATCCTCTCTTTTTGGTGACTGAATCAGAGATTAAAAAAATTTGTTTTTGTTTTTTTGACATTTCAAATGTGATATAAACGAGACATATTTATAAAAGAACGCAATTATTAAAAATGGACTCAACAAGGAAGAAAATGCCAAATTCGGAAATTGAAATTTTGTTTTCCTCTAAATAACCAAAAAAAAATTTGAATAAACATCAACAAAGTAAACGTCATAGAAATGTATTGCCAGTCATACAAAAAACTGCTATAAAACTGTAATAAAAGAGAGGCTAAATTTTTATTTAGCATCGTTCATACAATCGACGAAAAATAAAATCCTTGAGTAGTGATTAATCATTACTCTCGGATTTTTTTTCATTTACCGGTGTTCATACAATCGGCCCTTAATCAGCAAAAGGACGGGAAAAGCAAATTTTTTCAGAATTATTGAACTCTCGAGTTTAGGGAGCTAATCAAATACTGCCCGACTAAATGGGTTTCTTATTACTTCCAGCTTTAAAAATATATATTTCACTTGAAATTTATTTGTATTTTGTGCAGTACATAACCAATATTTAAGTAGTGTGAGTAACGCGAGGCATTTTGAAATGGTGGTAACCCTGATATATATATAGATAGCAAGTGGATTTATTTTATTTCCAAAATGTATATTATTACTCGAAACAGTGTTTTAATTTAGTTAGTTACTTTATTAGTCTTTTTAATTCTTGCCAATGTGCTTTTGATAGATGGCTATTTTTTGATTTTGGTATACTCAGGGTGGGAATGATTTAATCGAATGAGCGATTTTTGATTTACCTGCATTTTTAAAAAAAATTATCGATTAAAATCATTTTGAATTTTTATATGCAATTGTATCCTTTTTATAAGTTGTATGCATTTATTGGATGTTATTCTTATAGAGATTAAGTCAGATTCGAAATTACGGATGACGATTTATGCGAAGATCTTTTTAACTAAATTTTGGAAGCAGTTGTTTGCCACATCTTAGAGTCGAAACAATCTTGAAGTGGAAATCAAACTACGATTTTCATTAGACACCACATAAATAAGCACACGGTTGTATCAACTACTCAATTATCACGACATCAAAATACTAATAAGTTGAACATTTTTATTGAATACCGCCAATTATTTTATTTGTACATATTATGTAGTTGAAAACGAATTTTGGGTGATTTAAAATATTTAAAATGTTATGACAAACGCCTTTCATATTTTACTGCAAAATTTATAATTCTTGATCCAACAAATTCAAAATAATTGGCAAAATTAATTTAAAAAAAGTTTATTTATTTGTTGTTTTTAAAACATTTTCCCATCTTGTCTGAGATACTGTGATTCTGACAAGGTACATCAAACTCTGATAGATAGATCAAATTCTGACAGTATCTGGCAAATTCTGAGATGGTTTATCGAATTCTGACGCGGTATTTTGAATTCCGATATAATATGTATGTACATATATAGAATTATAACATGATAGGTATACCAAATTCTAAAAGATTTATCGAATTCTAACAGTATACAGCGAATTTTGAGATGATATATATGGAATTCTGAGATATTATGTAGAATTCTTACATTATATATGAAATTTAACGAATCTTAAGGTTTATATCGAATTCTGAGGCGATATTTAACTCCTCTGACATAAGGTTTCGGATTCCTACATGATGTAAACAATTGGGATATTAAATCGAATTCTGAGATGATAAAGAATTTTTATACACTGAATTCTGATAGTATGTAGCGATATACCGAATTGTGACATTATATTTCGAATTCTTCCATGATATAAAGAATTCTGATGTGGTATGTCGAATTCTGAGATGATGTATTCGAATTCGACAGTATGGTAAATTTGTAAATTTTGAAATTAAACCTAAATGGTTTCAGGTTTTAGAAGCTTTTAAATACGAACTTTAGAATTTTTTTAAAAATTAAATAATTAATTAAATTTTATATGTCGGGATTTAATTGATAATTAGAAACGAATTGGATGCATTGGGATTTTTATTTATTTTTTAATTTTCAGGAAAAAAATTATAAATTAGTATTTAAAATTCTTAATTTAAAATTAACATTTTTATGCATCTTGAATTTCAGGTTGTTTAGTTAGTGATTAATTTGATGTTCTTTCAATTAAGAAGCTAATTGAATTTAATTTATTTATTAGGATAAGGCCTGATTTAATATAATATAATAATCTATTTTGATAACGGATCTCCAAGACGTTAAGCTAATTGATAATTTATTAAGATTTCAACAATATTTAGTACCACACTGTTAAAAAGGCCACTTTAGATTCACGCCTTCTTCCTTCCCAAAAATAAAACAACAAAATAAGGTTTCTGGTGGAACCAAAATTTAACTAAAATTACTACAAACTTAAAATAGAGCTTTTACACGAAAAGTCATTTGATTGAAAAATTACAAATATAATACTTCTCACTTGCATGCTTAATTCAAACTGCTTTTTTCCTTTACTTAAACGGCGAATATAAAAATTTCCTTACGGTCATATTATTCACTCGGTTTAAATTTGGTTTATTTTAGACCATGGTTTAAATCGGTTTAGACCAAATTTTGTCTGAAATTTCATATTATTCACTTGGTTTAAAAAATTTACACGAAAATCTTTAAACCAATTTGCCGATAAGCCATGATAAACCAAGCCGATTTTAAACCGCATTCCGACGACCGGTTTATGAACATTTTTGTTGGTTTAATCCATGTCTTCATATTATTCACTCGTTTTTCAATCGAACCAGCGCAATCTTGTTGTGAATTTTGTCAAATTAAATTTATTTTTGATTGAAGCTGAAGGTAAGTTCATCGTCGTTGCTGTGCATGGACACAATGAGAAAAAATAAGTCTATCACTCTATTTACAAGCATAATTCAGAAATGGATGTATTACGTGAAATTGACGACATTTTGCCGTCCTGCACATCGACGTCAGACGATGCAGAAATAGATGCGCGACATGTGCGACGTCCTTACCGCACCTACAAGCGCTCCATGGTTGACAACTACGATGACGTCGACTTTCGCAAATGCTTTCGGCTCCACAAGGTCGCTTTTTGGCGACTGCGAACCATGCAACAGCATCGATGGTGATTCGCGAGCCGCGTTGGTATATCATGCCCGCACGTTTCATTCATTTTTTCAGTATTCCGAAAGAATATATTATCTGAAGTTATATTGACATTTTTTGCGTATGACATTTAGATCCATATGTTATAAGTCGAGAATTCTTCCATCTTGATTATTGTTTCTACAGGTATGCGACGCAATTTTGCGAGACTTCCATGCTCTCGTTCGAATGCCGAGAACCGAAGATGATCTTTTGGCAAAAGTAGCAGCATTTGCGGCGTTAGCCGATTTTCCCCGGTGCATCGATGCCATCGATTGCACACACATTAAAATCAGTTCACCGGGTGAAGATATTGTGAGTGTTTTCAATTTAGAATAATAAATTTCGTTTCAGAGCGAAGCGTTCCGAAATCGTCACGGATATTTCTCGATGAACATCCAGACAATAGCCGATGCCCATTTGCGGATCCAAAACGTCGATGCTCGCTGGCCTGGCTCGATTCATGACTCGACCATATTCTGCAATATCTTAATCCACCATCAACTTGAAGTTGGCAAACTTGGGGAGTACGTGATCCTTAGCGAGGGTGGCTATGTCAATACACATTACTTGTGTACGCCATTCACACGCCACTATAATCTTGAGCAATTAAGTTATGCTGAAAAAGAGTATCAGCGGTGAATGCAATCATTTCATTTAATTCAAATCATCAATCCAATATATTTCTTTAAAGTAGGTACAATCGGCAAATATATCTTACAATAACAACAACAGTACTGACCCCAAGGAAACATCTGATATATTTGCTTCGTTTTATCAATCTGTTTATAGACCAGTAGGCAATAATGCCACAGCACAAACCTAGAATAACAACCACAATATATCGATCTTTCCCACACACTTTGGCGACAGTTGCGGACCAGAAAACGTACCACTATCTATTTAAAAGAAATAACAGCCAACGACTTTGGTGTATCCATTGCGGAATCTCAATCTCATCAACCGGTCGTTAGTATTCGGCGTATTACCAGATAAATGGAAAAAATCAAAAATCACACGTACTTTTAAATCGGATAAAAGAGAAAAGGTTACATGTTATTTCAACGACATCATCCATTCCAAAATTGTTTGATGATTATGTGCATCACCTTCAATGTTATATTACCACATCATAAATTTGTTAAACAACATGGATTCATATAGGCAAGAAACGCTATCAACGAAATAGAAAAGCACTATCAAATGGATGCAGTTTACAGACTTCAGTACAGCATTTGATTGAGCTATTTGTCATAGTCTGCGAACATTTGGATTTTCTTTGAAGTTAATAGAGTATGCGGTAACCGTCCTGAGTCCCTACTATTCAATACAAATTTAAACAATTTTAAATTCTAGGTATATATTGAACTTTTCAAAGTTTCACATGTAAGTATCTCAATTTGCTTAAATACATTTTCTACTTGCTCACGGTTTTTTAAGCAGCTGTATTAAATAATAATTACAGCTCACGAATTAGCTAAATTGGCTTTAGTGAGAACACTGACAACCAGTATTGCATTCAAAATCAGAAAGAACACTCCAAAACCATGGAGATGTTTTCTGTTTTTGTAAATGAACAATTCATTCCACACTGAAACATATTTTCAAAATGTATACCAAAATGTAAACAAAATAATCCATATTTAATCATTATTATGTAAATATGATAAAAGTTACACACACACACAACATCAATAATTCAAAAAAATTTGTAATCGGCTTATAACGATGATTTAATTCATATACATATGTATGTAATCCATGTTCGTAAAATTTTGTATGTCAATTTTATATACCTTAAGCAACATTATTGCAAATTGACGAAAGCAGTGTTGATTTATAGCAACAATTTGATTTTGCAATAACTAAACATTTATATTTTAATAAAAATAGTTTAAACTTTGAAATACTTGATTTTGCAACGATAATTACCTAGCTTATAAGCATGCAACGCGCATGCATATGACAATGTAATAACCATAAAAAAAATATTTTTATTTTGTTTCTAATTTATAATAAAAATGTTTATAATCGATCTATGTAAAAGCATAACATACAAAATTGTCTAAACTAATTTTTATCGCATTAATTATAAACATGAAAATATCATACAATGTAAGCATCACATACAATGTTTATTGCAAGCTTTGTATACTATATACTCGTATTTACAATACGTAAAAAGAGAATTTCTCAGTAATTTAATCAGCAAGTTGTTAAATTCAGTAAAAATGTGATCTTACTTTAAATAACAAAAGTGCCTAGCTTCAGTTATAACCATTCATAAATTTTGAAATAGTTTAGAAGGAGTAGCTTTCTGTGTAATTACAGATCAAGTTACTTTTACATGGCTTATGCCACTTAAAGATGTGACAAGCCGATTAGCACAGTGAAGCGTAAAGTTTCAAGTTTCAGTCATTTAATTTCGACTCGAAAGAATTGAAATTGGCTTATACCAACACATCGTCTAAAGCATCGATCCCCAATTGTTTTATTTCGCGCCCTCTTTAGGTAATTTAGCAATTACGGCGCCCCAATAAACGAAAATTTTGAACTCGACTAATTATTACCAATTGATCAGCCCCATAAAAACATAGTAAATATATAATTTGTAAATAATTCAGCATTTCTATTCAAGTTATAACAGGTACATTATTCGAGCACAATAAAACGAACGGAGGCTCTATTTTTGAGAAACAAATTCTTAGGTCATTTTCGATATTGAGAAGCAGTTCCGATACTTAAGTTTTGTATATAACATTGCAGAAAATGCTGACTCACTTAAATATGTTGATGCAAATGGCATCAAACTCGAGTAGCCTTATCTGATAATGAAAGATATTCTTTATTTAAACTCAGCCAAAAACGTATTGAGCTCTTGATGAGTGAAGGCAATTTTTAGATTGGTATCATTCGATAATTCTGCCGGTGCATTTATTGGAAGAGCATACAACTTATCAAAATTAACTTGAAAGGGCTGTTGAACCCACCCAAAGCTTTCAAATTTAAATTCGTGTGGGAAATATTTGTGGAACTGCTCTTCTAATATGTGCGAAAAGCTTGATCTAAAAATGTTCTAAATGACGCCATTTAAAATTAGAACACGTTTAGTAAAAACTTCGCACTTCTATATATGTAGAAGTACACAATTTGTTCTAATTTTTGATTTATAGTTAATTAAGCGTTTTCCATTGGCGAAAGCAAACTACTCGCAAGTACTTGGATCTTCTCACAACTACCCATGCTCATAAGATGGTGTAAAAAACAGAAGTAGTTACGTGTAAAATTTGCGCTAGGTGGATTTTACTTGCGAAAATTCCAATAGATGGCTTTTAGACCTTTTTCGATATTTTTCGAGAGTTCCTTATTACGTTCGAGTTTTTTTATTTTTTGGTGATGTAAAATGTCAAAATCAATACAAAATTCTTTTGTTGTTGATATTACATTTTTAAGAAAATGCGGTAAATATCAATGCTTTCCTTTCATTACACGTCAATTGTTTTTGTCATTGTTCAATCTAATTTTAAATATCGCCATTACTACAACTTTACAAAAGACAAAAAAACAACTAAACAGAAGGCTGTGTTTTACTTGTATCACTCAATTTCTCGTTCCATTGGGTATCTACTCGCAAGTATTTCCAAGTAGCAAATTTTGCCCATTGGAAAACGGCTAATGTATTAGTAAACATACTTACATAAATTCAGGCGTACTTACTTAGCAATATAATTTGAGTAATTTAATTAAAGTATGTACATAAATACACGATACATGTAGAGATGTTTGAGCCAAAACAATTACAATTTATGCATAAAAGTTGTGTATATAATAATAAACGTTGAGGACAACTAGAAATTGAGACATTACTAAATGAAGTTGCCGTCCTGGAACGCACCTGGAACTATATTTTTCTATATAGAAAATTTGGGTGTATTGAAAATAAACAAAAATTATAAATTCTGGAAAATATAGGTAACATCAAAAAATTCGAACTGTCAAGGGAAATGAACGTTTTTGATTGAGCTCTGTTAAAATAATAATAATAAAATATTTAGAAATTCGCAAAATTGATTGAAATATATTGGTTGATTTGTTTAAAGTTGTGATTAGTAGTTAGTTATCTAAACTTGAAAATATTACTTCGTAAACCAACAGTGAAGAAAATAAGTTGAATTTGTTCCTGCCAAAATTTTCGATGCCATACAATAACGCTGACAGTAAGAGCCTGGATTCACCAACAAGAAATTGTCTAGATGTTGGGACGTGCAAAGAGTGTAATAAGCCAATAACTGAGGCGCATACTTACTTAGAGTGTGATTGGTGCAAATTAACATTTCATCCTCGCTACAAAGGTGAAATTGGGCAATATATACAGAAGGTTGTGTCACAACGTTTCTGCTATTGAAACGAGGAATGTCGTGGTAAAATGCCCTATACTCCAACCAAGGTAGATTTAAATAAACAATCACCTTTAGCCAGTTCACAATTGAAAAATACTTTGCGAGATTCGTGTCCAGTGGATGAAAAGCAGTTGAATTCAAGTGCAAACGCAGCCGAAATATGTAGGACGATCCAGGCAGAAATTCGTTTCCTTATGTTCGTTTACTTACGGTCGAAGAAAATCGGGTGCTAAAGAACTGTATGACGGATATAACAAAACAACAGTCAGAACAAACATATAAAATTCCACCATCTGAGATAGTACGTAAAGTTTTTTCTGTTCTGGAGTTACAAATTACGGACGAGCAAATCGAATCAGTGGCACTAATGCGGAATAAAATAAATCCAAGCAATCCGAAACAACAATTAATATTAATACGTCTGAATGATTGTAGCACCAAGTCAGAAATCTTATCAAGCATGATACAAGCATGGAAAACTAAGAAGATTACCGTTAATCAGCTGGGCTTTATAAACATTAGCAAATACCGCTTTGTTTATTTCCGAGATCATTTGACTGGTTACAAATTAAATTTATATCGACGGTAATGGGAGTTTAAAAAAGAGTTCGCGTTCACACATCTTTGGATTAAAGACTCTCAAATTTAAATCAGAAAGCAAGATAAATCCAAAATTTTTTATATTCACACACCAGCTGATCTGCATAAACTTCAACTACAGTTTCAAAACAAATAATAATCCACTTTGAAAAATCGTCTTCCGATATCAAAAACTCAAACCCTTTGAAATGAAAAAAAATCAACATGAATTCGTTCAAATGGAAACGTTGTGGCAGGCCAAGTAAGGTGTGGGCTTTCCTTAATTTTATTACGGGTTTGTCTACATATCATACAATTATTCACATATAATTCTATGTCTTGATTAATACCATTCCACCAAATAAATTGTCGGGCCAATAGCTTCATGCGAACTATTCCAATATGTTCTTCATGAAGAATTTGTTACAATTTACTCCGCATATCTGTAGGAACCACTATTCTGTTTAAGAAAAACATATACAACCATTATCTTCATAGAGGTCTTTCCGATTATTATAGTATGACCTATAATGGAAATTGGTTCGTATTTCTTTTAGCCAACCTGTCTCTAAACACTTTATTACTTTTTGAAGCACAGGATCCTCCCCCGTTGATTTTTGAAAATCTTGAAGAGATAAAGCAAATTTATTAGTAAATTCTACAAAATTTACATACGATTCTTCGATTTCTACACCCGTGCTAACATCTTCAGAGAGCCTACTTAATTCATCGGCATTTTTTTGTTTGGATGCTATGGCCGATACTTTATTTCAAAATTATACTCTGATAAGAATATAAGCCACCTTTGGAATCTCACCGACGCAATAGACGATAGAGCTTTTTGATTTCCCAAAAGTGATTCTAAAGGCTTATGATCAGTGTACACTACAATAGGGTATCCATAAATATACCGATGTAATTTTTTAATTGCAAAAATAACGACAAGTGCCTCACGGTGCAATTGCGAATTGTTTTTCTCAGCCGCACTCAAAGTTGACGAGACCATCATACATGGCCATTCAATTCCCTTCTGATCTATGTTACTGAGAATAGCACCTACACCCGTAGGACTCGCATCACATGTAATAACGATATAGGCAATCTTGGATCAAAATTAACTAGAACATTGTTGTTCGATAATAATCTCTTGCAGGCTTCGAAAGATTTTTGGCATTCGTTTGACCAATCCCAAATAACATTCTTACCTAATAATTTATATAGCGGGTATAAAATATTTGAACAGTTTGGGAGAAATTTTTAATAATAATTTATTAAACCCAAAAAACTTTTTAGCGTTGTTAGATCATTGGGCGGTGGAGCATTAAGTATTGATTTATACTTGGTTGGTGATGGTTTAATGCCTTCTCCTGAAATCACATGACCTAAATACACCTGATGCACAAAAAATTTGAATTTATCTAGGTTTACTTTGATAATACATAATGAGGCGATCTAATACTGATTCCAACCTTTTTCGACACTCCTCTATTGTTTTCCCTGCAAAACAAATGTCATCCAGATAAACACCTACACCTTCAATGCCCTGAACTACTTGGTCCATTACCTTTTGAAAAATCATAGGCGCTGAGCGTATACCATATGGCATTCGCAAAAATTGATACAGTCCTTTGCAGGTATTCACAACCAAAAATTTGTAAGTATTTTGTGAAACAGCTAATTACAAATAAGTTCCTCTTAAATCCAACACACAGAAATAAATGTTCCCTACCAACCTCATAATTAAATCATCTATTAAGGGCATTGGATATAATATGTCGAGTTTACTCACCGGATTTACGGTTACCTTAAAATTTCCACATAATCGAATCGAACCATTTTTTTTTTAACCACAACCATTGGGGATGCCCACTCACTGTGCGACAACCGACTTAATTATACCTTCTTGTACCATTCGATCCAATTCTTCTCCTACTGATTTTTCCATTGACCAAGGAACTGTATATGGTTTAAAGAATTTGGGTGTCGCCCCCTCTTTGAGACAAATATCAGCAACAAATTGCCTAATCGGCTCATTCGACTGCTTAAATAGTTCATGATATCTTTGCTGCAACTCGGTGATTAAATTATTTTCCACATTGAACTTTAACGTGGTACTGTTTACATTAAGATCTATTCGCCCATTATTTTTGCAGTAAATTCGCCATCCTGGAAACAAAATGTCAATCCAATCCCTTCCAGGAAGTGGTTTAAAATTCTTACACACATCGACTACTGTCAAACTGAACTTGAATTTATCCTCAACAACTACTGATATTTGCCCCAAAACTTTCACTTTTTGTCTCGTTACGACCTGCAATTTTGGATAACCTTTTGTTTCTAGCTTAAGATTGGAAAAATAGTTTAAATAATCAATATTACTACTAACTGAACATATGTCACCCGTGTCTATTTCCATGCTAAGCTTGCAATTATTAATTAATAAACTAATAGTCACGGCACCTTCTTGTTCGGTTATAGAGTTTAATTCTCCTGTCGACAAGTGCTGTAGGCAATAGTCATCACTGCTACTACCTTCTGTTTCCTATTGCTCTAGTTCTAGTTGATTAATATGTTTATTGTTTCCTGTTGTTCCCCCAAAGCGAAATCTATAAGCGTTCCTTTTTCCACAGGAACGACCAAAATGACCCGTTTTTCCACAAGCAAAACACTGTAAATTAGTTCGTGGGCCTCCAGTGGCCGATCTTTGTTGATTTTCAGATATCTGAAGTTTTGAAATATTTGGTTCAGTGAACGCCATTCGTTTTTGCTCATTATCCACTACTTGAAAATTTTGCGCGATTTTTACAGCAGACTCCCAAGTTAATTCACTTCCTTGATCCAACAATTTCTTTTGTAACATAGTATCTGTTACCCCGCAAACAAGCCTGTCCCGTAAAGCTTCCTTGAGAAACGCTTTAAATTCACAAGTAGAGGCTAACAACTTTAATTGAATAACATAATCTTCAATTTTCATATGACCTTGAGAACACTTGAAATATTTATAACGTTCCGCAATAACATTCCTCGTCAGAGTAAAATGCGGTTTAATATTTAATATTAACTCTGAATACTTTTGTGCACCAAGTTTTTCTGGTGATAGAGCCGCCTTCACCCTTCTGTAACCATCAGGGCCGATCAAAATTAGAAAAAGTGAAGTTTTCTTATCATCCTCTATTTTATTAATCTCGAATAATCTGTCCATGCGGTCTATGTAATCGTCGAAATCATCACCCAATACATATTGTTCGATGTTACCAATTAAAGTCATAACTGGTTTGTTCACACCAATTACGATTTTATCACTACCGTTATGTTCACTTGCCCTGTCCTCAATGAAGACTTTAATTTTTTGTTCACTATTTTCCTCCAGTTTGTGAGAGAACACATTTATTTCTTTATAATTATTTGTTTCACCATTAACTGCTTAACAATAAATAAATGTTTCACTTAAATTCAGAAGAATTACTTTTGGTTAAATTTTTTTTTTTACTTTTTATTCTCATCGGCAAATATTACATCTGCAGCATATATGAACCGGCTATGGTAGAGGCTTACATAAAATACATTAACTTCAACTGCTCGAATCCAGCTCTCAAAAACAACTGAGTATTTATTTATCTTTTCATCACGGTATCTATAATAAATATTTTGAACCAGTACTTTATAACATTAACTAAATACTAATACATCTTATACTACATAGAAATTATTCAATAAACATTAATAAAGCAGGGTTACATAAAATTTGGTATACATATCAGTGGGGTTACCATTTTTGTGAAGGATACAATTGCTACAGTACAGTTATTCGAGGAGGATTTTGATGATTCTAATTATTTGGTAATTAAGCTTTTGAATTATAATATTAATATGATGGGTATTTATAGAGGGCATGACACCAACTTATGTGTATTTAATGTTCGGTTAGATGAAATATTCCACAGTTATCCTAAAAGTATATAGTATTTGGTGACTTTAATTTAGATTTGCTGCATAAAGATTCAAACAAAGTTGTTTCAAAATATGTCAAATCTGTGAATACAATTAATGGTTTTTCATTTTTAAATAAAATTGATACAGAATTTTCGACTCGAGTGACAAACACAACTAACACTATAATAGATCACGTAATTTCGGATTTGAGCTATGGGTTTGATTTCATCTTGTAGAGAAATATTTATCTGACCATAAGAGCATTGTTCTTTCAATGTATATTAGCAATAAATCTTCTCCGTCATTACTTGTAAAAACGGTAACTATAGGCTGGCATAAAGCAATGCAATGTGCAGGTGGTTTAAACGAGAGCGAGTCTATAGCCGTACGTCCTCGAGTTGGCTGGCAACGGCGTAAGGTAGGACGTTAAAAGGGAACTACGAAAGAGTTGGGAGTGCCTTGAGCCCCAGAAAAGATTGCAGAGATAGAGACAAAAAAAAAAAACTGATTATAAAACAATTTCTGAATCCCCAATAAGGGATTTACTTAAGAATGAATCAGATTTTGATGAAGTAATCAGAAATTTGTGCCTTTTAGTCAGAAGTAACACGAAAACTATCTTGATAAATAGAAAGAGAAAAAGGAAAGACTGGGTGAATAAGGAGCTTCTGGATCTTATAGATAAAAGAGAAAGATACCGGCGGATCATGAAAAAATCTCCAAATAACTATTATTTAGTTGGGCAATATAATAAATATAAAAAGCTGGCCGCTA
The DNA here is from genome assembly GCA_963556165.1 of Tipula helvola. Taxonomy (NCBI): domain Eukaryota; kingdom Metazoa; phylum Arthropoda; class Insecta; order Diptera; family Tipulidae; genus Tipula; species Tipula helvola. The sequence continues at coordinate 347,681,912 of OY744481.1, read as the reverse complement.
ATAAAAATATTAAGCTTAAGAAAATATACAATTTTAAAGAATTTGGGAATTGCGCTGATTCCAGAATTCTTTGGAAAAATGTCAAACGAGTTCTTTATAACAGAGACGTCAATTATGCAGTGAAGCCTAGTCTGATTATTGTATCGGATGTTGTATCGGATGAGTTGAAACTTAGATATATTTTTAACACATTTTTCATCATTTTGGCGAGAGTACATATTACACAGGTGCTACCCAAACCAAATATTATTAATTTCAACTACTTGATTTGTTAAGTGCTTCTACAGGAATCGATGGAGTCTCGGCGAAATTTATTACAAAGTTTTCTGGAAATCTTGCAAGTGTTTACGCAAAATGTATTAATAATGCAATTATTAATAATAAATTTCCAAATTCCTTGAAATTTGGCAAGGTTATTCCGATACCAAAATCTGGAAATTACTTACTGCTAAACAATAACAGGCCAATATCAATATTAAATGCGACATCTAAAATATTAGAAAGTGTAGTACTGGACAGATTAAATATTTTCTTGTCGGTATGATTATCTCAGATTCACAGTTTGGATTTAGGAAAAATTCAAGTACTACTGTTGCGGTGTTGAGACTTGTGAATATTGTGAATGGATCTTTTATTAGAAAATGTTACGCGGGATGTATTTTCATTGATATTAAAAAGGCATTCGATACTGTAGACCACGAGCTACTGTTAATGAAATTGGAAAAGTTAGCTCTTTCTCAAGATCAATTAGACTTTTTCGCAGATTATTTAACAAATAGAGAACAAGTAGTATAATTAGGACATACAGTAAGTGAAATTATGAAAATTACTAAAGGTGTTTCGCAAGGCTCAATTCTAGGGCCAACTTTGTTCAATATTTTTATTAATGACATCACGAAAATAGATCTAGTTGATAATATTATTCTCTATCCAGATGATGCGGTAATATGCTACGAAAATGAAAATCTCGGAGCATGCACTCTGAAATAGAAAATGATCTTGTCAAAATTAAAAAATGGTTTGACCTTAACCTATTAATATTAAATGCCGGAAAAACTAAACTTTCACTTTTTGAAAACAAAAATATTAAATTTGACGAGAAGACGCGTTTCATATTGTCTTACGATAATCAACCATAATTGAGCATGTAACTGAGTATACTTATCTTGGTGTGATCATCGATAATTTGCTAAGCTGGAAAAAACATATAGATAAAGTAAAGTCATCTATATCTCCTTATATATTTGTTATTAAAAGGGTTCGCAAATTTGTGCCTTTCAAATGTTTACTTGCCGTACATAACTCATTTATTTTGTCACGAATATTATACGTCGTACCAATTTGGAGTAACTGTGTTAAATATAAACTTGATGAATTATTTATTTTACAGAAACGAGCATTAAAGTACATGTGTCAGTTACCTTTTAAATATCCTAGTTTCTTACTATTTCAAAATTTTAAAAGTTTGAATTTGCTAATTGAAATTGAAAAATTAATATTGATATATAAACTGACCAATAATTTCATAATGCATGATTTGGGTTTTCAACAAATACGAAGTCGTCATAACCATGGGACTAGACGTATTTCACATTACTAGATAGAACCAAATACAGATAACAATTTAAATATCTTAAGTAGTAGTTTGTCGCAGTTTAACTCACTGCCAAGAGAGATTAAATATTCAAATAATGTCATAAGCTTTAAAAAAAGCCTTCTAGAGTTTTTAAAGAACCAAAAACCGTACAAAGCATGAAATAATTTCGAATCTTTTATTTTTTAATTTTTTTAATAAAGTCCTCTTATCTGTGTGAGAAACTTCATGATCTACAGCTTGCAATAATATAATTGAATAAATTACGTTGCAAAATAATTCAAATAGAATTAGTGCAACTAAAAAAACAATGTAACTTTTTAGTAAATATTGTAAAATTTCTTAATAAAATAAAACGAAATAATAAATAGGGATTAAAAGTCGCTTTAAATTCTGGAAAATGGAAATTTAAAAATTATAAATTCTGGAGACGCTCTCTTATATCAGGCGGGGAAATGTTCCCGCCAGAAAATATTCCCGCGAGGAAATATTCCCGCGGGAAAGTGTGTGCGAAGAAATGTGCGCAAGGAAATGTGCGCGAGGAAAGGCGCGCGAGAATCTGTCCTGTTACCGTCAACATTATTTAGGAACAGAGTAAGTATAAAACGCTGAAACTGTACAAGAATATGTAAAACTTAAAAACCCAACAGAAAAATAATGTTCCAGGTGCGTACAAGTGCGATAACTTGGTTTAGTATTCCTGAACTTCTCAATTCATATGTCATCGGGTTTTTAAGTAATTTTTTACATGTTTGAGTATCAAATATCGAAGATAGGAAGCTAAAATTGGGCCAGAATATGTAAAACTAAATATTTAGATAAATATAGTTCCAGGTGCGTACAAGAGCGATAACTTGGTTTAGTATTCCTGAACATCTCATCGTGGATTTTTTACATTTTTGAATATCAAATATCCAAGATAGGAAGCTATAATTGGGCCAGAATATGTAAAACTAAATGATCCAACGGCCGCCCCAGTCGCACAGTGGTCAGTATGCTTGCTTTAAGCTCCGGCTGTCCCGGGTTCGATTTCCGGCGGGTAATGAAAAAATTAGGGCTGGTTAAAGTAGGATCAATGAATTAATCATTCATTATCCGTTAAAAATAATGATTACGAAACTTCATAATGAAGCGGCCAAATCCCTCTATGGGATGTAGCACCGTCCAGCGAAAAAAAAGAAAAAAAAAAATATAGTTCCAGGTGCGTAAAAGAGCGATAACTTGATTTAGTATTCGTGAACTTCTCAATTCCTATGTTATCGGTTTTTTAAGCGATTTTTGACATTTTTATAATTTTTAGATATTTAAATTAATCATTAAACTTTTGTTTTGGCTTAAAGTGCTTACATTTATCGTACATTTGCCTTAATTCTTTATTAAATTGCTAAATTTATATTATGAAATAAGTACGCCTGAATGTATGTATGTAAGTTAGTTTCGATTAATACATTTACTATAAAGAAAAACTTAGTACAAATTTAGATAAACCTTTGAACTCGTCTTCTAATAAAGACAAATGCCAGATTATATCATCCTTAATAATTTGAATATTTAAATTATTTTTATCGATAAATTCATTGGTGCATGGAAGCATGTTGATGTTATTAGCTTTAATTTTGTTTTTACAAACTTTTATTTTCTTTATAGAAGCTTTTATTTTATTATTAGCCATAGGAGCATGTTAGAATCAGGCCCCTTAAATGATAAATTCAGTTCATTACGTTTTTGAAATATATCAGCCAAGTAACAAAGACAACTAAGCCAATATTCGTTACAAAACATCACAGCCAATTGTGGATTTTCATCGAACAAGAAAAGTCTTACTTCATTTATCTTAAATGACGTAAAATCTCGACGAACATTATTGAATTTAGGATTGAAACGATTAAATAACAATTAGTTTAGGATTGAAAAAACTTGTTGTATTAATTAAAAAAAAAATCATTGAAAATGTACCCTATAATTAGAGACAGTACAATCGTTTAATCCCACTCGATGAAATCTATTTTCACAAAATTGAATATAGAATTTTGTTCGTTTTCCAACATTTTAATTGCCTTCTGTTTTCAAACAATTCATATGTAAATGGAAAAACCATTCCAAATTATCACCACATCACCAATTTACATACATATATAGAGAGGCGCTACATAAGGTACAAAAAAAAATGGCGAAAATATGTAAATTGAAAACGTTTTAAGTTAATTTTTGTGTTTTTCCATTCCAAAAATAACAACAACAAAATTATAAACTAGCCCAATGAAAATATAAATACAAACATTATAAATACTAGTGTACAAAAGTAAAAAAAAAACTCCTCTAATTATGCTATAAACATTTTGTGTTTGCTTACTAGCTGATATTATCATTAGAAATACAAAAGCAACAAAATTAATTAAATTATTTTATATTTTAATTAGTAATGCTTTCAGAAAAATTAGCAAAAAACAATTTTTTTTTTTTTTTTGAAACACGTTTAAATAATTTTTGTAAACAACTTAGTCGTTTACCTGGGGATAATGCCCAAGCCCCAAAGCTTTGTATACTCGTACATTTCGGAAAATACTATTTTTATTATTATGATTATTCATCTAATTTAAATAATTTATATTATAAACATAAAATCTACATAACACATAATTAATTTGCGCATAATAACAAAATCATATAATAATTAGAATATTTAGTCAGATTTTATTAAAAATTGAAAAGTTCATAAAATGATAATAATTTTGAAGCTTAATATAATTTTCTCGTTTCATATAAAAACAATAATTTTGTATTTATAATTAAGTTTAGATTTAATTGTGTGATAAACTTTTTCATATACAAGGGATATGAAAAATTGATATGAAATACATTTTCACACAAATTTAAGATTGGTTTGAAACTTTAATGAAAAGATCGACTAAATTTAACTCCTAATGGCATCTCGCAGTAAAATTATGGAAGTGTGGAGTCAACACAAGCACAACTTTTGCAAACGTTTTCAGCATAAGGAGAAATGTATCTGAGTCAAGTAGCAGTACAATCAACAGTACTTTTCGATTATATGTCGAAAGTTACAAAACGAAAGTAAAAAGTCGATAATGGAGAACCCTGTAAATGTCAGCCGAAAGTCCAAAATTTGTAATGCAGATTGTGTTATCCCGTAGCCGAAAATAAAAATTGTCCACGAAAATTAAATCAGCTTCTAGAGTATTATGTCAATAGCTATCGCAACAAAAATATTCAGTAAACATTTCCCGTAGAAAATCTGGGAAAAGTTGATTTTCCAAAAAAAAATTAGAAAATTTTTTATAAATCAGCCTCTAAGTTTAGAGTGTTATGTTTAGAGATGGATTGCATTGATGTGGCTTGTCAGTAGCTATTGCATGAAAAATTCAAATAAAGTTTCTCGTGGTAAATCTGGGAATATTTGATATTTTATTTATTTATTAATTAAATATCAACTAATAGTTATCGATCAACTCTGTGACACAATGCAGCGCCTTATACCGAAATCAAACCGGCAAGCCAAATAAGATGACGTTTTTGTTCCTTAGTCACTTGCCAACTGCGATTTTGTGTTCGTTAGGATAGACAAGATTAGCACAAGTTTATCTTCTCTCTATCTATGAAGGCCCGTTTAACGTCATTCGACGCCTTCGTAAACAATTCACCGTGTCAAATAATGGAAAGGACCAAACCGTTTCAATTGACCGGTTAAAATCGGCTTTCGGCATACTGTGTTCCGCTGATACACCATCAGGTAATCGGACACATAAATCTGATCACTTTCAGCTCAATAATCATGTTCCTTATTGAGGGGACTCACTTGCGGTGGAGTGCTGTAGCGGCTCATTCATTAATTTACATAAATTAATCATTTATTTATATAAATTTATATTCACTCTCCACCACAACGTAGGATTAACACACAAAATATATTTTGCGTTATACATATACTGACACCTAGCGAAAATATCTGGGCAACAGAAGCACAACGAAGATTTGTATGTTATTCAGCTCGCATCGCATATCAAGACCAAAAAAATCAAGACAACTTAACACATTAACGGACTATTTTGTATCTATGCCGGGTCCTAATTTACCGCCACCTATACCTAATCCATTAGCGCCCAAAAAATAACTAGCTGATAAAAAAAACTTTTAAACTGCAATCACAGGGGGATAATAAGTAAAGTACATAAACAAAACAAACATTTTTAGGAAAAATTATTAATTATCGCGAAAAAATATGCGTCCTAAACCCTGATTCGCCTGCTGGTTTTCCACAATAAATGTTGGAAACATAAAAATATCCACTCGAATTGCTTATGATCCAATTTGTTGTAGCCGAATCTCATACTGGCTTTCCGGTGGGATTTGCCAGTTAAAAGATCCTAGTGAAAAAACCACTCGGAAAACTGTTTCCTAAACATATTTATAAGCGGTCTTACTTTGAAAATTCGATGTTTTGAAATTCCAATTCCATCATTGTTGGTCAAATGAATTTTTTTTTTCGATTTCAAGTTAACTACCTCTTAATTAACGACAAATAATCGAGAAACAAAAATATTTTAAATCCGCCTGATTGGAAGAACGTTATAAGGTGGTGTACTCAAACAACCACCGAAAACCAACATACACCGAAACAAAACCATTGGTATTCATTTTAGTTGTTTAAAATACAAAAAAATTCGGTCGTATTATATGTAATTCACAGTCGGTACTTTTCCTTATAGCGATCAGCACGTAACGTAGGAGGGGAGACTCGGATTGTCCGCTTCATATACAAACAAAATAAATTTCGTTATTTAAAAAAAATTAACGAGTAAAATCTTGGAACGAATTATGCTCGTTAAGCGAACCTCCACTGCAAATTGTGAAAAAACTACTCGCTTAAAAATCTGAAAGAAAATCTTTCAAAATTTTAATTGAAATTTATTAAATAGTTCAGTATCTGACAAACCTTACAAATTCAAAATTGTTTTTAAGATTTCTAAAAATTATTTAATTTCAATTTTGAAGTTCTACCGTGAAACGGGTTGATACAATAAACTATTCCACGTGTATAACTTAAAAAACACCAAATTTTTGTTTCACAAATTTTAAAATTAAAACAAATTAAATAGAAACACTGAATTTTTATTTATTTATTTATAATTTTTTATGCCGAATTCATTTCAATGGTAAAAACCATCATCTGAATCCGTTTATTACATCCAGACGTAATAAAGCGGTTCAAGATGATGGTTTTTACCATTCAAATTCATTCCGCATAAAAAATTATAAATAAATAAATAAAAATTCTGCATTTTTATTTAATTTGTTTAAATTTACAAATTTTTGAAACAAGCGTTTGGTAGTTTCTAAGTTACTCACGTCGAAAATTGTATTGATTTGGTTTAAAACTTTCGTTAGCAATTCTTCCGAATTGAAAATTTCCAAATTTCTAAATTGCAGAATTTCTTCACCGATTTTTTTTTCTCCAAAATATGTTAATTTTGAGAAATGTTGAAAATTCGAAGTTTTGGAATTTTTAAATAAAACCAAAATTAATCAATTATTTTTATTTATATTGAGCCAATTCTTAATATTTAAACAATTATTTTATTGGTATAGGGCTCTTTATTTTTATTTTTATTTATTAACACTTGAGCTTGCAATCCCAATTCGGGATCATTTTCAATAGCATAATCTTCTTATGCTTTTGAAAATGATCTCGAATTAGGATTGAAAGTTTAAGTGTTAATAAATAAAAATAAAAATTAAGAGCCCTATACCAATAAAATAATTGTTTAAAATTAATCAAACAGTTAGAAAATAGAAATTTAAAATTATCCTACTTCAAATTTTCTATATAAAATTTCCAATTTAACAAATCTCCTAGAAATTTCCATCAAGTTTGACAAATTTACAAAGCAGATTCCGAATTTAAATAAAAAATTGAAATAAGAGATATGTATATTCTAACCAATTTTAAAACATTAAAATTTAATAAAATTTTAACGTTTGAATTTGACCATAATTTAAAATTTTCATAATTAAAACAAAATACGAATATTATCAAGGTTTCAAAATTCGGAAAATATTATTAGAGTCCTAAAATGTCAGCAAAACAAAGCAAGAAAAAAAAAGTATTTTGATAGGATTATTTATTTCTGAATTCGATCAGTACAGAAGAAAATAATATTTTTTAAGATTAACATATTTCAACAAATTGTTCAGTCAATTCCTAAATTAGATTTCTGCATTACTTCAAACATTTTTATGAGAAAAATCGTTCAAACTATGAAAACTTCCTCTCGAATTTTCTCCACATAAAATTTTAAAAATGAATTCAGGAATATAGAAAAGGCAGAATTTTGAAAAAGATTCCAACACAACTGTTGGAATTGGATCAAAATTTAATTAATACAGAATTTTGTCATAATGAGTGTACACTAAATAAATTATTATTGAAACTAATTTGGAAGCTTTATAAAGTTTTAAACTTCGAACAACAATTTTGAAAAGAATTAATTTAATACAACTTCTAACGAAACTGTCGGAATTCGACGGGCTACTGTCAAAACACTTAATTAATTCTGTGAACGTATATGATGATGACGTTAAAATCATTTCAAATTTGAATTTCGTAATTATTAAGAATTTATATTTTTGAATTCGACTAAACTAAATACAATTATTAAATTTTCTGAAATTCGTAAATATTTTCGTTACAATTTCGAAACTTTAAATTTCAATAAATTTATAAAATGAATGAAACTGGTAAATTAAAATTAATAATTTCATAGAATTTCTTGCTCATTCATAATTTAGAACGAAAATATTTAAAGCTAAAATTATCACAGTTTTTAATTTAGCTACAAAATTAAATTAAACTCTGAGATTTTTTTTTAATTTAAAAAAAATAATTTTGCTTAACTAAATAACATAATATTTAAACTTATTTTAAACTTTAATAATTTAATGCAAATTTAATATTTTACTCTAGTAGTTTGCTAAGTTTGCTTACGCAGGAATATGACGAAGAAAAAATTATAAGGGCATTTGGCTGAATTATAGAATAAAACTTATGGTTCAGTAGCCGCGTGCTGATGAGAAAATTGATTTTTCATAATCATAAGCTCATCAGTTCGAAACTGGATTAAATTCTCTTACAATTTTCGGAAATATTAACTTCAAATAAATCAATTTTAAAACTACACTATGTATATGATGGAATTTTAAAATTTGAATCTCGCAATTTCCTAAATTTCCTAAATGTTCTTTAATTTTTGAACAAAATATGTTACACTAAAGGTGGATGACGCGAATGATTTAGAAAAACTGGAATTCTTTAAAATTTGAGAAAAAAAGAGAAAGATTCAAGCCTTAAAATTTAATTAGTTTAGAAATTTAAAATTTTTTAAAATATTTTAATTTTTAGAACTTTAATCAATTTCGAGCAAGAAATATTTTTTGAATTTAGTTATCAGCCAATTATATGCAGTTATAGTTATAGTTATATGCCGAGCAATTAATGTGGTGTTAAAACAATACATCATGGTAAGTATTGAAACATTTTATTGGTAATTGTTATTGACGCATTATTCAAATTTCGTAATTTTTTTTCTTTACCATAATTAAGTTACGAAAATAATGCACCATTCAATAGAGTTTTGAATAAATAAGAAGGTTACAAAAATTGTGAAATACGAATTAACAATTTAAAATTTTAAAAAAGAATAAAAAATTGTTTGGAGCTTTTTAAGTTTTAACGAAAATAATCTATAATTTTATAACTACATATTATTAATTTTAGTTACCCAAGAACTGCTGACAACTGGAAAAGAAAATCAATAAAGTTTTTTGAAATAAACTGGATATCCGCACTGCCTAGGAGCCATAGATGGCAAACATATCCATATTAAAAAGCCGTCGTTTAGTGTAGTCGTTATGGCTGTAGTTAACGCTGATTGTGAGTTCCTAATGGTAGACGTTGGAACTAATGGAAGAATTTCTGACGAAGGTGTTTTCTCGAACACAAAATTTTATGACAAATTAAATAATGGAGAACTCTGTTTACCAGATCCTTCCGCTCCTTTTTCAGAAGCACAAATTTTACCATACGTGTTCGTGGGTGACGATGCGTTTCCACTGCGATCAGATTTGATGAAGCCATATGCGTACGATAACCTGACAAGTGACGAGGTTAATTTTAATAGAAAACTTAGCTCGGCCAGAGTAAGAGTCGAAAATGCATTTAGTATTCTGGCATCTCGTTTTCGTTTACTGCACACAACTATCAATTTAAGTCCCGAGAAAGTTACCACTATTGTGCTAATATGTTGTTATTTTGGACATGCAAGGGATATCATTTGTAGAGAATTCAGCGTCAGCTTCAACTTCCTCTGAAGAATAAAGTTACAGTATTATTAAATGAATAAAGTTTTAGTTTGTACATGTATTACTTTTATTTATATTTATTTCATAATAACTAAAGAAAATAAAAAATAAACAAATCAATCTAAGTATATTGGTCATCATTAAAGAGATCGTATACATTTTCGTATTGTAATTGTATAGTAGGAGGTTCTGATGGCATTTCATCAAGATGAGAAAAATTAAATTTATGTGGATGTGTTTCAGTTATACTCTCGGAATACCGCGGTGGTGTTGAAATACTAGATGGAATTGCTTTTTGTGTTGGTACAGTTGTAACGATATGACGTTTCACATCGTCACAAATTGACTATGTGTTATGGTCAGCTTGTGTATAAACCACTAAAAGGCTTTTGTTGGTATAAACGTTGTGTCTTCAGCTTATCATTGTTTTTATTTTATTTTACCCCTCATTGATCTGATAATAAATCTGGTCATTGTTATTTCGGATATTGAACCAGCGAGTTGGTGAAAGTAATAAAATAAAATTAAAATAAAATATTTTTTTTTTACAATAAAATTCGCACAGTGTATATCCGAAAACGCCAGAACAAAATATACAAAATAATTAATTTGTTCGGAAACTACCACATCAAGGTCGTTAAGGAAAATCGAAATACTTTTCGATTTAAAACTATTTGTATTGAGGTATGTTGCGCATCTAATTTATCGTATTAAGATTGTTTTTTTATTTTTTTGGTGTTAACTTCATCTAAAATTGTTATTTTATTTGTCGAATTTCTATTTCTCGTAGAAGAAACCACACCCCAAATTCAAACGAGAGTGAGGAAAAATCGACGGCCTTTTTACATGTGTTTTAAGTATAAGATGCTTTAAGTGGAATTAGTTACGTTGGATATTCCTGTTGGATTTATTTCATCATAAAATCGGATTTAACAATCATCTTCAAACAACATGGAGTTTTGTATTTTGTTTTAAGTAATTGCATTCCGTTCCATGGTCAGTTGTATTGAATACAGTTTGGATTCATTGACAAGTTTAATACATATCGTGGCCTGTATTCTTGGAATGCCAATTACATTATTATTTTGGCTGATGACCAATTTATTTAGTGTTCTGTTTTGTTTAGTTTATTTTTGCTTATTTTGATTATTTAGAATCAGTTTAGTATTATCAATTATTTAATTTAATTTAAGTGGCAAAATAGTAACTTAGAAAAGAATAAGTTTGAAAGTGAAACAAAAAAATAACTGTCAAAATCGTGAATGGGAAAGAATACCCAAATTTTTATTTAACAGGTACCTACACCGGGATCATGGAGGAAGCGCTTTCAACGTGACCTTGTGGTAAGTGATTTTTTTTGTTGATTTATTTAAATTTTGTTTTGGGTTTTGTTTTGCGTTCTACGATTCGTTACTATTTCAGACTTATCCTATTTAGTTATACTTATATAAAAACTATTATGATTATATTCTTTATTTTGAATTGATAATATAATTATATTTATTTTCTAACAATTAGATTTTGTCTTTAGTCTACGATAATTCTTAATTTCTTTTTCTTTGCATTAGTTTACATAAATTTATTTTGTTAAATTGGAAAATTTTATATAAAATTGATTAAGTTATTGAATAAATTTGTTATTACTTAAAGTTTCACTATAATTTCGGAGTTATTATTTTATTTTCGAATGATCATTAGATAGAGACAAGTATGTGCTAATTGTTTAAATACTCGTGCGGATGAGTGATGGACCGTTCAATAGTGAAGTGAGTGAAAATATATTGTTTTGTGTTTATTCTCTCTCTGGAAGTATTTTTCTAGAATGAGGCAAAGTGAATTTTTGGATTATCATTATAGTTGTGTCTTAATTATCCCGTGTGTACGGTATATACATATATGAAACAGTAGTCAATGACGGTTATTCAAGATCCTCATCAAACTGTGAAAAAAACCCCGACCACCGTGAGCTAAGCCGCGCTAGTCAAACCGTCTCACAGTCCCTGAATGGATATTCTACGTAACGGTAACGTTTGGTTTTTGTTTGGTGTGCTTTGTATTTTCATCAAGGCTCAACCAAATCACCCCATGCGATACGGTTACATAGTGGCGCCCAACGTGGGGCACATACATAGTGGCGCCCAATCAATTAAAGCAATTCCAAGCTAACATAAAGCAATATTATGCGGTATTATTAAATTCTACTTGTTTCATATATATTTATACGTTTATAACATAATTTTCCGTTTTTTTTTGTTTAAGGTACAGTAAATAGCATTGATCCAACTTCCAGTTTATCTGTAGATTATTTTGGTTATAATTCTATTTACGTACAACGTACTATTACATATCTTATTATTATTCTTTATTTTTTTTGTTGATTGAAATACCAAATCTATCCTCTACTTTAGGTATTGATGGGATAGCTTGAGTATTCAATAACATTATTGTGTTTTTTTTTTATTTAACTTGATTTCACTATTCGTACTAGTTACTCGATAATAGGAACATCAGTTATTTAAATATTCAAATACATATTACTAATCTACTCATTTATCAATCCAGATTATTCTTAGATGTTTGATATAATGATTAGAGATGCGTAATTACAATTTGTTTTTATTCCAAACTATATTTCATCCCACCAACTATTAATTCACAGTTTTATTCGAAATCCACTAAGTTAATGTTGAACGGTGTCAATGTCTCATCCGCCGAATAAATATTTGAGATTTATTGATAGTTTTCTTTTGTATTTAATTATTTTTTTTTCTTTATAATTTAATATTATTACTTAGTTTGTTACTTATTATTTTTTTTTGATTTTTTTTTGCTATTATCTAAACTTTTATTTGATTATAAATTATATATTTTTTTGTTGGTAAATGCACATTTTTCATTTACATATTTGTTTAATATAACCTTTAAAATGATGGATTTGCAATTATTAGATTTAGAAGAATTAGGAGTCGAGTGTAGGGTTCGCAATATAAGTGGTTATCCTACAGATGTTATTCACCAACTTGAAGAGGCTTTAAAACTAGAACAGAAAATGCCTGCATTACGTCCTTGTAAAATGCATCCAGCGGCTCGTAAGAAACCTCAACATGAGATGAAGAAATGTTCTGCAAAATTATCTAAAATCAAAATGCAAATGGAAGAATTAGATTTCTCAAAAGAATTAGATGTTCAGGAGTTACGCATTTTAGAGTCGAGGCTTATACACTTAACTGGTCGTCTTGGTAGAGCTCAAAATTCTCCCACATATGGTAAACAGGCTAGCGAACTCTTGGATACCACAAATGTCTTACTTTTAAAGATTGAATCTGTTAGGCAAGAAAATTCAGATTTAGAAACTACCATCAACGAACTTAAAGCAATTCAAGTGAAAGAAACGGGAGAACTTTCAGAATCTGATGATGATAACGAACCGCCTATCTTCATTTACTCTGAATTCACGAAAAATAAAACCCGTAAAGATCAGACTAGTACCCCTCAGGATTCGCATGTAATAACAGACAAAACTAACCCACAGCCATCCGAATCTCGTAGATCTATAACTGACACTCGCACTTTAGCAAGATCTGGCATTGCGTACGATGGTCTGCCTACTGCCGTCCCGATTGAGTTATTTTTCTTTCAAGTGGAAACCTTGGCGAAATCGTTAAATTTGTCTGACGAGTTGATTTTTACTGAAATTTGTTTTGTGCTAAAAGGAAACGCTCTGCACTATTATTGGACTTATCGCCGTTCGAATCCAGATTCAACGTGGCCGCAATTTCGTAAAGATATGATTGAAAGATTTAAAGATCGCAGAACGGAATTTGAAATCCGCCGCTTAGTTGAGTCCCGGAAACAGCATCCGAAAGAAACCTTTCTAAATTTCTACAACGAAGTCTGGAGTCTTACTTTACAATGTAAGAAATCTTATTCTGAGGAGGATTTAATTGATGTGCTGAGGCTAAACATGCTTCCAGCGCTACAATTGAATCTGACCGATAAGACGTTTGATAGTGTACAAGAACTTATTAAAAGCGCAACGGCATGGGAAACAACGTGGGCACGTTTAGGTATTAATAGTGATAATATAATTCCAGGTAAAAGGCCGATTCATGAACTTCATTGGAATGAAAACCCTGGTCATACGAATACTTATCGTGAACATGATCAATTAAAATCGGTAGTCCCTCAAATAGACGCACTTAAGCCGGGAGTAACACAACGCGATGGTTCTAATTACATTTCTTTTCCATCATCATCGAACGATACTGGTCGAAATAGTATGAATATTTGCTATAATTGTCATGATATCGGGCACACCTTCCACAATTGTCTATTACCACGTAACCGATTTTGTTATAAATGTGGTTATAAAAATGTTTCGGTATCTAATTGTCCAAAATGTTCGGGAAACGCTTCGCGGGACCAGATGTATTCTGGGAATTTGAGTATCCCGAAAAGTGTGTTGAAACCCCAGAAAACAGTCAGTTTCTCCAACACCGATCCCGAACTCCAACAAATAAAGGAGAACAATGGGAATCAGGTGCTTTAGCTCATTCTGTCGACTCAGTTCATTCATCCAATTTTTTCAAATTTTCACCTCATGATCAACTTTCTAATTTCAATTTTTCAATAGAATCCAATAGAATTCCTAATAATTGTGCTCAATCATCAATTGACACTGAAAATTCAGTTTTACACCAATCAGTTGCTACCCAAATTTCCGATACTCATTTTGATCACCATTCTGGTGGTACTAAATCATCGAAATGCCTATCACCAAAACAAAGAGTACGTACTCGTCTCTATTGGGAAAAAATTAAAGATCTCCGTGAGAACATTGTTGCTTCAATTATTGCAAACGATACTAACGACAAACGACCTTTCGCGGAAGTTCGGATAAATGGAAATAAATACAAAGGTTTACTAGACAGCGGGGCGAGTATTAGCGTACTAGGCGCTGGGTCTGAACGTTTTTTAAATGATCCCAATACAATATTACACCATTTTCCAACCACAATTTCAACAGCCAGTGGCGATTCACAGCGAGTCTTCGGATACATTAATGCCAAAATTAGTTTCAATAATCAATCTAAGCTTATGCGACTATTTATTGTTCCCTCGTTACAGCAGCCCTTGTACCTAGGCATTGACTTTTGGAACAAGTTTGGTTTATATATCACACCACATCAATTTTCCAGCCAATTAAATAGTAAATTATCTAATATCACTCAAACGATCGAAGAAATATTACCTGAAGAGCAATCTGTAGTATTCACGCCCGAGCGACATATGCTAAATCAAGCCGATGAAACCCGTTTACAACAAATAATTGATCAATTTCCTTCTTATTCTAAACTGGGGCTCGGACGAACGCCACTTATTCAGCACGAAATAACACTTATTGATGACAAACCCATAAAGCAACGTTTTTATCCAGTTTCTCCGGTAATTCAGCAACAATTAAATCAGGAGCTTCAAAGAATGTTGGAAATGGATGTTATCGAAGAGTCCACTAGTGCATGGAGCTCACCAGTTGCCTTGGTTAAGAAGAAGAATGGAAAAATCCGGCTATGTTTAGATGCTCGTCGTCTTAACGAGGTTACCCAAAAAGAAGCTTATCCCATACCACTGATAGAAGGCCTGATCAGCCGTCTGGACCAAACTTACTTCATATCAAGCCTGGATCTTAAAGATGCCTTTTGGCAGATTCCGTTACACCCTAATTCTCGAGATAAAACTGCCTTTACGGTGCCAGGTCAGCCTCTGTTCCAGTTTAAGGTGATGCCGTTTGGCCTGTGTAACGCACCTCAAACCCTTTGCCGTCTAATGCATAAAGTGATCCCACATTATTTGCATGACCGAGTATTCACATATTTGGATGACCTGTTGATCACTTCTGCGACTTTAGACGAGCACTTTGATTTGCTAACACAGGTCGCGGCTTTACTTTCTGCTGCGAACTTGACTATCAATATCGAGAAAAGCCATTTTTTGCTTCAACAAATAAAATATTTAGGCTACTTAGTGGGTAACGGTTGCCTACGCACTGATCCGGAGAGAGTTCAAGCTATCGCTGATTTTCCAATTCCGAGCACCCGGAAACAAATTCGCCGATTCATAGGAATGTGCGGGTGGTACCGAAGGTTTATAAGAAACTTCTCCATTATTTCCGCCCCATTGACCGACCTCTTAAGGAAAAATACTAAATGGAGTTGGTCCGAGGATGCTCACCATGCCTTTATTAGCCTAAAACAAGCTATGACATCCGCTCCTGTATTATCGCATCCCAATTTCAATGATCGATTTTTTATTCAGTGTGACGCGTGTTCCAGCGGCATTGGTGGCGTATTATTTCAAAAAGACAGCCAAGGTGCCGAAAAACCTGTAGCGTATTTTTCTCAGAAATTGAACACGGCTCAAAAAAATTACTCAGTCACCGAACTTGAGTGCTTCGCCGCGGTTCAAAGCGTGAAGAAATTTCGGTGTTATATTGAAGGGTATACCTTTACAATAATTACGGACCATGCTAGCCTTAAATGGTTAACATCACAAAAAGATCTCCAGGGGAGACTTGCTCGTTGGAGCTTGAAACTGCAATCGTTTTCATTCGATATCCAGCACGTAAAGGGATCCCAAAATGTTGTGCCGGATACATTGTCTCGTTCCTTTGAAAACAACATTGAGGGTATTGAAGTTAATTTGGATATGTCGCCGTTCCAGATTGATTTTGATTCTCCGCATTTTCAAGATGCCGGATACACAGATCTAGTGACTTCTTTACAGGCCAAATCAAACGTTTCTTGCAATCTCCGCGTGGTTGGTGATAAAATTTATTTTACAAACCAATTTGGGATCGATTACGCGAATGACATGGATCTGCCTCGTTGGAAGCTCTACGTTCCTACTCCGTTAGTTCCCGATTTAATAAAGCAAGCGCATGACCTTCCGAGTTCCGCTCATCTTGGCGTAGAGAAAAGTTTAGAAAAATTGCAACGTTATTTTTATTGGCCTAAAATGTTCAGAAGCGTCAAAGAATACATCTCAAAATGTGAGTTGTGTAAGACTTGCAAGGCTTCCAATACGATTCTACAACCTCCTATGGGTAAATCAATTACAATGTATCGACCATGACAACAGCTCTATATTGACTTTTTAGGTCCCTATCCTAGAACAAAGAACGGGAATGCATTTATCTTCATTGTTCTCGATTCTTATTCACGATTTATTTTGTTATTTCCTATGCGAAGCGCTAATTCAGCTTTAGTATGTAAGAGTTTGGAAAACAATGTTTTTCATTTGTTCGGCACACCTGAGTCCATCGTATCGGATAATGGGCCTCAATTTTTATCCAAAACATTTCAATCTTTGCTTCGTAAATTTAGTGTGAAACATATAACTACCCCCAAATACTCACCGCAAAGTAACGCTAGTGAAAGGTCTAACCGAACGGTCTTATCTGCTATTCGAGCATATCTAGCAGGAAATCATAGAGAATGGGATAGTCATCTCCAAGAAATTGCGTGCGCAATCCGCAATTCAATTCATGCTTCTACCGGTTATTCCCCACATTATTTAGTATTTGGGCAGCATAAGATTTCAAATGGTTCCGAGTATCAATTATTGAGAGATCTTAAGTGTCTAGAAGATTGCTCCGTAACCATTCAACCAGCTGATCGTCTATCATTAGCCCAAGAACAGGTCCTGTCACATATGAAACAAGCACGGCAAAACAACGAAAAACGATATAACTTACGAGCTCGAATACGTGACTTTAAGCCTGGTCAAATCATTTACGTACGTAATTTTACCAACAGCAATGCAGCAAAATTTATTTCTGCTAAGCTTTCACCTAAATTTATTATCGGTCGAGTTAAAAGTCTTATTGGTAATGTAGCCGTCGAAGTAGAAGATCTAAAGGGGCAATTATTAGGAACATATCATATGAAGGACATTAAGACATAATAGTGCCCGGCCTTGAGACTCATCTAGGGTGTGGGACAGCCCCACGATTACGCGAAAGTGCGGTTTTTCTGGTAGTGTTTTCTTGATATCGCTTATTTTCAAAATGGGTATCGTTTAAGGAGTTGAAGTATTTGATGGCCGATTGATTATCGTTGCTGCTGTTGTTATTTTGTTAGAAAATTCTAATTTATTTAACTGTCCTAATAATAATGTTTCATCGATTAGCCTTTTTGCAAATATTTGTTATTCAACATTTAATTTTCGAAATGTGCAAGCCCATCCTTCAGCAAATATCGTTGCCTCATCTCTTACAGCACTTTCAGTACATTTAGTAGATTCTAAATAATCTACTGCTCTATGTAAAAAATGTCTCTATTTATTTGTTGATTTCTGTGTAAACCTCTTGGATTCGTACGTATTGCTTCTAATGGTTCCGCCTATAAAATACCAACTAAATTTATTAATCTTTCTAATTTCTTTTAATATTTTTCAATTATCGAAACACCTATTTCTGTATCCGAATTGTGTATAGTGGATGTTCCTTCTAACGGCGTTTCTTGATCTTTTAAAACATCAACAATATCGAAATACCACAATGTTGGTACATAAATTCCTTCAACTCCAATCCCTGACTTTTCACTAACACCGATTTTCTTTCTCAGCGGTAACAACTTCTTATATTTGTAATTCTTCTTTTTAGTCCATCCAATGTTATATCTTTCTCAATTATTTTGTATTCTTTTAATAATTCATTCCACGCTTTCGCCCGAAGGTATCTATTTTTGTAATTCTCACTTGTAATCTGCCATAATACAGAATTTTCCCTACATTTATCTAAAAAATCACGCCATTCAACTGCATTTGGGATTGCCGTTTTGTTAAATTTTAAAATTTTATGTTAAACTGTTTTAATTGACAATTTTGACAATGTTTCCTTTGTTGATACAACATTGCCATACACAGTTCAACATGTTTATCAACCATTAGCTCCGCCTCCATAAAATCAAAATGATTTGATTTTACTTCAACCGATTAGACAACTGTCAAATTGGTTGATAAACTACCCCATACATGATCGAACTTTTCCATAGTACAATAGTCTTATGGATCGGAATGTTTAATTTGTTTTAACAATTTTGCAATTTGAAAATCCTTCCGTATCTGCGAGCCACTCTTTTAGCCATTCTCTTTTCTTGAGATTACATTTCTTTTTCATTTTCATCACACAGTTCCGCAATCACAGTTAAAGCGATAACTTGTCCATATTTTTAACCAGTTTATCACAAAAATGTCAAAAAATTTAGTTGATCAACTTGGGTTGAATAGTGTGTGGCAATGTTTATTAAACTTGTTGAACAGTGTGTGGCAAACATTCAACTAAGTTTATCAGCCAAGTTGTTCAACATGTTGAATAATGTATGGGCTGCTTAACAACAGCATTCTGTATTCACACTGTTGTTATTCTTCTTTATGTATGTGTAAATTTATATCATTTTTAGATTGCTTTATTCGATGTACGAACTACAAGGAGAAGAACAATTATTTCATTTTGTACGTTAAACAATAGAAAAACACGTGTAACAATGCAAAAGTGCATTACAAATCCCCACCACAAATTTAGGTTTGTAGGCAGAGAGGTAAAAAAACGAGGGTGAATACGGTTGTTAAAAATACTGGTGTGGATAGGCCCAAAGAGGGTCATCGTCGGACGATACTGGATCCGATTCCCGGTGGTGGCAAGAAATATGTCATGATTGTGTTCGTTTTGAAATGCGTAAGCCTCATAAAATTTCCTCCTCTTCTTCCTCCCAAAATAAAAACAATAATACTAAGAACTCGATCATTTTAATCATGCAAACAATTTAAACAAACTTTACAATTCCTCGAAGCCCGAATATTTACAATATGGTGAGTAAATATGGTCAAATTAGAGTTGAACAATATAAAAAATAAATATTCCACCTGCAACGTTTGTTTTTATTTCAAAATTCGGCCTTATGCAAGGGAAATATTCAATTTAAAAAATTCAAAATGTTTCAAATTCAAAATTAGTTTTTATATCAAAATTCTATACAATTCTAAAATTTAGTCAATTTGCAAATCTACTTAAAATTCTTTGGAATTTAGGAAACACTTTCTTGAACTAGATTTCAGAATAAATTCAAATATAATTAATATCGGATCTTCGAAAGTTACTCCACGAAAAGTTGGAAACTCTTTAGAATTTGACTAATTTCAAGATTATTAAAAACCCGGAATTGTGAAAATCTATGATAAATAAAATTTTTAACGAAAAACCTCCAGCTAAAAGTTTCAAAACTAATGATTTTAATTTTATAAAATAAAATAAAATTCAAAAAGTAATTTTGAATCTTTTAAACAAGAAAAACTTTCTAAAAATCTATTTATATAATTTAAGATTTTAATTTAATTCGGGATTCGATACATTTTAAACTACAATAAAATATATACCTACACATGTCTTATACACTAGACAATTTGCAAAAACTTAAACTCAGTGCGTATAATTATTTAACGAGAAAAGATTTATAGTGAATTTACCAGGAGTAAATACACACCCATCCGCACCTATAAATTATTTATTACCACCCGTAAATCATTTATATACGTCACAAACAAAACGGTTTTAGTAAAAAACCCTGTGGAACTCCTGAACACAAAGCTTCGATACTACAATATCACCATCATAATATCCAATGCGACGCTGACAATGAAAATAAAAATTTTATCACTGACTTTCTTGACCAACGAATGATGATTGATTCTATCAAATGCTTTACTAAAGTCAAGAATTACCAACGTGCACACCCTTTTGTTATCAGTAGCTCTGCGAATTTTGCCTCCAATATTTAGCAAGGCAGTGGTACTACTGTTATTCGAAAGGATTTTAATTGTTTCAAAACTATTTAAAAATTGAGTTTAAAATTTGTTTACTAAAACCTTAGAAACCTTAGAACCTCAGATATACGAGACTGTTTTAAAAGTCTGTTTTATGCAGCACATCATTAGATTTTGGATCGTTTTGAATTAATTTCATCAATACCAGCAGAATGCCTTGGTTAACTTTACAATATCAATATTTCTAAATCTGAACCCTGCATCACTGAAGCCCGAAAACACAAAATCCTTAGTATTATCAGGTTTAGTATGATTACCGGAGAAATAATTGTTTAAGTAATAATTATTTTAGCACTATTAATGGCAGTATTAGTTTTATTCCTGATAGATTTATATTCTTTATAAAATTTCACACCTTTTGGCCTTTTCCAGCGATTAAAAATAAAATTCCGAAGCTTCTTCAGATATAGAATGCCAGCATTAAGCCAGGGTGGCTCATATGTCACAATAATTACTGTTCTAATCGGAACAAATTCATTAAATAACCAACGTGGAAAAGGGTTCACATTATCATTGGGCTCTAAAGTGGTATATAGCATATCCCACTGTAGGTTTCAAACAATAATTAATAGAAGAATTTGACCTAAAAAAGTCTAAAAATCATGTCATGATCAGAAAATTCAACTGAGATTTGGTTAAGAAATTGTACCTTTATGAGTCGGCTCAATATTTTCATATTTACACCTATAACTAAATAATCTCATTAAAAACGCAAATATCCCCAACTATCGCAATACCCTCCACCTCATAATCCATTCTAAGTATAGTGTTTATCCACCCTATTAAAGTTAGCCGAAAGTTTCCAGTCGAAAATAAAAAGTCGAAAATGCAGATTACGTCATTAACATTCCATCCGAAAATTAAAAATGTTGTGGTTATCTCCCGAAAGTAAATATGATGCAAGGATTGTAATAAAACATTTTGTAAACAGTCGTGGAAAAGTTTGTTTAATCTAATCGCAGAAAATGTTGGAAAATCAGAGTAATTTACAAAATTGGAATAAAATCAGCCTCTAGAGTGTATATCAGAATCTGAATCGATTTTATTGGCTTTGTCAATATCTATCGCATGGAAAAAATTCAGTTTAAGTTTCCCGTGGGAAATCCCGAAAAATTTGATTTTCCAAAGATCAATAGAAAATTTGTATAAAACCAGCCTGCGTAGAGTATTATGTATGCCTGAAAAATATTTTTGGAAAATCAAATTTTCTGGGATGTACCACAAAAAATTTGATTTGAATTATTTTCCTTGGATAGCTATTGACAGGTAATAGCAATGTAATCGATCTCTAGACTTAACAATATATAGGTTTCATAATGATTTGTGGAAAATCGAATTTCCCTAGATTTCCTACGGCAAACTTGAACTGAATTTTTTTCCTGCGATACATATTGACAAGTCACATCAATGTATGTAATCCATTTCCAGACATAACACCCTAGAGGCTCATTTTATCTATTATTCAGTTTTTACTTTCGGCTGGAACTTTTCCAAATTTTCTGAGATTTCCCAAGGTAAACTGGAACTAAATTTTTTTCTTTCGATATCTATTAGTACACAGCTATTATGTACAAGTCACATCAATAAAATTCAAATTTTCAAATGATTTTTGGAACATCGAATTTTCTGAGATTTCCCACGGGAAACTTGAATTAAATTTTTTTTCTTTCGATAGCTATTAACCAGTTAAAACAATAAAATATGGGTTGGTATCGTTATCCAAAATAAAAAAATCCCAAAAAAAAACAAAAATCCCAAAAAACCAAGATTTTTAAAAATATCAAATTTTTGAAATATTGTTTTAATTTGTTTGATACCTTAGAGGATGGGGGCTGCTGCCCCAAACCCCCGCCCTGACGATTTTTTGAAATTCTAATATTCATAGTGATTGAACCATTTTTGTAAAATTTGTATTTTTTAATAATAATTCACATACTAAAATAGAGAACTCCCCAAAGCCGCTTAGCTTTGGTCCTTTCCGCGCAAGGATGACATGAAATTATGTAGATTCCTTTTCTTTTCATATTTTAGTCATCAAACATTTTTTGGGTCTTCCCTTTCGATGGGGCAGTTTACTTTGTATTTGTCGGTATTTTTTTTAGGATTTTTCCGTTCGGTAATTTGATGGTATCACATAAAATACTTCTCCATACATAATACTCTAGTGATTTTTAAATGATTTTTAGAAACTTGGAAGTTTCCCGTGGGAAGTCTAGGAAAATTCGATTTTACAAAAATTATTAGAAGCATTATTGTTCAATTCATCTTCAGACATAATACTCTAAGTTGATTTTATAAAAACTCTCTAATGATTTTTGGAAAATTGAATTTTCCCAGATTTCCCACTTGAAACTTAAACTTTTCTCCTGTGATAGCTATTGACAAATCATATAAAAACGGATAATCTTCAGATATACACTCTAGAGGCTGATTTTATGCGAATTTTTTGGATTCTTTTGATTTTCCTGTATTTTCTACATTAGGTGGAACAAAGTTTTTCACATTAGACTATTACCGAACGTGTTTATTGCAATCTATGTATCTTGTTAACTTTCGACTGATAACCACAACATTTTTAATTTTCGGCTGAAATGTTAATAACGTAATCTGCATTATCGATCTTTTATACATACTTATGGCTACCGTTAACAGGGTCTGGCAACTGCTGCTCTTTTTCAAATCAACCCAATAGAGACCAAGTAAGGTCAAAGTCAGGAAATATAAGAAATATTTAAGAAAAAATGTAATTCAAGTTGAACGAGCCTTCGTTCTATTAACAATTTTTAACAGTTTTTTGTACAAGTTTGAAGTATTTGTAACCCAATTGCACCATTGTAATGTGAGTATGAATAACATGGCGTTTTAAATATTGTGTCATCCAGATTTATGGAAGCCACCCAGATATATTATGTAGATCAACTATCTTTAAAAATGATTAATTTCGCTTTTACATCAAATAATGTAAGGTGAACGATTTAAGAAGGTCCAATAAATATCTCGAAAATTGTGCCTTGTATAGGACAAAACATTTGAGAAAACAATTTTTTGAATGGAGGGAGACAACTAGATAAAAGTTGCTTTTACCACTTTGAAATTGTATAACAAGATCCGCTTCAATTTTTTATATAAACCTTTCTAATTTTCAAACAGCTTTTATTTGAAATACTACTTCCCGAGAAAAAAGAAAGTTTAGTTTTTAATTCAAAATTTTAATTGGAAATCTCCTAATTAAAATTTAAATATCCTAATTAGACGGAATTTATCAAACCAATTAAGCAAAAACTGGGCTTATAAAGAAAATAATTTGGTCAAAAGCTTTATTTGTAATCGATCTATATTTTCACGATAAGTTTTGAGCTTGGGTGAATAATAAAAGCATCGAGAAAAGGTTTTGCCCATTTTAGAAGGTTGGAGTCACTTTTTTTGTTATTTTTATTAGAAAACAATCGATACATTTTGAGAAATCATAAAAGTTTTTTTTTAAATTATTATGGCACATTAAAGCTTTTAATTTTTTTTTTTAATTTAATAATTAATCTTTTTTAATAAGGAAAAAAACAAAGAAATTAATTAAACAAGAAAATTATGTACATAACAAAAAACAGAAAAATAATTTTAATGCGATATAATCTTTATACAGGTTCTACATAATTAAAATAAAACAAAAATTGATATCTTCCTAAAACTAATATTTTTCTTTGCAAATATGATTTTTGCAGCAATAAAATTTATGAAATTAATTTTCATGAAACAAAATTTAAATAGGAGAAAAATAAGATTATATTTCCTTCTTTTAAGATCTTATATTTTCTGTATATTGACGAGGTATTTGCTATCTTTATAATATTAATAATAATAAAATTTAATAATGATTCGAGAGATAATGGTAAGATGACAGTGAAACTTTTTGCACCGGATCTAAAAGGTCTTTTGTATCCCCCCCTAAATATTTTAGACCGTTAAGATTTTATATCACTTCCATTTCACGTTCAGAGTTTCTAACTGCTGTTATTTTCTTTAACACATTTCTATGGATTTATCTCTCTCCAAAAATGGTTTTTTTCAAATATTGTGCTCGCAACTTCTCCGCACAGTCAATGAAATCTTAAAAAATAAATCGTTATTTCTCTGAATGTTACAGATGTATGGTCAGTCGGTGTATATCTGAAGATTGTGCTCTCCCCCCCCCCTCCCTCCTCAGCCTCAGCTTTTCAATGTTGATTTATTTGCGTGCCTATGCCGATTTTTCGACTAAAACATTGACTTTTATAAGATGTTGACTAGTTCATGCCAGCCATTCATTTATTGGCAGTATAAGAAACCCTTAAGACTTTTAAAGTATTTGATTAGTCCGACCAAAAAACGAAACAGACTATTACAGCTTAACTACAGCCAACTGAAGGCGGTCCTTCTGTTGGGTCAAAAGTTTCCCCGATATTTGTATTCGCTACCTAACGACCTGACTTATATTTCCTAATAGAGCGTGCGAAAGCAAAGTAGGGATCGTGGTTGCAGCAACACTAATGCGAATTAACCTATAAGAAAGAAGGAGGAGAAAATGGCTAATACACCATGAAAAATATATCTAATGATCTATTTTTTAATTCAACTTGAGCGAGCAGTGCGCTGTCAAAATTATACACTGCGTTTTTTTATTCAACCAGAGTAATTTTACTCTATACACTGTATTTTTTTAATGTGAACTGAGCATACTCTGAGCTTACTCCGTTTGTAAATTTTTGCTCTGAAATGAATGTAAGAGTTGAGAAAAAGCAAAACATTTAAAAACACATATTTGACATTTAAAAACAAATATTTTTATAAAAACAGATTATAACCAATTTATTTGTATAGAAACATTTTCGCTCTGCATACACTGGACAATTTGACACTGTCTGTGCTCTATACTCTGTTTACACCGGTTTAAAAAATCGACCTTAAGATAGTAAAAAGTTTATAGCTAGTTTACAGTTTTCACGGTTCGTAAAAATTGAGGCACGTCATTTTATACGATTTAAACTTTCTGGGTGTTAATTACTTTGGTTTGATGTACAAGTTTTTCGGATTAAGAAAAATTTCTTCTGCTTTAAACAAAACATCCGATTTGTAGTGAAACTATTTTTAAAATAAATGAAAATTATTCTGAATATAATGAAACCTATTTCGGAATGAATTAAACCATCGAGTGAAAAAAAACATTTCCCAAATTAAATAAAACCTTTTCTTAAATGGATGAAACAATGTTAAATAAAATTAAAATCCAGTAGTTAAATAGAACATACACTGATTCCTCTGAAATTTGTTAAATAGTACGTGGCTTTCATAAACTCGATCTAATTTTTAATAACTTGGTCGCTAAAAACAGTTTGGGGTGAGAGTGAGAGGCAGTTTTCATGGGCAGCGCCCTTAAGAGATACACTGTTTTATTGTTAGTAACAAAAATTAACTTACAAGCTAAGGCTGATAGCTCAATTTGCTATATAATTGAACTACTCGGTGAGCGTGTTTATAAATAAGGTTTAAGGATTTTTAATAGTTCGCAGTTTTAATCGAATAGCTTCAATTACGTTTATATATTTGGGATCAGCACCCAAAGATAATCGAAAGAAAATATTTTTTTTATTATGGACTGAATAACAATCGCTTGAGGTCTTCTCAAATTTTTGGTAAGTCACTTGCTGCAAAGGTTCAGATATTTGTAAATTAAATGTCCACTTTACCTACATATGTATAAACAATTTCGAATAGATCGAACCTTTACCCTAAAATGGTCGGATATTCCATCTGTTTTAAGACTTTAGAAGTCAGCAGATCTAGTACGTAACTACTACATGTATTAATACAAAAGAGAACAAAAACACAAAATTCATAATACAGATCTAAAATCCCGCCTATAGGGTATGCTATGTATGTATTTAGAACTCACTGTAAATGGTAATAATTAGAGATAGTCTTACGTGTGCGACTATACTATTTAATCATCATCATTACTAATATGATTTGGTATGACATTGTATTTTTGATGGTCATGTTAAATAAAGAAAACTGTAATCAATAAATGGAGGTGTTTGTTTTATTGGGAAAAATCAAAATAGTTCCGTCGAGGATTTAACTACAGTAATAAGTAATTATTATCAAAATAAGAATTAACAATTATAGTGTGAATATGAAGATATAGTGTCAAGTGGTCAAAAAGTCTGTATAAAGATTTATCGTATGTAATAATTATCGAAAAAGTGTGTTCGAGTTGAAATATTGTTGTACAACACTGGATAAATAAAAAAAAATAATATTTCACGATTTAATGGCGGTCGCACAATATTCTTCTATGCGACCGAAATTATATTTCACAATTCCACTTATTAATTAACAAAAGTTTTTAGAATTAATATCCACCACCACGTTACTTGACCGGTGAGAAAAGTACAAAAAAACACTTGTGGAAAACTCCGCACTATTAATTCGCCAATTTGTAGTTGCGAACACCAAAGTAAAATTAATATTATTTTAATTAGTAATAAAGAAAAACTATGTTCGCTTTATGAAAACAGTCGACTTGTCGGAAAGAAGAAATAGGAATGAATGTTTGATGTAAAATTCCGTATGTCAAAAATCAATTTTTTATTTTGAGAAATAAAAACTTAGACCAATTTTCGTTCAGCAATGAGTTAGTTTGTGATGACGACAATAGATGGTGATAATTTCGGTGTTGCATTAAATCATAAAATAAAGAATAATAAGAAGCATTAAGCGCATAGAACAATGAAATTCAATCAGCGCACTACGGCCAAAAATAAAACTAACATTAGATGTACACCGAAGGAACAAATTTTTTTATAAACGTGATGAAATTCTTTATTTGAAATGGAATATTTATTTCCTTCACTGAATTTGCTCTTTAAACAAAAAAACAAACAAAATAATTTACTTCTCTCTTGCTTTTATGATTTTTTTTTTTTTTTGTGTTTCCTTATTTATATTTTGAGTTTGAGGTATTTTATGTGCAAGTGCAATGCTTTTGTTAGTTTAGAAAAAACACTTATGATTGTTGGTCGTGCGTCTTGTAAGCGTTGCGAACAAAAATTCACGTTTTTCAGTTTTTGCTGCTATCTGTACCTTATAATCTAAATAATTTTTCAAAAGCTTCATTATTTTCGAAACGATATGTCGAAAATTTGGTAGCTTAGTAATTATTGAAATAAAGCTACAATATATTTTGGATTGTTTTTAATCATTTTATGCATAATTGATAATCAAATTCAATGTAATGAATAAGTTCAGCATTATGCAATACGTAAAATAATTCAAAATACATATTTAAAAAAATCAACTCAAACTTTAAAAAAGTTTTCCTAACATTTTGATATTTGCAGATACCCTGTTTTTGTTTAATACCACAGATTTATTTTGATTTATCATTTCCATTTGCCAATTACAAGTTTTCCTAATTAATATAATAAGCGTTAGTTTCAATATTTGAGCTTGCTGATCGTAATAAAGATTATCAATATCATACAATTTTTATAAGTTTACAAAACACTTTTGGATAACTGACCGTGGGTATACAAGACAAAAACATCTAAATCACTATTTAATTAGCCAACAACAATATTCGTTTTAATTACTAATTTAAAATTTTTGAAACACCTACGTAGTAGCTTCAAGATTTCTTGCCTTTGATGTCAAGATATGCTCGAGCCCGTTTCGCTATTATTGCTTGGATAGAGATTAAGAAATAATTAGAGAAAATACGAGTGATTCTGGTGCTGAGCTAGTACTTTGTATTTTTAGTTCTATCTTGACAATAACCAACCGAAATAAAAAGCGGATTGAAAATATTTTCCGGGATGAAAAAGTCAACGTTAAACGTTTTCTTAGTTTGACCTAATAGAACTCTTAAAATTTGTAAACTAATGAAAAAGGGGGTGAAGATGGGGTGTTTAGGGTACAGAGTACGCATTATTTTTTTCGTAATATATGACCCTGAAAATATCATATTTTTGAGGAAATCGATTTGAATTTTTATTTTTTAGTATAAAATAGTTGAATTCATCAAATTCAATGTCACATCTATTGAAAACTATGGGTAGTTTAGGAGTGACACTATGCCAGATTAAAGATTGTTACATTTAAAGGATTTTTTTCCTATTATCTCAAAATTGGCCATTTTTGAGATGTGTCACTATTCTCGCAAACCGACGATATATATAATGCAAAAAATATTTCTGTTAAAATCGATTTCTATATAAACTAAAGTAAAGGTTACCGGAGTAAAGCTTTATTCAAAAGTGTGTGTGCTTGAAATGTTGCAAAAACAGTTACCCGTGGCATGATTTATGCTTTATAAATAGTAGATTGTTCTACAAGTAAAGAAAAGTGAGTGTTCCAGCTAGTGTAAGATTTCTCAAGCATGCAGCAAATCACATTTATTATACGCTTTGAATATGCCGTTTTCCTTATAAAGTACACTCGCTGGAAAACTCTCACTTTTCGATACTTCTAGAAAATCTACTATGTATTATTTGTATAAATTTTATTATTATTATTATTATTTATTAAATTGATTCTGTTTCAAAAACACAAACAGTTGCGAATTTACAATATGTTAAAATTAACCAAGCAATTAATTAAATTAGTAATAAAAAAAAAATAACGCTAAGAAGAACATACGAAAGATATAATTTTGATAACATAAACAACAAACTATACAACTTAGTAGCACATAAATAAATGTCAATCAGTTCTTAAATAATTAAAATACTATCAAAAAACGAAAATAAAAATTAAAATTTTACGTAACAATACGAATCAGAAATGTGGTCAGGTATTTCAAGTAGCCAATTTTTAATTTCTGTAGTAACGAGAATATACGGATGTTTTTGTAGACCACGAAAATTATAACAAGCATCCCTTCTAAAACTATGCTGATCACTCTGCGTAAAAAATTCAAAATTTTATAAGCATACAAATTTTGTAACCGTAAAATATTGTTAGATAAATTTCGCAAAACCATTTATGTTGAACAAACAGTCCAACATGAAAAACTGGATTGGTGTGGGCCAGGTGAATCACCGTGAATTTTAAAATAAAAGATCTCACAATTTTCTTTTAAGTCGTTATAAATTGTTAATTATTTATTATACATTTATTTAAGTATGTATTTATTTAGATTTGGTTAAATAATTATTTGTTAAGTTTTATTTGTTAACCAAACATGATACGCCTTTTTCAGAGACAAGGCCTATCACGAAGGAGGTAGAAAATCCTTGAAGCAGATGACAAACACTGTTTTAAATTGAAACATGGGCTTTTCAATTAAGATCAGTGTCCAAATAAGCTGTATTTTTATTTCGCTCCCGAAAGCTGCTATCGAGAGCCGTCATTTTTCTATAGCTAATTTTAAATTTGACGCGCTATTTATTGGTAAACTAAATTTATTTAACATCAAACTATCATTTTTAATTCAATTGTTTAGCGAAAACTTGACATAAAAAATCTCCAATTATACGAAGCGCTATCGGGAGCCACTTTTTATATGATGGCTGATGGCTCTCGACAGCAGCTATCAGGAGCGAATAAAAATACGCAGCTATCGATACCAAGATATTTAATCGGATTAACTAGCTCAATATTAAAACAATCAGAGTATCAACTAATAAAAACACATTTAGAAGCAATGTGATAAGTTACTTCATGAGAGTCAGGGTCCTCAGAATCGATGAAACTACAGTTCAAATTATTAAAAGATGACTGATCAGCGTTGCATTTGTCTTTAAAATTATTATGAGCAAGAATGTGTGAGTAACTACAGTGCGCCAAAAACAAAGAAAAAGCGCACTACAATTTTTTTTAGAAAAAATACCCAGATTTGAACGCATGTATCGGTGAAATAACACCTTTCAAAAAAAATATTTTGTTTCTAATTGAAGAAAATTTTGTCTTCTTTTCGATACAGGAAGCCGTTTTATTTTATTTTGTTTTTTATGATATTTTTGAGAAATGCATTTTAGGAAAATCGATGTTAAAGTTCTGAAATTATTGTATTTTGCAGCAAAAATGAAATCTATTCTTCTTTTCTTATGTGTTTCTCATTCTAGTTTTAATTATTTTTGTTAATTTTAATGATAAAGTTTATTATTAACTATCGATTGGCATCAATAACTCATTGGCCGAAAATTTAGTACTGTAAAATATGCTTAGCACGCGGCAGAACAATGAAACATGAAGGTAGGCATGATGTAATGGCGTGGGACTGTATGTTGGTCGGAAACATTTACCGATTTCTCAAGGAAAACTTGATTTCAAGCATTTTATCACTTGAAATATTGAAAGATTGGAATTTAAGATTGTTTTCAAATTTATCAGGACACCGATCCGAAACATTCATCTTCGTACAAGAATATCGTACAAGAATGGCTTCTATATAATTACAGAGAGAATGCGGAATTCGAAATCACCCAATTTCCAATAAAAATGAGCTCAAAAGCGGTGGTGGTAGAGTGGCAGAAAATTAGCCAATACTAAAAGCCTATCTAATAATGAACTATGAGAATAATCTATTATTTTAAAGTTACATTAAACTTACGTAAGAACATAATTTTTATTGGGATGTACCATTTGGCTTTGTAAAGCAATTTTCATTTTCTGTTTTTCTTAATGAATTAGTTTAAATTATCTTTTTGTATAATAAATCGCCAGAAATCTCATCAAATCAAATAATTGTCCGTACCGTACACACAAAGAAGTTGAGGGAATTGAAGGAAAAACAAATTAGGTCTAGTTAGTGGTGTAACCTATTCATGCAATGACACTTTGTAACCTTCTTTTAATTGAGAAAGCCAACTTCCGAGTTATTTCGGACTATTTTTAGATTTTGGCCCATTCCTCCACAATGACCCGTTTTAATTATTCCTTACTGCTAATTTGGTGTTCACGGATCTTTCACTCCAAATAATGACATACATTTTCAATGGTGTTGAAATCTGGTGGCTGGGGAGGATGAGGGAGTGTTGACTTTACATTGAATAATAACCATTCCTTGATCAGCTTTGAGGAATGCTTCGGGTCATTGTCAAGTGCGGAGCGAAAATCTTGCCAAAGTCCCATCTTCTCAGCATTGGTTAACAAATTATCCTTCAAAATATCCAAATAATCAAACCAGTTCATTATGGTTTCAATGAAGGTGAAGTGGCTTACACCGCTTCAGCTAAAAGCTCCCCATAACATTAAACTTCCGTTACCATGTTTTACTCAAGTTCAGTGTTAAGTTTCCGCCACACCATAACTCGCCCGTCTGAACCAACCTTGTTTATGCAAAATATTGAGTATTGTCTGAGGTTCTATCGCCATTTTTTCGCGTTGGTAAACTTTGGTAGCGATCGTTGGAGCACAAACTTTCGATTCGGTTTTATTTCCCTCTTTTTTAGATGTATTTGACGCTCGTTCAGATTTCGGTTGCGACCGCTTCCAGCAACAATCTTTAGGGATTTGGTTTTTGCAAGTTCTGAATAATTATTTTAGAAATTTCTGATAAACTTTTACCTTTACTCTCCAATTTAATGATGAACTTTTTAATTTCTTCACTAATTTTGGTACGAGAATCACACATTTTTAATTAGTTGGACAATATTTCATTTACCATGTGAAAAATACGCGTAATAAACTTTTACGCAAAAAACAACTTCGTAATTTACCGTTGTTTGAAAATAGGAGTGCAACAAATAATAAATTGTTAACATGCTAGTGTTAATTTTGACAAAAATGCAAGTGTACGGACAATAATTTGATAGTTGCAGGCTGTTCAAATAGTATATCTCATCAAACGTAAAAGTAAATTAATTTATATCATGATTATTATTATTTTAAGGTTTTTAAATGTCATTTGAGTTTTAAAAAAGTAAAAACGGATTTTTTTGTGTGATTTCTAATTGTTTTTTTTATCAATGTTTCTTTAGCCGAGTGGTGGATGGGCAATTTTTGAGACAGTGTACATATTTAAATTGTTTAATTTAGTATTTAGTTTTATAATATTTGTTATTTCTCAAATTACTCTAAAATTAATATTCATAATTTGAAATGTTAAAATCAACAAATTGTTAATTGTTTGAAAGTTATATGTGGTTAAATGACCGACAGCAATAATTGAATTAAGAATTTTAAACAAATAAAATAAATAAATTAGCCAAAAAATCGTAAGTTTTTATGTTTAACCTGGCAAGTTCGTTGTTTCCGCCAGAAGTTGAACATTTCAAACTTGGTCTCATTAAATAAAAATGCGATGTTGAAAAAGTTGTTGATGTGTAAAATAATTAAAAAGGGGTGGAAATGGAGTATGTTTTCCCATCTCGCACCAAACTGAGTGTACATTTTACAATATTTTTTTCGTAATCTATAGCCCAACATCTAAAGGGATAAAAAAAACAATCATAAACGATTTCCCATTTTGTAACTTTTCTACAGATTAACTCAGCCGTACTTTTCTCTAAAATAAAAAATTTAAAAAAATTGTATTCAAATAAAAAGCTTATTTTATTTAATTTATTTAAAATAAAAAAATTCTAAAATATTGATTCATTCTTTACAAACGGTAGGGTTACGGTAGAATACAAATTTAGCCTGCGCAAACCATTTTGATGCAAGGAAAAATAAACAAAATTTCGTAAAAGTAGACAAATTTAGATAAAAACATGAATGAAATATTTTCTACGTTTTCATTCATAAATTTGTAGTTCGATACAGAAAAAACCTCTCGATTTAATTGTATTAGCTATATGTATATAAAAAATCATAATACATAAACAAAACTATATCTACATAAGGTACATCTTCATACCAAATGGGGATGTGGCTATTTACATAAAAACCAAAAATACAAAAAAACGAAACAAAGTGAAAACGAATGAAATGAGAAATTGAGAATATGCTTTACAGTGAAGGGAATGTATATTCCATTTTCAATACAAAATTTCATATCGTATTTAAATGAATTTGTTTCCCTTACTAGACATCTAATGTTAGTACCAGAAAATAATATTTATAGAGTGTCGCTAGCTTCGCGCTGGCTTATAATTTTATTTTGGTTTGACTGTTCTTATACTTTGGTATTTTGTGATAAATATATTTCCCTATATTTGAGTACAGTCATAAAATAAAGAATAATAAGAAGCATTAAGCGCATAGAACAATGAAATTCAATCAGCGCACTACGGCTTCATTTATATGTACTATTTTTCTTAATCTTTTCCATTTGCCAATTACAAGTTTTTCTAATTAATATAAGAAGCATTAGTTTCAAAATTTGAACGCGATGGTCGTAACAGGGATTATCAATATCATAAAATTCTTTGTCAATGCTGCTGCTTAATAAAATGTTTAAGAGGTCATGTTTGAGCCCAACAATGTGGGAATGTGATTTGAAAACGAATCAAAAATTGATATTTGTCGACAACAAATTTCAAAAAAAGATTGCGATGGGGCACGTAGCTTACCGAAACAATCTGTTAAATAATTTTTATTTTTTATCAGCAGTTCAGAACTACTCTCTACATAATCCGTTTCTTTTAGTAGTGTGGAGCAGCATGCCGCACAATTTACTTTCTTTACAATTCGATTAACTAAATATCCAACGAAATATCTGGAAGACGCCTGTGAATTAATACTAGATTCTTCAATTAAAGAATCATTCACATCGTTTTCCAATTCAACTAATGAATACATTTCGTCATCATCCGAGTCTTCGTCCACTTCAACCAACGAAAAAGTTTCATCACCAATTTCAACGATACTCGAGGCATCATTTTCACAAGACTTTTTGTTAGTGTTGTTTTCATACCTTATTATCCATTCATCATTTTGTTGTTCTTCTCGTATAACATTTAATAATGTTGAATCTGCATCATCTTCAAAGTTTGATAAGCCCGAGAAGGATGTTAGATACTTAATGGATAAAAGTTTTGAAACAGTAAAACTAAATTCTTGAACCGATGGATTAAAATTATTTCCGTTTGCTCATCTTATTAAAGAAAATGTATTTTCTAACGCGTCTTGGTTTAATCTCGATGTTAATAAATATTCAAAACCCAGGTTATCCTGTGTTAAACTCTTTAAAATGAAGAGAACCCCACGCATTGTCTGTACCATTCCATCGAAAGAATAAACTTTTTTGCGGTTACTCATCTTAATATTTTTTAAATATATTATCATTTCATTAAGATATACGACACTTTGATTAAGTTCATCGTTTTTTAAAGCGTATTTATACTGATTGGTATCAAACAAGGATTTTGAATTAAGGATATCAAATAATTTATCAAATTTATCGAAAAGCTTCCAGGTTGCAGGTGTTTTATTTTTGACTACTTTGGAAAAATTATCTAGCTCGTAAGCAGTCTTTATACCAGCTACTACGCTTCTGCTGAATACCTGAGACGCCAGTTTCACTTTCATTTTATCAAAATGTTGTGGATTAATTTGAAGCAAGGCTTAATTTGAAGTGGATCATTGAAAAATTTCCAACACAAACTTGTTTTTCCTCTGCTGAAAAATTACTTAAAGTGAGATAAGCTACTTAAATTTATTGCCACAGATATAACATTGAATCTGTCTGATTGTACCTCTGATTTATTACAAAATTATTAGACTGAGCTATACTTATGATCATGTCTGTCACAGAATTCGATTGGAATTTCATTACTTTAGGAATTATAATTCCACCATCTGATACTTCTAGTAACGTTTTATTCCATTATAAACAACAATGAATTTTCTTTATAATTATAAAAGTAATTTAGAAGTAAAATTATTAAATTTGCTTACACAGGAATATTACTGTGTTAATATGACGAAGAAAAAATTGTAACATTTTATTTCAATGTTCTTCAAAATGTTTGTTTATTAATTTTCTTTTCTACTTTAACTTAAATTAATTATTGAATTCGTGTAATCACCAAATATGCAACCGATAAAGTATAAGTATACAGGGTGTCCGGGATTGGGGTGATAATCCGTTAAGAGGTGATTCCTTGATTCATTCTGGGTATTTCAAATTCAAAAATTAATAGCTGAACGCAGTTAATAAAAAATACGCTATTTCCTAAGCGAGAGGCAATTATCATAAAACAAATTATGCTTAATTTAATTCATAATATAAAGTTCATAAAAAAATCATTTTATAAAAGTCCTCTTGCTCTTTTTGAAGCAATCTCAGAAATGACATCGGCGAAGTTGATATTTTTTACTATTTCATTTTCTATTGACAAGATTGATAATGATGTAAATCTTTATTAATTATTTTCATTAAGCCGCCCCGGTGGCACAGTTGTTAGCATGCTTGCTTTAAGCTCCGGAGGTCCCGGGTTCGATTCCCGGCGGGTGATGAAAAAATCACGGCTGGTTTAATGTAAGGATCAATGAACTAATCACTCATTATCAGTTGTAAAAATGATTACGAAAACTTCAAAAATGAAGCGGCCAAATCCCTCCATGGGATGTAGCGCCAGCGAAAAAAAAAAAAAAAAAATCTTTATTGATAATTTTTAATAATTTTCAATTTTGAAAAAAATCTTTCGGCTGATACAACTGTAACCGGTAAAACTTCTTTCGGTTCTCCTTAAACACTTGTTAAAACAAACTAATTAAATTACAACATTTAATTTAGATTTTTTAAAAAATTAATATATTTTCGGAAACACTGTGTTTCCATCATCAGATTATAAAAGTATCTACAAGGTAGTAACAATGTCGTAACAAAAGATTTACATAAAAATTGTCCGTTTTCAAATCCTCTCATTTTGCATTGTGTGTATACAATTTCATGACCTGCCTGAATCAGAGTATAAATTGGGCAACTCGTTGACAGGTTGCCATTTAAAGTTAATCAAATTTAATATTTGTAACCGGTATTGTTAATATTATTTTCAGTACAGTGATTAGGTTTTGAAGATATTTAGAAAGGATGGATTTTGATTGTTAGGAAGAATGTACCGTAGAACTTCTAAACAAGTAGATTTTTCTGCGACAATATTTCTAAAGAACAACAATTCCTGAATTAAATCATTGGGATGAAAGTCTCCTTCGAGTGCAGCATGTAAACTTCTGCAACTAATAGAGGTGTCTAATTCTTTGATATATGTACTTTTTAATTTCTCTACATTATATAAAAATTCAAATATATTGTTATGCATTTCATATGATTCGAATCGCTTCATAAATGACACAATAGCAGAATCGACAATTCTCAAAAAATAATTGGGTTTAAAATTTTCTTTTCCATCATTTATAGCATCATCGCCGGCTTCATAATCAAATAATGGTCGAATTTTCGCAGTCGCAATCTCCTATTCTCCTTGGCTTTAGCCAAAGACAGTGTGAAACCAGATTCTCTAAATTTTTCAAAAAATGATAACAATTCTTTTGGATGTTTGATTGTAAATTGAAGATATATAGTTTTGACACTATCGTTACGGCATTCCCATCTGGACCTGGTATCTGAAAGAAGCTTCGGCGTTAGATATTTCACATTTTTTATTAAGAGATCCCATCGTGTCGTTGAAGCAGAAAATGTTGTATACACTTTCTGAAGAATACCAAAAAAATTGAGAGCTTTACCTAATTAAACTTAGAGGAGCACCCAGAGTCTAAACAGAATATTTTGAATTTAATGGAAACTTTAAATTTTCTAATACACGCACGAGTACATAATACGAGTATGAATGTTAAATTAAAATATTTTTTATAACATTTTTTTTTAAAGTTTATTTTATAAATTATTTTGTTTAGTTTTTAAGTTTGGTGGCAAAAATTAAAAATATTTACGCGAGGAATAAATTTATTAAAATATTATTGGGAATATTTGTGCGAGGCCTTCTTGAAGCACGAGGCTCTGTGCAGTTGCACGGTTCGCACTGCTACCAAGCCGTCCCTGCGTTGAATAACATACTATTATTCAACGCTGCCGCACTTAACGTAATTTACAATTTACTTAACTACACAAAATGCATTTTAGGAAAATCAATGTTAAAGTTTTGAAATTATTGTATTTTGCAGCAAAAATGAAAATTATTCTTCTTACATGTTGCTCAATCTAGTTTTAATTATTTTTGTTAGTTTTGATGATAAAGTTTATTATTAGGTATCGATTGGCATCAATAACTTAACTTGGCCGAAAATTATAATACTGTAAAATATGCTTAGCACTCCAGAACAGTGAAACATGAAGGTGCATGTGATGTAATCGCGTGGAGCTGTAAGTCAGATCGACCGCTGTAAGTCAATATGGACCGCTTTCTCAAGGAAAACTTAATTTCAAGTTAAGCTTGGAATTAAATATTTTATATCGTCCCAGAATGGCTTTTATAAAACCATCCTAAAATTAACAAATCACCACAATTCACTGGGCTTAAATATGATGGAACTGTATGCTTGCCGCATAAGTTAGAACTAGGAGTTCGAAATTACCATATTTCCCATAAAAAATGAGCCCAGAAAACGTTGGCGGAAGGGTGGCAGAAAATCAGCCTGGGTTATACGCGAAAGCTGCTTTAATCATTGCCAAATAGACATAAAAGTTAATAATAAAAACAAGGCAATAATAATAGTCTACCAAATAGTAAACTATGAGAACAATGTACAGTATTATTTTAAATGGTTGTGACACCATTTGAATTTGTGAATTAATTTTTCAGTACTATTTTTCTCAATGAATTAATTGAGTTTATCTTTTTGTATTAATTAAATTACTAATAAATGTTATATAATAATTTCAATTGTTTAATTAAGTATTTAATTTTATAATATGTATTTGTTATTCCTCAAATTGGTCTACAATTAATTTTCATATTTTAAATGTTAAAATGAGCTGAAAATCGTTAATTAATTGTTTGAAAGTTATTGTACATTTGTTAAATGTCCAAAAGAAATAATTGAATTAAAAATTTTAAAGAAATAAAATGAGTAAAATAGCTAAAAATTAGTGTTTTTTATGTTTAACCTGGCAGTGCTTGTTAAATCTACGGACCGACATCTAAAAGAATAAAAAATTCCTCTTAACCTTTTTCACAGATTGACTAGGCTCTGTATTGTAGGTATAAAAAGCTTATTTTATTTGATTTAGCTATTTAAAATACAAAAAATTCTAACAAAAACAATTTGGTTCATGTGCACAGAAGATTGTGTGTAATACAAATTTAGCCTGCACAAACTATTTTGAATGCAAGGAAAAAAATAAACAAAATTTGGTAGAAACATGAATGAAATATTTTCTACGTTTTCATTCATAAATAATTATGTAGTTCGATACAGAAAAAACCTTTCGATTTAATTGTATTAGCTATATGAATATAAAAAATCATAATACATAAACAAAACTATATCTACGGTACATCTTGATACCAAATGGGGATGTGGCTACATATTTACATAAAAACCAAAAATACAGAAAAACGAAACAAAGTGAAAACGAATGAAATGAGAAATTGAGAATATGCTTTACAGTGAAGGGAATATATATTCCATTTTCAATACAAAATTTCATATCATATTTAAATGAATTTGTTTCCCTTACTAGACATCTAATGTTAGTACCAGAAAATAATATTCAAAGAGTGTCGCTAGCTTCGCGCTGGCTTATAATTTTATTTTGGTTTGATTGTTCTTATACTTTGGTATTTTGTGATTAAATTTATCCAAGATATTAATTTAATGCCAAAATAGTGAACTGTACCACAAAATACCAAAGTATAAGAACAATCAAACCAAAATAAAATTATAAGCCAGCGCGAAGCTAGCGACACTCTTTGAATATTATTTTCTGGTACTAACATTAGATGTCTAGTAAGGGAAACAAATTCATTTAAATATGATATGAAATTTTGTATTGAAAATGGAATATATATTCCCTTCACTGTAAAGCATATTCTCAATTTCTCATTTCATTCGTTTTCACTTTGTTTCGTTTTTCTGTATTTTTGGTTTTTATGTAAATATGTAGCCACATCCCCATTTGGTATCAAGATGTAC
The DNA here is from genome assembly GCA_963556165.1 of Tipula helvola. NCBI lineage: Eukaryota > Metazoa > Arthropoda > Insecta > Diptera > Tipulidae > Tipula > Tipula helvola. The sequence goes on along the minus strand of OY744481.1, from coordinate 347,642,047 downwards.
CGTAGATATAGTTTTGTTTATGTATTATGATTTTTTATATTCATATAGCTAATACAATTAAATCGAAAGGTTTTTTCTGTATCGAACTACATAATTATTTATGAATGAAAACGTAGAAAATATTTCATTCATGTTTCTACCAAATTTTGTTTATTTTTTTCCTTGCATTCAAAATAGTTTGTGCAGGCTAAATTTGTATTACACACAATCTTCTGTGCACATGAACCAAATTGTTTTTGTTAGAATTTTTTGTATTTTAAATAGCTAAATCAAATAAAATAAGCTTTTTATACCTACAATACAGAGCCTAGTCAATCTGTGAAGAAGGTTAAAGAGGAATTTTTTATTCTTTTAGATGTCGGTCCGTAGATTTAACAAGCACTGCCAGGTTAAACATAAAAAACACTAATTTTTAGCTATTTTACTCATTTTATTTCTTTAAAATTTTTAATTCAATTATTTCTTTTGGACATTTAACAAATGTACAATAACTTTCAAACAATTAATTAACGATTTTCAGCTCATTTTAACATTTAAAATTATGAAAATTAATTGTAGACCAATTTGAGGAATAACAAATACATATTATAAAATTAAATACTTAATTAAACAATTGAAATTATTATATAACATTTATTAGTAATTTAATTAATACAAAAAGATAAACTCAATTAATTCATTGAGAAAAATAGTACTGAAAAATTAATTCACAAATTCAAATGGTGTCACAACCATTTAAAATAATACTGTACATTGTTCTCATAGTTTACTATTTGGTAGACTATTATTATTGCCTTGTTTTTATTATTAACTTTTATGTCTATTTGGCAATGATTAAAGCAGCTTTCGCGTATAACCCAGGCTGATTTTCTGCCACCCTTCCGCCAACGTTTTCTGGGCTCATTTTTTATGGGAAATATGGTAATTTCGAACTCCTAGTTCTAACTTATGCGGCAAGCATACAGTTCCATCATATTTAAGCCCAGTGAATTGTGGTGATTTGTTAATTTTAGGATGGTTTTATAAAAGCCATTCTGGGACGATATAAAATATTTAATTCCAAGCTTAACTTGAAATTAAGTTTTCCTTGAGAAAGCGGTCCATATTGACTTACAGCGGTCGATCTGACTTACAGCTCCACGCGATTACATCACATGCACCTTCATGTTTCACTGTTCTGGAGTGCTAAGCATATTTTACAGTATTATAATTTTCGGCCAAGTTAAGTTATTGATGCCAATCGATACCTAATAATAAACTTTATCATCAAAACTAACAAAAATAATTAAAACTAGATTGAGCAACATGTAAGAAGAATAATTTTCATTTTTGCTGCAAAATACAATAATTTCAAAACTTTAACATTGATTTTCCTAAAATGCATTTTGTGTAGTTAAGTAAATTGTAAATTACGTTAAGTGCGGCAGCGTTGAATAATAGTATGTTATTCAACGCAGGGACGGCTTGGTAGCAGTGCGAACCGTGCAACTGCACAGAGCCTCGTGCTTCAAGAAGGCCTCGCACAAATATTCCCAATAATATTTTAATAAATTTATTCCCCGCGTAAAATATTTTTAATTTTTGCCACCAAACTTAAAAACTAAACAAAATAATTTATAAAATAAACTTTAAAAAAAATGTTATAAAAAATATTTTAATTTAACATTCATACTCGTATTATGTACTCGTGCGTGTATTAGAAAATTTAAAGTTTCCATTAAATTCAAAATATTCTGTTTAGACTCTGGGTGCTCCTCTAAGTTTAATTAGGTAAAGCTCTCAATTTTTTTGGTATTCTTCAGAAAGTGTATACAACATTTTCTGCTTCAACGACACGATGGGATCTCTTAATAAAAATGTGAAATATCTAACGCCGAAGCTTCTTTCAGATACCAGGTCCAGATGGGAATGCCGTAACGATAGTGTCAAAGCTATATATCTACAATTTACAATCAAACATCCAAAAGAATTGTTATCATTTTTTGAAAAATTTAGAGAATCTGGTTTCACACTGTCTTTGGCTAAAGCCAAGGAGAATAGGAGATTGCGACTGCGAAAATTCGACCATTATTTGATTATGAAGCCGGCGATGATGCTATAAATGATGGAAAAGAAAATTTTAAACCCAATTATTTTTTGAGAATTGTCGATTCTGCTATTGTGTCATTTATGTAGCGATTCGAATCATATGAAATGCATAACAATATATTTGAATTTTTATATAATGTAGAGAAATTAAAAAGTACATATATCAAAGAATTAGACACCTCTATTAGTTGCAGAAGTTTACATGCTGCACTCGAAGGAGACTTTCATCCCAATGATTTAATTCAGGAATTGTTGTTCTTTAGAAATATTGTCGCAGAAAAATCTACTTGTTTAGAAGTTCTACGGTACATTCTTCCTAACAATCAAAATCCATCCTTTCTAAATATCTTCAAAACCTAATCACTGTACTGAAAATAATATTAACAACACCGGTTACAAATATTAAATTTGATTAACTTTAAATGGCAACCTGTCAACGAGTTGCCCAATTTATACTCTGATTCAGGCAGGTCATGAAATTGTATACACACAATGCAAAATGAGAGGATTTCAAAACGGACAATTTTTATGTAAATCTTTTGTTACGACATTGTTACTACCTTGTAGATACTTTTATAATCTGATGATGGAAACACAGTGTTTCCGAAAATATAATTTTTTTAAAAAATCTAAATTAAATGTTGTAATTTAATTAGTTTGTTTTAACAAGTGTTTAAGGAGAACCGAAAGAAGTTTTACCGGTTACAGTTGTATCAGCCGAAAGATTTTTTTCAAAATTGAAAATTATTAAAAATTATCAATAAAGATTTTTTTTTTTTTTTTTTCGCTGGCGCTACATCCCATGGAGGGATTTGGCGCCGCTTCATTTTTGAAGTTTTCGTAATCATTTTTACAACTGATAATGAGTGATTAGTTCATTGATCCTTACATTAAACCAGCCGTGATTTTTTCATCACCCGCCGGGAATCGAACCCGGGACCTCCGGAGCTTAAAGCAAGCATGCTAACAACTGTGCCACCGGGGCGGCTTAATGAAAATAATTAATAAAGATTTACATCATTATCAATCTTGTCAATAGAAAATGAAATAGTAAAAAATATCAACTTCGCCGATGTCATTTCTGAGATTGCTTCAAAAAGAGCAAGAGGACTTTTATAAAATGATTTTTTTATGAACTTTATATTATGAATTAAATTAAGCATAATTTGTTTTATGATAATTGCCTCTCGCTTAGGAAATAGCGTATTTTTTATTAACTGCGTTCAGCTATTAATTTTTGAATTTGAAATACCCAGAATGAATCAAGGAATCACCTCTTAACGGATTATCACCCCAATCCCGGACACCCTGTATACTTATACTTTATCGGTTGCATATTTGGTGATTACACGAATTCAATAATTAATTTAAGTTAAAGTAGAAAAGAAAATTAATAAACAAACATTTTGAAGAACATTGAAATAAAATGTTACAATTTTTTCTTCGTCATATTAACACAGTAATATTCCTGTGTAAGCAAATTTAATAATTTTACTTCTAAATTACTTTTATAATTATAAAGAAAATTCATTGTTGTTTATAATGGAATAAAACGTTACTAGAAGTATCAGATGGTGGAATTATAATTCCTAAAGTAATGAAATTCCAATCGAATTCTGTGACAGACATGATCATAAGTATAGCTCAGTCTAATAATTTTGTAATAAATCAGAGGTACAATCAGACAGATTCAATGTTATATCTGTGGCAATAAATTTAAGTAGCTTATCTCACTTTAAGTAATTTTTCAGCAGAGGAAAAACAAGTTTGTGTTGGAAATTTTTCAATGATCCACTTCAAATTAAGCCTTGCTTCAAATTAATCCACAACATTTTGATAAAATGAAAGTGAAACTGGCGTCTCAGGTATTCAGCAGAAGCGTAGTAGCTGGTATAAAGACTGCTTACGAGCTAGATAATTTTTCCAAAGTAGTCAAAAATAAAACACCTGCAACCTGGAAGCTTTTCGATAAATTTGATAAATTATTTGATATCCTTAATTCAAAATCCTTGTTTGATACCAATCAGTATAAATACGCTTTAAAAAACGATGAACTTAATCAAAGTGTCGTATATCTTAATGAAATGATAATATATTTAAAAAATATTAAGATGAGTAACCGCAAAAAAGTTTATTCTTTCGATGGAATGGTACAGACAATGCGTGGGGTTCTCTTCATTTTAAAGAGTTTAACACAGGATAACCTGGGTTTTGAATATTTATTAACATCGAGATTAAACCAAGACGCGTTAGAAAATACATTTTCTTTAATAAGATGAGCAAACGGAAATAATTTTAATCCATCGGTTCAAGAATTTAGTTTTACTGTTTCAAAACTTTTATCCATTAAGTATCTAACATCCTTCTCGGGCTTATCAAACTTTGAAGATGATGCAGATTCAACATTATTAAATGTTATACGAGAAGAACAACAAAATGATGAATGGATAATAAGGTATGAAAACAACACTATCAAAAAGTCTTGTGAAAATGATGCCTCAAGTATCGTTGAAATTGGTGATGAAACTTTTTCGTTGGTTGAAGTGGACGAAGACTCGGATGATGACGAAATGTATTCATTAGTTGAAGTGGAAAACGATGTGAATGATTCTTTAATTGAAGAATCTAGTATTAATTCACAGGCGTCTTCCAGATATTTCGTTGGATATTTAGTTAATCGAATTGTAAAGAAAGTAAATTGTGCGGCATGCTGCTCCACACTACTAAAAGAAACGGATTATGTAGAGAGTAGTTCTGAACTGCTGATAAAAAATAAAAATTATTTAACAGATTGTTTCGGTAAGCTACGTGCCCCATCGCAATCTTTTTTTGAAATTTGTTGTCGACAAATATCAATTTTTGATTCGTTTTCAAATCACATTCCCACATTGTTGGGCTCAAACATGACCTCTTAAACATTTTATTAAGCAGCAGCATTGACAAAGAATTTTATGATATTGATAATCCCTGTTACGACCATCGCGTTCAAATTTTGAAACTAATGCTTCTTATATTAATTAGAAAAACTTGTAATTGGCAAATGGAAAAGATTAAGAAAAATAGTACATATAAATGAAGCCGTAGTGCGCTGATTGAATTTCATTGTTCTATGCGCTTAATGCTTCTTATTATTCTTTATTTTATGACTGTACTCAAATATAGGGAAATATATTTATTGAGTTGAGCACAGACATAAACCAATATAATAGTTGCATAGCAAGTTGCTATCCTATTATAGGTGTCACTATTGACCGAAAAGAGATGTGCCATCACAATTATATTTTCCAGTTGAAATGCGTTACATTTCAAATAATTGTGGCGATAAACGAATTTAATTATCGATTTAAAAGAGTGAGTCGCTACAGATTTAATAATAATAAGAAAAATGGATAAAATTCAAGCGGTTCGAACATCATTTACGGTAAATTGTCCTGTAATTGAAATTCAATTAGAGTTATGTTAAAATTATTCAATTAAGAGTGATTTTAAACCACATTTCAAATGGATGATGCTAAAAACATTATATCATGTATTTAAACAACTATTTTATTGGTATAGGGCTCTTTATTTTTATTTTAACTTATTAAAACTTGAGCTTTCAATTCCAATTTGGGGTCATTTTCAAAAGCATAATGAAAATTATTTCCAAAATTGGTTCCTTTTTATATAAAAAAAAAAAAATCACATAAAACAATCAAACATTTGTTACAAACACCAATTTTCAGGGAAACGCACAGCCTAGACAATTTTTCAAAAGAAAACTTCCTGGCTAAAGCGGTTTTCATGTAAAAAGGTTTGTACCATTGAATAAAAATAAAATGAGATGAGACAAAAATCTTACATAAATAAATCATACGAGTTGCCAATATAAACATAATGTTCTTCAATATTAATCGAATTTTTACTTGATTTAAAATGTAACATTTCCAAAATTGACCTTTTCCTAAAATTGGTTAAAATGTCGAATGCAGTTTGTTTGGCACGACTGCCACTACAAAATAGTACGAATATTAAGAACATTTACAAGTGTAAATTCAATAAACATGTCTTCAGAAATGCCCATCGACATCGAACAGGTCAAGAAAGATACCGGGTTAAGAGATACCGGGTGAAGCGAGGTATTAAAATATATCATAAATGGATGACCTGAGTCAGTAAGCGTCGATGTAAAACCATATAGCGATAAAAAATCCAAGTTATGTTTTGATGATGGATGTATATTTTATGATAACCGTTTAGTATTCCAGTGAGTCTTCGCCAAGAAATTTTAAATATATGTCATCTAAATCACTGTGGAATTGTCAGAATGAAAATGCAGATTCGGTATTATTTTTGGTGGTCAATAGACAAAGAAATCGAAAAGTTTGTGAAGGAATGCGAAATTTGCCAAAAAACCTTAAATGTACCAAAGGAGCGTATAAATTCCAGTTGGTCACCCACATCTGTTCCGTTTGAACGAATTTATTTGGATTTTTTTCACTTCGAAGGTAATATATATTTAATATTAGTAAGTAGATGTTTACAGCAAGTTTTAGATATACAACTAATGCGTAATACTGCATTTCAAAAACTATCAGAAGTTGTGGACCCCCTTGTGGATCATACGATTTTAAGAGATTTTGCGAGGAACAAAAAAATTTTACTTACTCATAGCCCACCATATCACCCGCAATCAGATGGATTAGCGGAACGTAACGTAAAAACCGTAAAGAAGGCTTTCTAAAAATTTTCTCTCGAACAAAATAATTTACCAATAGCAAATCTAGTCAACCGGTTTCTAATAAATTTTCCGTCAGAGCTTGTATTATCTTTTAAACCAAAAACTGAATTAGTTCTTATAAATAATGAAAAACAAGTAACATTTAACTTAACCAATAATAATAACAATACAAATAATATTTTTTACGAGGAGCGAAATTATTAAGAATTTTGCAAGTTCAGTTTTGATCTGAATGAGAATTACGGAAAATTTAATTGAAGAATTTAATTATTAAGAGTTTAAATATGTATTGCATATAATTCGCTAATACTTAACTACATGGTTGCTTTCTATATATAGAAAGTAATGAAAAGTGTAATTAGCAATTCAGTCGCTATAGCCTGATGAGATTGACTGGAAAAAAAAATTCAATTTTGCATAATTCTCATTCAGATAAAAACTGAACTTGCAAAATTCTTGATAATTTTGCTCGTCGTAAAAAATTATTATCTGGCTCTGTACCGGAAGAATCTTATATTTCAATAAACAGGCACACAAAAAAAAAGTCTAGGCCCCGAGGGGAAACCCCACTATTACTACGTTTTCGAGGTCGCTGAAACTGTTCATTTTCCCGTTACCACCTCGCTGGAGGTTGACATTTCAATTTCCACGCAAAATTGAGATGAATGTAGATATCTATGTTTTTTGAGGCGCTGGAATTGAAAATGACAATAAAAAGTTAATTTGACCCCCTCATCACCCCAAGCACCCCTTACTCCCTCCTGGAGAGTAAATTTCAACCCCTTTTTGGGTGTAGTAAGGGGTGCTCGGGGGTGACCGAAGAGTCAAATGTACTTTTCGTTGTCATTTTTGGTTCCAGCGCCCCAAAAACATAGTAATGTACATGCATCTCAATTTGGCATGAAAATTGAAATTTCAACCCCTTTCGGGGGGTAGTAAGGGGGCACTAGGGATGATGGAAGGGTCGAATTTATTTTTGTTATCATTTTCTGTTTTAGCAAGCCAAGAAACGCCGGAAGGCACATCCATTCCAAATTTGCATGAACATTTACATTTCAAACGCCAGAGGGGTGGAAACGACAAAAAGGGCAATTGGATTCATTTCTTATGATCATATTCGATTTCAGCGATCTCGGGAACGTAGGAATAGTGGGGTCTACCCTCTTGGCCACGACTTTTTTTTTTGTGTGCCTGTGTAATATTAGAGATACATATATAATAGCCAATACCTATAATTTTAGAAAAAACTAAAAAGTTGGGGAAAATATTATGTATGAAAACCATTTAAACATTAAATAGAAACCTGCCAAAGTCGTAAAACAAAAAATAAATAATATAACAATGGTTCATGAGAACCAAATTCGTAAATCATCATTACATGATATGTTAATTGTCGGGAGAAGCTTTTTTCTCCCAGGTTGAAGAATTTTGTAAATTTGTTTGAATTACTCCGGCGTGCGGCTTGTTTATGCAATTTTAAGTTCAATTGGTAACTTCGTAGAAATTTTGTTTTAATACAATGCATAAACAAGCCTTAATAATTCAATACCTGAATTAGCAGATTTGAATTCTAATTTGGATTGAATGAGTGACATTCATTGGAATCTCACAAAGGGTATATTTCAAAATTGTTGGTCTCGCTGGTCTAAGGAATATATCCAAGAACTTCAATATCGTCACCGTTGGGTAAAAGAAGCACCGAACATTAAAATAGGTACAATAGTTATCATAAAGGAAGACGGTATTCCATCGCTTAAGTGGAAATTGGGTAAAATAATTGATACCCATCCAGGAGCTGATAATCGCGTCCGTGTAGTAACGATTAAGACTGCGACTGGAGAAATGAAACGTGCTTTAACAAAAATCGCGCCATTACCAATTGATCCTGTTCATTCCAAGGATCAAGGTGGGGAGGATCTTAATGATCAGCAACACACAATAACACTGTTCAATTCTGTAGAGCAGCAAATGGCAAGAACTGTCAATGATCAGCAACACACAATAACACAGTTCAACTCGACGAGCAGCTTATGGCAATAACTGTAAATAATCAGCAGCAAACAACAATAATACACTTCAAATTCGACGAGCAGCAATGGCAGTAATTAATTGGAAACTGTTGTTGCAGAATAATAATTCACTAACGGTGATTTATAGTTGAATAACTGGAATACACCAAATTCTTCTCGAACCAATAAAAATTCACCAGTTAGAAATGGCGTGGTTTTGTATCGTAATCTATAGTTGAATAACTGGAACACACCAATTTTTTTTCGATCACAAATCACCAGTTTGAAATGGCGTAGTTTTGTATCACACCGCTGTCACCAATGTTAATTGTCGGGAGAAGCTTTTTTCTCCCAGGTTGAAGAATTTTGTAATTTTGTTTGAATTACTCTGGCGTGCGGCTTGTTTATGCAATTTTAAGTTCAATTGGTAACTTCGTAGAAATTTTGTTTTAATACAATGCATAAATTGCATCAACAATGAAGAATACAAAAAACAAATGCACCACTGAACTTTTTATACTTTATTAAATTCATAATAATAACTTTATGTTTAGCAATTTTAAAATATGTATACAAATATTTATTAAATTTAATTTATTTGTTTAAATATATTTATTAGAATCATTTATTATAATTATTCAGTTTTACTAAATTTTATTATTATTTTATTTTGATCTTACTCGCACGCCGACAGAAAAGTTACTAAACAAAAAAATTATTAATTTAACAGAAGAAGAAAAATTTAATATACAGTAAAACCGCTTGGTTATCACTCCACTTCCCCTTCATTACATATAAATAAACAAAAAAGAAAATGAAGCGGAATAACAACCAAACAAGAGTGTTACAGTCGGACGCATAAACTCAATCTATTAGATTGATTGCTGATCGTGATCATTAACATGATATATATAATCCTAGCATTAGATTGATACCCCAACCTAATGAACATCATTATAATATCGATTTTCCAACTAATACAGTAAACCAAAAAATTTGAGATGACCCCTATAAGAAAATCTAATAGGATCAAGGAATTGTATTAAAATTAAACTGTTAAGTATAAGTTCTAAAGTAAGTCGGGGAAAGTGTTATGTACTTATGTATCTAGAAATAATTACTACTATGAAACTCGGTAGTCTTACGTATGCGACTGTACTCTTTAATCATCATCATCACTAATATGATTTGGTATGGCATAGCATTTTTGATGGTCAAACAAACAAGACCAATAATTATTGTTAAATAAAGAAAACTGTAATCAATAACAGGAGGTGTTTGTTTTATTGAAAAAAATCAAAATAGGGTATTACCCTATACTTTATTTATTACAAACTGAGGAACTGTACTTTATTTATTACAAACTGAGGAACCTGTTAAGTTACCTGAACCTTATTTTTATATTCTTGAGTTGTCAAACATTAAAAAATGAAACAATCAAAATTTAGTTAAAAGCAAGCCGAAAATATTTAATTTAACATTATATAGCAAAATTATCACTCAAGAAACAGTGTGGTGGATCCCAAAACGGGTTTTTAAATGGAATTTGTAGTAGGTCCAATCGAATCGCTTTATCGGCTAATGACGCAGATTATATATCTTATTTCATTAAAAGACAATCCGAATTACTTATCTCAATAATTTTAATAATTACTATACATAGTAATAAATATCATGTTTTGCAATTAATTATCAATATATACGCTAAATTTCTCTTACGGCCATATACCTACATACAAACTAAATTACGTCTATGTAGACCATTTAGTTCTATAAACAACAATGTAATTTTGAAACTTCATACAGATTTTATGTTGCTTTTATATAAAATTAATCCGATAAACGACAACAATCAGTTTTAGAATACTTTATTTGACAATAATTTACAAAAGAAGAAATTTTGTTTTTCAAAATATTGAAATGTTTCGGTTACACTGTTTAGTGCATAAATATTTGCTATGTAAATTAAATCATACAATGTATTCAATATTTATTTAATTATTCACAGTGGTCATGTAAAAAATTTATAAATAATTAAAAATTTGATTTACATTAAATAATTTCATAAAAAAAAATGATTAATTATTAAATTATTTAACACCCGATTAATTTATAGTGGGTGTGAAGTCAACAAAACATTTGACATTATATTTCAAGTTAACAAATTTGTGAAGTTGTATGTAAATAATAATTGAGCTACCGTGTCATTTGATTATAAGTCGTCGTTAACAAAAGGCTAATTAATTATTAACTTATCACTCTTCACTATGTGAGTCATATGCACTATGTGAGTCATATACAATTATCCTTATATTGATTCATCAAACTCTTCGTTCGTAGTTCTTACTGTACTCGTTATATGTGAACAATGTACCAAATCTGGTTTGCATTTTCGAGGTTTACTGTCCAAAAGGTCGGTTTCATAAGTTCAATCTTAATTACACTACCCTGCAAAATTTTGCCCCTGGACAATGAATAGTTGTTTCCGAAGTAATTTTTCACGCTGGATCCAAATCCGGGCTCAAAATTGCTCTATCACGTCAGGTTTTTGAGATATTCTAACATAAAAGTGCAAAAACACTGTTTTTTGACATATTTGAGGTTATGTAGCAATGCAGTTTTTACTTTTTTATAAAAGCCATGTATGGGATCTTATTGTACAAGTCTTCCTCTTTCAAATGCCGTTGAATTTGCTCAAATATCATTTTTTTCGCCGAGATATCGCATTTTCAAATTTGCATATTCGTGAATTTTTCTGTATAAAAACACTACCCTGCAAAATTTTAAAAATTTGGTGCCACTTGACAATGAATAGTTGCTTCCGAAGTAATTTTTTATGCTGAATCCGAATCTGGGCTCAGAATTGCTCTATCACGTCAGGTTTATGAGATATTCTAACCTAAAAGTGCATATATACATATTTTAAAATTTTGCAGGGTAGTGTTATTGATATGATTTAAATTAATCCGAATTTTTTAAAGATTATCAAATCAAACACAACATATAACCAAATACCCAATTGATAAGATTAAGATTTAAATTTTTGGTGAAAATGCATTTCAAAACGTAAAACTAATCCTGATCAACAAAAATATACATATGGATATGGCAAACAAATGTACACCGTACATGTATAAGCATAAAATCATAATAATCTGACCCGTTTTCTATGCAACAAAAAATAAAAAAACTGTTGGACATTTTTTGTACATAATTGAAATCTTAACAACAGGTGTATAATAAAATATACCCTACAAAATTTCCAAAAATTCTACATATACGTTAAAAATTGGAAAACCCGAATTTTTTTTGCATTGTGAAATTTTGTGCATGATATTGATCCCAATAGGATTTGTGTTTCCTCCCATTTGCTTTCAATGCAATTTGCATATATGTGTGTGTTAGGTTGACGAAAATATGTATTTTCCTTATATTGCATTCAGCATTTTTTGATATACGAGCTTAGGGGATTACTTTATTCAAATTGATACTGATAATTTCACTTCCTTTCTAAAACATTTAATATTTGAGTAGCAGAATATGTATTTTGTATGTACAGTACATACATAATATATGGGCTACTCAATCAATATTATACTCGGATCAATATCGTTTCGTCCCATATATTATCTAATCAGTTTGTCTTTTAATCAAAACGATTTTCATTAGACGTCATCATTTTTTATATCCTTAAAACATACAGACAAACAGATTTAATCCTGATGAAAATAGTAGTTTTCTTTTTGTACTTTGGTTTGTCCTTTTTTGAATCATTTTTCTTTCTATTTTCATTTTATATGAAGTTTTTTTTTTGTTCGTATATATGCCATCAGCAAGAAAAGACGAAGAGGGTGGGTATACTCGACATATATAGCTAATATATACTAGTTTGTTCGGTTATAAAATGAAATGGTAAAAAGGGATTTGATAGATTTGTTTTTACCTGATTTAACCGAATAAATATCCTAGGTAACTAGATAAAGTGTAAATACGTATAAGAATTTAACAGGGAAAATTGGTTTGAAAACATTTAATAATAAATGATTGTCACAAAACCTTAACTTTCAACTTTATACATTGACGTTGGAAAACTTTAACATTTCAAGTATGATATTGTTACAAACGCAGGTACTAAACAATCAAAAAGTTACTAATGAGTACTAAAAAGTTGGTATAACAGTATTTCTTTCTATATGAAACGACCGCAATGAATTCATGCATTACTAATGAACCGCACACCGTATACAAAAAAATGTAATTTAAACAATCCCCACGATTCTTTAATGCATTTTTCGTTGGGAAATATCTTAATTACATTTCACATATAAATTTATTGCAATTTCTTAATTTTTTGTTTTTTTTTTTGTTTTGTACTACTTGACTTTTTACTATTTAAATTACTTTTTCCAATTTTATTACATTTTCAATTTTTCTCTACATTTTGCTCACACTCTTCGACGTTTCAATTTACATAACACGCAAAGTTAAATTTTTATGTAATTTTTATTTTAATTTATGAAATAAAAATGTAAAAAATCGATTAAAATTAATTTTTATCGCTTTGTATTTTTAATGTGGAGCTGCGGTAGCTAGCTATATAGGTAGCTAGTTATGTATATAAAAGCCAGGTAAAATTATACATGGTATAACATTTAATTACAGTTGTTGTTAATTTGTGTGATTGTAGAAAAAAATTAATTTTACTACACACAATTTTTTATTCATTTTTTTTTTTTTTTGATTGATCTAATTTGATATTAAATGGTTTCGATGTTAACGCCATTTTAAATATAATTAGTGTTGTTGAAATTAAAAAAAGGCACTAAACCAAATTGTTTTGTGTTACTACGGTTTTAATTGTATATTCGAATGGAAGAGGATAATTTTGCACGTCGAATATTATAATTATAAACAGTTTTTATTGTTAAATAAAATTTCATTTTTCAATTTTTAAAACTCAAAAAATGGACACAAATGCGGTAAATAAAACAGTATTTACTCAATTATTTCAAAGTGACCATCATTTTTCGATTTCCCAGGGGGAAATCAATATGTTCAATGTTATTCTGGTTTCGCAAAATAAAAAAAATGAAATCAAAAAGTGGTACTGCGTAATCTAAGCTCTAATTTGAATTAATTTTTTGAGATTTGGTCCTGCTTTGAAATTCAAATATATAAATTTTATAACGAAGGAAGAGTGACAAATAATTATTCGTTTACACCAATACCACCACGTATTAATCGACATTTTATTAAGAGGCTGGCTGACTAGTAATTTTTCTTATGATCTTGAAGGGAAGCTTTAATGGCATTGATCTCCGCCAAGGCGCGTGCAGAGGTTATTGTTACGCCTAATGGGTAGTGTTAATGTATTTTATCACTCAAATTAAATTCCGCGGCTTGAAAGAAAGAACAAAGACACAGTTGGGATGCTGCTCCATAATGCCTTCTTTTTCAATGAATTCAGTGGTGGTTTCGATAAATCACTAGCTGTCATCTTCGCATATTAAGATTCCGAGGGTTTTTGCTTTCATCACAGATACCCACGCATTGTATCTATACGTAGAGGAACTAATTGTATAACATAGAAGTGGAAACGAAGAATAATTTCACATATGGAGCAAAAAACGAGCCTAAACGTAAGTATCTGAAGAGTCCCATTTGAAACGCGTGATATTTCAAAACGTGATACGGCACAAAACGCGATATGGTACAAAACACGATAATTCAAAACTTTATATTTCAAAACAGGATGTGATACAAAATGCGACATTCCAAAACACTATATTTCAAAACGCAATAATTTTTTAATTTTATTTTGACAAATTTTTGGAATTTGGCCGATTGAGATGAAACTTGTTTATTTCTTTACCGATTATAAAGAAATTCGTCATGTGCAGTGGAAATGATATTTTAAAATGACTTTTTTACTATGTTCTGGAATATAGCCAGATATAGTAGGATGTAAACTTGGCCATTTCTTAATCGATTTTGATTTAAACGGCATATAGTAAAGGGTGATCCAATAAGAGCTTCCGGAAGTTTTTTTTGAAATAAAACGCATTAAAATCAATTTAATGATCAGAAAATGTATTTGTGACGTAGGTTCGGTTTATGATATTTAATGTTTGAAAAAAAATTCTTTTAAATGTTGTCCGCGACTGGTTCTTAGATGATCCATTCTATAGGTCCAATTTTCGAGCACTCTTTCGAGCATTTCGGCCGATATTCCGTTAATTACGCGTGTTATGTTCGCTTCCAATTATTGATGCAAAATATTCATCGATGTTTCGATGTAATCGATGGTTAATGGTCGATGTTACCATATTTTTACATCGATGTATGATATTTTAATACATCGATAATAAATCGATGTTTTTGAAACATCGAATTTAACCATCGACAATTTTTTTTGTTTTCGTACATAAACACAGTAACACACATACACGAATTATATCGAAAAAAAAAAAAAATTCGAACAGCAACGAGAACGAAGTAAACAAAATGTAAAAAATGAACTCATATTTTTTGTTTGAACCAAAATAAACAAAAAGAGAGTAGGTACTATGTTTGGTGGTTTACCTTTCTGCTTCATTTTTATATCTACAAACTAAATTAGTCATTGGGCGCATTCAGGTCTCCCAACATGTTGGCATGAAAAATCTACCGATGGAAAAAATGACATTTAAGAATCACATTGCCATGCAATTTCGAATGTATCATGTGCGTTCAGGCATCAACGTGTTGATTTTACCCAACATGTTGACAGTTGATTTTTTATTTTGGATAATGATAACTATAACCCTTAAATAATCGTCTAAAGTAAAATTCTTTATTATTTAGTCAAGTAAACTGTATTCGTTTACGTACTTTTAATTAGTGAACAGAACACTCTGTTTGGTTACGTTAGAAAATTTACTTTTTGTGAGGAATTAATTATTTTTCCAAAATATACAGTATATAAATTTTGGTCCACCTAAAATGGCACCAAAAAGTGATGTGTGGAAGTTTTTTGAAAAATGCTCTCAAAATAAAGGTAGTGCAAAATGCAAATTGTGTTTTAAATTAATAAAAACGTCTGGAAATACGAGCAATTTAAAAGGTCACCTAAAAACACATTCGACTGATACAACAAATAAATGTGCCACTAGTTCTGGTCAAAATTGTTCTTCGACAGCCCAAACGTCAAATGTCAATAACGATACTTCTAATGTTAGTATAAATCTTGATGATTCGTGCAGTTCAGAAGCACTTACGATTAAGAGACAACGGTCAATTGAAGAGGTATTCTCTAGCATTTCTACATTTAATGAAAGCGGTTCCAAATATTTCACAGTAACTAACGCCATATTATATATGATATGTCGAGATTACCAACCTATATCGATTGTGGATAATCACGGTTTTAGAAATTTAATAAAAGTATTAGCATGCTTGCTTCAAGCTCCGGAGGTCCCGGGTTCAATTCCCGGCGGGTGATGAAAAAATCACGGCTGGTTTAATGTATGGATCAATGAACTTATCACTCATTATCCGTGGTAAAATGATTACGAAACTTCACTATGAAGCGGCCAAGTCCCTCTATGGGATGTAGCGCCAGCGAAAAAAAAAAAAAAAAAAATTATCAGGCGGGCGTTACAAAATTCCATCAAGGCCGACAATTACGAATTTATTGGACAAAAAATACGAGGGAATTTCTAAAGTGTTTAAGAAAACGATTCGAGAATTGGGTAGCTATTGTTTAACAACGGACATATGGACTGATACAATGCAAACACGAAGTTTTTTAGGGGTAACAATGCATTTACGCTAGGAGTATTTGAAATGAAAGAAAAACATACGTCAATAAATATAATTAATGAACTAAATAAAATTTTTGAAATTTGGTCAATAAATGATAAGCTTTGGAAACTAGGTTTGGTTCGAACAAACATCTTTATTGTCTGGCGCATCAGATTAATTTAGTTGTGCAAAATTCTATTAAGTCTGTTGAAGCACTCGGGCCTTTATTAAAAAAAATTAAAGATATTGTCAAATGGTTTAAGCACAGCGTTAATGCGAGTGATGAACTTCGTAAAAGCCAATCTTCGAGCTGTACTAAAAAGCTTATACAAGAAGTGCCTACACGATGGAATTCGTTATTCCATATGATTGCAAGGTTTCTAGAACTAAGTGATGTAATAAACCAAATATTATATCGTTATCCATCAGCACCATTTATGGTTTCTGCCAAGGAACTTCATCAGCTTAAAGAAATAAAAATGCTATTACATCCGTTTGAGGCAGCTACGAAGGAAATTGAAGGGGAAAGTTACGTAACTAGTAGCTTAGTTATTCCAATGGTGTTTAATTTGCAACAACAAATTATACGTTCATCAGACGACATAAAATATGATGTTTCCATTAAATTAAAATCAGCTTTACTTCAAGAATGTAAACGACGATTTCACTTAATTGAGGAACACAAAATTTTGTCAATTTCTACGGTTTTAGATCCACGTTTTAAGAAAATGTATTTTAACTCTACAGAATTTAATAATTCGTCCGTAATTCAGGAAGTAAATCGAATGCTACAAGAGAATGCTGCTCAGGATTTAGATCAATTAGAAACATCGATAAACGCATCATCCAATGGTAATTACTTTTTTACTTCATGTTAAATAACGTTTCTTATTTTGATTTATATGTAGCTAACACAAACAAATCTTTATAGCTGAGCCTGAGAAACAGTCCAACACTGGATCACACTCTTTATGGGAACATCATACAAATTTAGTGCGTCAAAATACGCGGACATTAGTTGAGTACACAAGCAATGATTTATCTGCTGAGCTTCATTTATTTTTAAATTGCCCGGTTGTTGCGTTAGCTACAAATCCATTAATATGGTGGGATAGTATGTCAGCGACATATCCAAGCTTGAACAAAATTGCTATAAAGTATTTAGCAATTGTTGCAACTTCCGTACCATCAGAGCGTTTGTTTTCGAAAGCTGGCCAAACAATGACTCAACAAAGAAATCGTCTTGAAGGCAAACGGCTTTCAAATTTATTATTTTTACAATCCATCGACAAATCATTCTGGGATCTATAAACTTAGTTTTAGAATTCCTTAGTTTGAATATGAAATAAATGTAAGAATTCAAATAAAAATTTGCGTTTGTATTTATAATTTAGAATATAAAACTATGAACAATTTTATTTCGATACATCGATGTATCGATGGTTTATTCCGATGTTTTCTCTACATCGATGTTCGACAGTTCGATGTAAGTTTCGATGTCAAACATCGATATTTCGCTTCGATGTTGCATCCCTACCTCCAATGCAGGAATCCATTGTGGTATATCGATAAACAAGGGATTTTAGATACCCCCATAAAAAGTAATCTAACGGCGTCAGATCACAATATCTTGGAGGCCAATTTATGGGTCCCTTTCTTGATTATGATGTTCTCATTAAAATTTTCTCTCAATAAAGCGATGGTTTGGCATGCTGTGTGGCACGTTGCACCATCCTGTTGAAACCACAAGTCGGCTACACCAATATCTTGAATTTTTCGCAATAAAAATTCATTGATCATTGCTCTGTGGTTTGCGCCATTGACGTTTCGCGGAAAACATTTGTATAGATAACATTTAAAAGAAATTATTTTCAAACATTAAATGTCATAAACCGAACTTACGTCACAAATACAATTTTTGATTATTAAATTGATTTTAATGTGTTTTGTTTCAAAAAACTTCCGGAAGCTCTTATTGGATCACCCGCATTACAATACTATAGTAGCCTTTTGGTGAAGGAGAATTTTAATTTAAAGTAAAATATCCGTCCCGGTGGCACAGTGGAAAGCATGCTTGCTTTAAGCTCCGGAGGTCCCGAGTTTGATTCTCGGCGGGTGATGAAAAAATCACGGCTGGTTAATGTTGTAGGATCAATGAATTAATCACTCATTATCCGTTCAAAAAATGATTACGTAACTTATTCGTCATGAAGCGGCCAAATCCTTCTTTGGGATGTAGCGCCAGCGAAAAAAACAAAAAATAAAATATAAAATTCAAAACTGGGATACGGGAAATGGGAGCGTATCGAAATCTTAAATTTCAAGAAAGTAAGATTCGTCAAAAAGTAAGATTTTGAGAATTAAGATTTCGATACGCACCCGAAAAAAAATTCTGTCAACTGCAGAAAAATTCCAATAGGTGAAGGAAAATTTAAATAAATTAAAGATAATTTTACTAATTGGAGGAAAATTTTGTTAGGTAAAGGTTTAAAGGAAAATCAATAAACAAAACAAGAATTAAAAAAAAAATTACATCTTAATACTTTGATTTACGATATCTTGGTAATAGATAAAGATATTTAGCCATTTAAATTTGGAAATGAGAGGAGATGAATGGTACTTTTAGATGGAACCATTGGTTTTTACTGCGAAAATTCCCTAACAATACAGTAAAATACTGAAAACCCATAAAACAGCCTTTTTTGCACATTTAGGTTAGGATATTTCCAAATCCTGACACGATAGGGCAATTCTGCGGTTCGAAGTTTCGAAATCAGCATCAAAAAATACGTCGGAAATGACTATACTTATTTCTGGTACTTTTTATTTGTCGCACAGTCGCACAGTGTAAAACGGGTTTTGCTGAGCAAAAAAAAATGTGTTGCTTTTTAATTAATAGACTGTTCCTAAAGGATATTTCTGTTTATGTATACAATAATTACACATAGTTACAAATACCTCCCCCCTCTTCAACAAACTTAAAAGCTGGATCTGCCCATGCTTCTAGGTGGTCTAGCTTTGCCCAATAGGATTTGATATTATAGTATGATATAATCCCCACAAATTATTTGCTCTACCAATAAAAGGTCTAAAAGTAGAACTAGTGTATTGGTTTATGATTCATCTATAAATTTGTGAAAACGGGTAGGAATTTTGAAAAGAATGGCAACTCGCAGAGCGGTTTTAAATCACATTGATAGATATAAGTGACCTGTTCGTAGATTGTTTCCTAGAAGCTTTTAGAATTATTCTGTTTTATCTTGATAATTATTATTTCTAAAACTATTGAAAAATGTAGAATTTAATCATATTTTGAAAGTCTGACTTTTCATTATTTTGTTTTAATTTCAAAATTCCTATACTACTATACTAATTTCTAGATTTTCTTGAACTATTGGAACTATCAGAATTGTGATTTTGAATTTTGTAAATTGGAAATTTGGAGAATAAGAATGTTGAATGAATTGAGGGACTTCTTCGTCAAGGCAGCATATACATTTAAAATGCAAAATTTGAAAGTAAACATTTCAAAATTTTAGAAATTATGAAAATTTAAATTTTACTTTAAAATTGTGAAATGAAAGTTTAGAAAATACTATATAAAGTATGATCTGACAAGGTATCCATTTTGAATTAAACTAAATATAGAAGACAGTATAGAAAGCAGAAAATTCTGTATTTGTACAGCCACACGGTTAAAAATATAAGTATAAAATTAATACATTTTGGTTATTCATATAAATCCATAAATAAAATATATAAATTTTATACAAACCAAACTTATAAATTTATATATGTCGGTCGTGTCGTTTTTATACTGAAGAGCCTACAAATGCTTTATACCTGAACAGTTTATATTTTATAATAATAGAGCGTATAAATAGGTTTTATACCTAAATAGTTTATATTGTATAATAATAAGTATAAACTATAGTAGCACACTTTCCAGGTATTAATTTTATACTTTAAGAAGGTATAGGTTTTAGTACTAGAAATGGTATTTAAAAAATATTTCATATTCATAAATTAAAAACATTTTTTTTATTATTCAATTTCATATTTCTAATTATTGTCATGTTCATTATTTACATATCATACATTTTTTAATAACATACATTTTTTTAGATTTTCTTGAATTCACTACTTCAATTGATTGTGAGTAGTTTGTAAATTGTACAGCGATTAAATTTAATGCTTACTCGAAGTTTTTCAACTGCTTGCTCGTCTGTGGCTCTACTTAGTTTTTTTCTTCCCGCAGGTTATGGAGGTAGAAGCCGAATAAGGTTTACAACTGATAGAGTACAGGAGTCCCACTTTGTTCTCATCTTCAACGATCGCTTTTTAACTTTGTTTGTAAAAGACCACTACTCTCGTCGTTATAAAGGAGTTCCTATTACAAAAATATTTAAATTAAAAAATTAATATAAAATTGTTAAAAAACATTTTAAAACTTATACTAATTCGTTTTCACTGTTGGATTTTAGAATAGGAAATAATTGTATCAGTGCTCGTGATACAGCAATTTGTTCGAGTTTCATTGGTTTAAAACTAAAATGGGCCTGTGTGTAAGCTGCAGTAAATGATATTATAGTCCTACGCTGATTGTCAGTTAAATTTTTTTTATCCTTGTACTCCGTCAAAATATGTGAACCACCAGCTTTTCGGATGATAATTGGTTTCAAAGCCTAAAAATAGTGGAAATTTAGCATTTTTTCTTAAAAATAGTACATTGTGTCATTAGGATTAAAAGTGATACTTTGTTTGACGAGCAATTATATTTGCATGCGAGGCGAAGCACAGCGTAGCCCAGCAAAAGCAAAGATTGCGATCATGTCGTGTCGGTTGTATATTTACTAATTATACGAGTAAGTACAAATTATGTAATTAAAACTTAAAAATTGAAACTAATTTTGTTGAAATATTTTGTGAAACTAAGGAGGTCATGACTTTTGTTTGGTTCGAACATAGACAATCATAATAGATCTCTCATTTGACTAAAAACAGAAAATAAAAACAAAAATTTTCCATTCAAATATTATCGGTGTATTGCATATACGTATTATATTTGCAACGCATTCTAAAATTATTGCCTTATAAAATACACAACACAACGATACATTGGAATTATCAGAAGTTTTTGTTTTTTCCTTTAGTTACTATGAAATGAGAAATCTAGTATAAATGTCTATGGTTGGAATATTGCATTGTATTTCACGCGTACAATAGTCAAACCAAACAAAAGTCATGATCTCCTTAGTTTCACAAAATATTTCAACAAAATTAGTTTCAATTTTTAAGTTTTAATTACATAATTTGTACTTACTCGTATAATTAGTAATATACAACCGACACGACATGAACTCTTCGTTGGAGAAAAAATAGTATGTGTTATTCGGATTAGAAGTGACTTTGTTTGACTCGCAATTTTTGCTTTTGCTCGGCTACGCGTACAATTTTTCTCCTAGTATTAAAAGTACGTACTTTTACACCTAGGATTAAAAGTGTAGCTTAGCAACACACACATTTTTAAAATAGTAAGAAAAAGGCCAACTTTAATACCAAAAAACAGTATTAAAACTAGAGGCTTTTAAGACGTTGGGAGAAAAAATTATTTATACAATACCTCAGAAGTAACTATTAGAATTGGCCCAATTTCAGAGTTAATGCGTGTAACTACTGAATTTGCATCCTACGTGGTATGACTTAATTTTTTGACCTCCAAAAAAAAACTTGGATGCATTAAGTAATTGGCTATATTTCTGGATCGATTTCCGCGCCGCACGCATTCAAAAAACAGTCGAATTGTTCTTCTTATATATCGGTATTCTCTATTACTGTTCGAAAAAAAAAAAAATTATACAAAAGAAAAGAAAATTAACACTGAATGATTACTTCTGAGTTACACGTGTTTAAATAAAATTTTTATTAAACTAAAATACGAGTCACTTAATTCTTACCTGAATACATAAAATCTACATACGAAAAAATTCGCGTTTCCGAATCACTGAATTTTTGTAATTATTATTTTGAAATTATTTTCTATTTTCACTGTGACAAACACTTGTGGTTCCATTATACCATAATTACACAAATTAACTTTGTTCAAACTAAACATTAATCAATTTTCACAAATCAGATATGTACTTCTTCAATTGACAGGCAAGAACTAAAATAATAACTCCCGAATAAAAGAGCTGATGAAATATTTTTTCTCAGATAACGGTGCTTTATATCGCAGTCATATTAGATGAATATTCAAAAAGTATTCAAATAAATTTCATGTGAAATCCACAAACTTTTATAGTTTAAATTAAATATGCTAACATATTAAATGGTTCTAAGGAATAACTTATTGGTATAGAATTTTATAAATTAATATTATTAACCATTTGGGAATAAAATGTTTATATTATTTCCTATAAAACTTATAATATTCGGTGTTCGTCATGTTATATTTATACTTTTACCGGATGTAAATTAATAAGTTTCAGTTTACCTGGTTTGTATATTCTAGATAAATATGTAAATTATATGAAAAGTCATATAAAAATACCTTTATACCAAATTTCGTATTAAATATTATACTTATTTTTTCAACCGTGCAAGGACTTCTAAGATTTCAGCTAGCACTTACAATTAAGTACATAATTTTTAATTATTTTTATGATGTTGTATATTATATAAGTATCTAGAATTTTGTATTTTCATAAATTGAAATTCTTAATAACAAACAATAACTTACTAACAGGGTTTTATTGAAAGGTTAATAATTGAATTTTTTTTTTTTTAAATTCGGTACAATTCTCGAAAGTTAAAATCAAATTTTGAAATTTTTCTAAAACGCTAATAAATATAAAATAGGAAAGAAGACATATACTCTGCATTAGTTAACAAATGAAAACTCAATATTTTTAAAAATTCGGAAATTCTATACCATGTGATAATGCCCATAATTCGAAAACTTTTAACGTTTTCAGAAATGATTTAGTTTTAGATTTTATTAGATTTTCGGAACAATCAAAACTTTAACTCTAAATTTTGTAAATTGGTAATCTGGAAAATTAAAAATTTTCAAAGAACTGAGGATAAATTGTAAAATTTGAACGTGAAGATTTTCAGAATTTAGGGAATTTTAAAAATTACGTATTACTTTAATATTTAATAAAAGATTTGAAATTAAAAATTCAGTACAATTATTTAGTACAATTCTCAAGGTTTAACATCAAATTTTCAAATTTGTTAATTTTTTTAAATTTCTATACCATGTGAAAGTGCGTCAAATTTGAAAACTTTTAACGTGCTCAGAATTGATTTAATTTCAGATTTTTTTTCTAATTTTTGAATTAACAGTATTTTGTAAATTGGTAATCTAGAATAAAAGAATTTTTCAGGAATTTAGGAATAATTAGTTATGAAAAATTAAATAAATTATCAAATTTCAAAATTTTAACATAAAGATTTTTAGAACATTGGAAATTTCAAAATTTACATTTTGATTTCAACTTTTTTCAGAGGTTAAGAATTAAAAATTCTAATTTTCAAAAAATTCAGTACAATTTCCGGATTTAACTTCAACTTTTGAACTTTTCTGTACTCATTTGGAAATCCCCAAAATTCTAAAACCTTTAAAGTTTTCGGAATTGATTTAGTTTTAGTTTTAAGCTTTCGGAATTATCAGAATTACGATTCTGAATTTTGTAAATTGGTAATCTGGAAAATAATAATTTTCCGTAAGAGATTATTTATATCTATATATATAAAAATGGTGTAAAAAATGTATGTGCGCACATCAGTTGAGAACGGCTGAACCGATTTGGCTCAATCTATTTCTATTATGTTTGAAATTGCCAGGAGATGGTTCTTACGAAAGAAAATTTTGGGAAAATCCTTCGGAAAAGTTGGAAAATCGAAAAATTATGTTTCTGTATAGGATTTGGCGCGTAGCCAACCAGATGGTAAAAACCAGATGTTTTGTAGAAGAGAAACATTGGAAAATCTGAGTGGAAAATACAGAAACTTCCGGAAAAAATCCGAAGAAAATTGAATTTTTTTTTCAATGAAATTTTGAATATTTTGTATGTTTTGATGACCGATTCGGCTTAATCTTTTTAATTGTATTTGAAATTGCCAGGAGATGGTTCTTACAAAAGAAAATTTTTGGAAAATCCTTTGGAAAAGTCGGAAATTTCGGCAAATCAAAAAATTATGTTTTTGTACGAGATTTGGCGCGCAACCAAACCAGATTGTCTTTTAGAAGAGAAAAATTGGGAAAACGAAGTGGAAAACTCGGAAACTTCCGGAAAACCCGAAGAAAATTGAATTTTTTTTCAATGAATTTTTGAATTTTTTGTATGTTTTGATGACGGATTAGGCTCAATTAGGCTCAATCTTTTTCTATTGTGTTTGAAATTGCCAGGAGATGGTTCTTATGAAAGAAAATTTTGGGAAAAGCCTTCGGAAAAGTCGGAGCACCGCATAACTTGATGCTCAAGGTTGGACCTGTAATAATCATGCTGCGCAATCTGAATAATCCGAAATTGTGTAACGGAACGTGATTGAGTGTGAAGAAACTGATGAACAACGTGATTCAAGCGACGATCATCAAGGGCAAATTCTAAGGAGAAGATGTTCTAATTCCGAGAATTCCTATGATTCCAACTGACACACCGTTCGACTTCAAGCGCATTCAGTTCCCCGTTCGTTTGGCGTTTGCTATGACGATTAACAAATCGCAAGGTCAATTGTACGTCGCGTGTTCGAGAGTTGGCAAACCATCATCGTTGTTCATTTATGCGCCGGAGAACAGAACTAGAAATATTGTTTACCACAATGCATTGTATTGATTTGCGTCTGTATTCGATTTAATTCCACTCGAATAAAATACATTGAATTCTTTTGAATTCCAACTGACTGCAATTCATTTCCACAATGAGGGATAAAATCCAAAACACAACTCAATTTTCGAAAGACGCCTGATTTTGAATCGACATTTCATTCACTTTTCAATACATTAGTGTTGAATTCGATGAAAATGGAATGGAATGTCCACTCAACTCAATCATCTATTGATAATAGAATTGAGTTGTTTGATTTTTTCTATCATCAAAATCAATTTTCGTGAAGGACAAACGTATTTGCTCGAAACGAAGTAATTTGGG
This sequence comes from Tipula helvola, assembly GCA_963556165.1. Taxonomy (NCBI): domain Eukaryota; kingdom Metazoa; phylum Arthropoda; class Insecta; order Diptera; family Tipulidae; genus Tipula; species Tipula helvola. The sequence continues at coordinate 347,616,290 of OY744481.1, read as the reverse complement.
GCGGGACGAAGTTCGCCGGGTCAGCTAGTTGGTTATAAAATTGTAAAAAATTTAAATTTTACTTTATTATTATAAAGAATTTCTGAATTTTGGAAAATTCGAAAATTGCGCAATTGAAGTTTTCGAAATTAACAAATTAAGGGTCTGAAAAGTTATTTATTTTAAACAAAACTAATAAATAGAATTTAATATTTTTAAAAATTAAGTGCAATTCGCTAGGTTTAAGATTCAACTTACAAATTTTTTAATAATTTCAGAAATTATATACCATGTGAGCTTCTAATTTTAAAACTTCTAACTTTCCATTTTGATTTTCTTGAATTTTTGAAATTTACAGAATTATGATTCTGAATTTTGTAAATTGGTAATGTGACAATTGGTAATAAAATAGTAGATACATTTTTTAAAAGATTTAACAATTTGTAGGTTAAGATTTCCAGAATTGTGGAAATTCCGAAAATTTACATTTTAGTTAAAAATTGTGGAATTGATGTGTAGAAGTCAACATATAAAGTATGATCTGCCAAGGCATCAATTTTGAACAAAATTACAGAATTTTATAGAAGACTACACATAAAACAGAAAATTCTGAATTTGTTTATTCCAAGAACTTCTAAGATTTTAACTAACACATAATTTAAGTTGATAAGTTATTCCAATTCTTTGGAAAACTTATATAATCCTACCGCATAATAAATTAGAGTAGGACAAATTATATTTTTTTGGTGAATAAAATGAACTTTAGTCTTCCGGTTCAAAAAATATTTAAATTCAAAAATAGGTGAAGCATAGCGTTTAACCCATCCTGTAAATATAATGTTTATAATTTCGATTTAATTCATTTTAATCCTTTAATTCTGTGTTGCAGGTATTATAAAACATCAAATTAAATAATATTCTTCCTTTCACTGAAGTTGAAAACGAATACGATCTTAATATTACGAAATAATCAAATAATGAACGTTTAATTGCTTGTGAAATGCGGCATAGGACGGATCGCTGAGATATACTAATATTTAATGCATCAGGAACGAAAGTCGCGCCATCCACCACCACTTGGATTCTACGTCAACAAAAATAATCTAAGAAACCTGGCTTTTCGGAAGTTCAATTGCTCTCAACTTGTACTTTAATCCCTTGTCCCTTGCTGCTGGTGAGGTTAGTTAAATCACCGATATATTCACGTCGAAACCCGCAGTAGTGGTCTAAACTGTTGGGGCTGTTTCAGCTATTTCATCAGAAGGAAATGAATTATTGTTTGTAGCACCTTAGAAAGGACAGAGGCTCAGTAGCGTTTTTCCAGATCGCAGTGGAACAGAATAACTAAAACTTTAGCCAAAGATTTGTAATAGTTTTTAGGGTTAATACCATTGGAGCTCAGGGCAATCTAAGGAAATTTGAATTCCTTAGGGTAATAAAATTTAGTACCCTTCATGGTCAATAGTTTCCAAGAAATCAGAGTCTATGGATAGTACACTAAAATTATTATTCAATTTATTTTATCCTAAAGACAACGACATCAGGTAGACCTCTTAGGAGTGAAAAAAGATATGATACCACTGCAAATTATGCACGCAATACTTAAGCTAATCCATAAAGCCAGCTGTAAAAATTCAAAAGCCGATCGATTTGTCAGACACTACCGACCTTCTTATTATCTTTTATAAACAAAAATTTTAGCGTAACTTGGCAATTTTGTAATTTAATACTTTCCAATCCCTAATTACAATGTCGCCAAGTTTACAGTAAGGGTTTTGGAAGAACTATAGTCGGATGATTTTTCAAGTCTCTATGTGGTTATGAGCTGCTTGTTCGTAAGTTGTGAGCCACCCTATATAAGAACAAGTTTAAAATGCAAACATTAATTTCTTTATAGAATATAATATTGTCGCTTGAACACCCCCAAAATACAATTTTTTGATATGATTAAAGAGGGATTAGTCAGGATTAGTTGCGATGAATAAAGTAACTTAATCTGATGCAATTGCATCATAATTAAAACTAAGGTTAGTTCATTTTATACGATATAGTTAATGTCATAATTTTATTTGATGAAACATTTCCAACGAACTCGCTTTTTCGACACAGCTAGTCATTAGATTTTATTCGACACAATGTCTGCGTTTAAAATCCATTTTCGATTCAATAATATTTAAATCGGTTTCGATGCAAGTGATGTAAACTTATGTTCAAGAAGATGAATGAAAATATTCCGAACTAAAGAAAATATCGGCTTGAGCTGCAAAAGAAACTGTCCTGAGGGCAATACTATATATACTATATACGCAACCAACCACAACTCTACATACTATATACGCGACCAACCACAAAAGTTTTTGTGCGCTTTTTGAAACATAAAAATTTCCTTTTATATTCATATCTACAAATACTTAAAAAAAACAAATGTTCATAAATCGCACGAGAACCGCAAACTGTATTTATGCAAACGTATATAAGACAAAATTTCCATATGTCCTTGATGAAACCACAAATAATCCTTGTTCGTAAATTTCAGTTTTTATCTTTAAATTTACCCATAAAACTGCATTACAATTTAATTTTTTGTGTATTTTTTTGGTATAAAAATAATGGCTTACCAACCAGAGAGATGATAAAAATAAATCCATTTTTTTTATTTTTGTTTTTTGTTGCTTACAATACGAAAAGCCATATAATATTAAAACGGATTTTTCATTTTCGCATAACTATATAGGTAAGCTATATACGAAATACAAGAATGAAAAATGATTTATTTTTGAAATACTGTACTAACAACAAAACCGCAGAATAAATAAGCTTGTATACGTTGCTTATGTATTTTATACATATAATGTACTTCTATATAGATTTTCTAAAAAGGACGACCGCACCAATAATACCATAACCAGAGAAAAATAATATTCGGAATTGAATTAAAAAAAAAAAAAAACACAGAATGTAGGATTCTTAAAAAAAAACATAAAATTCGAATTTGAATATATTGTATGATACGTACATAAACGTGTTCCGCTTTGTTTAGAATTGATAAATCTGCAGCAGAGTACCAAACAAATTGAGAAAATCTAGATCTATGTATTTTACTTTTCTAGGAAATACACAGTTTGTTATTATAGGATTTGTATTGTGCGATATTTGTATTTAGAAATAATATCACCGTTTAGTAGCCGCCTTAGAAAACGAAGGGACGTTTTTCGTATAATGGAAAAATGCACATTATACGTTGGCCTTCTTCGTAATAGAGACTGAATCATACGTCTTAATTTTTTGCAAGCTTTTGGATGGTCTAACTTTTCGTTGGTCCATATAGTAATCATTAGCATTCATCAAACATCATTTTTATTGGCGCCAAATTATTCAATGAAAAATACATAAGTCTTATCAGAAGATGAACAAAAACTTTTCATACACCACCTTATTGGTTTTTACTTTAAGTCTTCATAAGTCTTATGAAAAATGTATACAAATCGTCGTATGGAGTATTACAAGTGCAAAGTGGCAATTTTGAGAAAAGGAGATATAAGTTTTTTTCACGTTCAATTAATTATAACTTACAAGCTAACATTTTGCACTGTCAAATTCAAAAAATTATAAAAAACTATTCTAAGTTGTAGTATTCTGTGGCCCGTTTTAGGGGTTAAAACCACCCCTTAATTTGCGAGAAAGGAATTTATTCCCCTCAAAAACCGAGATGATGGATGCCTCCTCGGGGTCATCATTTCATCTGCAGTAACCAGGTTGTTTCTTATTTTATATTGATGCAGTTCATCTGCAGTGGTTTCTAATTTATTGATATGCTTGTGTTGTTCGTTATTTTTATTACTGGGTTATGGCAGCAACTTCAGAAGCTCAGTATTTTCAAAAACAATTTTCTGGTATTCTAATTAATTATATAATATGTTGTCAACCCCTTTCTGCAAACTCTATTATGAATGAGCACCTGCTCAAAGTAGGGCGTGTAGGAAAGCTGGAGAGAATTTTAGTGATAATAATAAATAAATAAATAAATAAATAAATTAATCTCATTTCAAATTCCGAAGAAATGAAATCTTCTCTATTTAATTTGGCTAACTATTCGTTGGTGTTTTCCAGTTTTTCTATTACTTCATCTTTTTGGCCATTTACCCTGTTACTGCTGTGTATTGTGGCTTTTGCGTGTTAAACCTGCCAACCATTCTAGTACTACTAGCTACTATTCGTATATTGTTTACTATTAGTTCAGCTGTTGTATATATTTTATTAATTTAAATTCAAGATCGTTACACTAATTATCATGCCGTAATTATCATAAAAATATTAATTACGCCTAACACGTTGCGTGTTTTAGTGAAAGTTTCAATTTTTTATTAAACACACTCATGCATATTTTCTTTACACATAATTCAGCTTACAACACTACAACTTGAAACTTTAAATGTGATTAAAAGGGACCCCAGTTCATAGAAAGGTAAATTAACATTTATTTTCATTGCGTGTTTAGGTAAGTTCAGTGTCATTTAATTCGTGCTACAAGTATTTCAATATAGGAAATCAAAATTTAGATTTTAAAAATTGTCAAAGATTGTTTTATTAATACTAGTAATGGCTTTTATGTTATGAGTTAATTATAATCATAAAATAATATTTGTATCTGCTTGTAAGAAACTAACTTTATTAATTTTTTTATACAAACCAAAATCGGCGTAAACTCTCTTTTCAAATATAACTATACCTAAATCTACTAAACTCCACACCTTAATCATCCATAATCGAAAACACCAACATAGCCTTCTAAACGGTTAGCGTGAAGTTGATGACAATTGACAAAATATTTGGATGTATTAGCAAAAATGTAACACTATAGATAAAAACCTCACAACAGCTTAAATCAAGATTCTTAAATAAATTAACTTTTTCATATTAAAAATTGTTAGTGAATGTCGCCCTGAAAGTTAATATTAGGTCTTGTGTGTGTATAGTTAGTAGGTGATTTGTAGTGGTCATCATATTAGTGCGACCCTCAACAGACCATTTACCGGTTACTGGAAGTGCCAAAAATTTTCGAAAAATCTAAATTTCCAGGATAAAAAAATAAAAAAATGTACAATTCTGATTCGAAAAGTAATTCCAAAGTGCTCGTAAGGAAGAAATATGGCGTGGCTCACCGAAAATCATAATTTCCGTTATCTACAGCCAACCCGAAACATATAAATGAAATTAAGCGACCGAAGAAGTTTCTAGAATATAGGAAAATATTTCGTGAATTTTCCCTATATAAAATAATATGTGGTCATTGGAAATTGGCCGATTGTAGCCATTTGAATCATTGAATTGTACTGGTGAGTTGATCAAAATTTTCTCTAAACTATGACAAACTCAAAACTATAGTGCACTTAATAATTTATTTATTTAAAATAAATCATAAATATTATGTTTTGTTTAATTCAAAATTGATATACATATTTGTGCATTAATTCACTTTATTTATTAAATGTTGCTTAATTATAAATATAAAAAATATTTCACAAAATATATTCATTATTAAAATATATAACATTATAATTGTACACACTATTTTTTTTTTTGTTGTACTACAATAATTAAATATGTTCTAGCTCATAACACTGACCGACCTACCTTAACTAATTAAATTCAAAATATTTTTAATATGATATGGGCAGTTGGTATATTCTATACCGACTCACTCGAAAGCCAAAATAATAGAATGTTGAAATTAAAATATGTACGGACAGATGTAATTGTATAGATAATGTCGTATGGACTCAATATAATTTAAACCTTGTTTTATAAATTATATTGAGTTATGTGGGGCATTATTTGTGGTATGGGTAATCCGCTACATTACCCTTCCCCAAAATGTCTCTTCCAATGGAAAAATAAAATCTGGGTAAATGTGTATTGACAATTAATTTCCTTACTAGAAGAAGAAAAAAAATAATAATTTTCATTGTTCAACAAAAGATATAGTGTTCTTTTTATTAGCAGCTAAATCAGGTGGCTCTGTCATGATTACAAAGGCAGACTTCAGCCGATCATATTCACATATATCTAAAGTTTTAGGAATAAATGTTTTGTTGTTCGGGGATTTTCTTGTGCCAGTGGGAACGATATTCTGCATGAAACTGCGTAAATTAGTTAATACATCTTTGGGATCTGCTTGTTTAGTGATGTACTTATAAACAATTCACACGAGACTCGGCATGAGAGCATTTTAGGTCGTCTCTTATAGCAGCACAAATACCCAACAAAACAAATGGTATTTCGCTACTTCAGTGTACGGTGTTCCTCGAGCCTTAAGAACAGCTTTTATTTGACAATGATATATTTCAACCAAACCATTTGCTTGCGGGTGCTATGCGGTCATTCTAATACGATGGATTTCTAAAATCTTATTCAGCTCAAAGAAAAGTTTAGGTTGGAACAAACTGGCTCGGTCTGTTGTCATAGTAAGCGGTATTCCAAATCTAGTGATATCCTGATTGATAAATACTTTGGCTACAGTGGCACTGGTCATTAGGGTTTATCAAAAAAACAGCTGTTTTCGGTTTTAGATTCGAAAAAAGCGGTTAACAGCGGTTTTTTCGTGATGTCCGAAATTGGATAACCTTCAACCCATCGAGTAAATCTATCTAAAACCGTCAGGATATATTCTTTGCCATTTGATGGCGGCAATGGTCCAACCAGATACAAATGAATATTATTAAATCTACCTGATGGCAATTCAAACTGCCCAACAGGTGATTTGGTATGGCGCTGAATTTTGCATTTCTGGCACGGAATACATTGACTTGGCTAGAGCGTGACATCTTTATTAAGGTTTTGCCAAAAATAACGAGAAACCAACCAATTTTCTTGTACCTCTCTTTCTGGGATGCGATACACTGTATAAAGCTTCGAAGATAGTATGTTTTTTGCGAAACTGGTACGTACCTACGGACGATTTTTTCCAGTTGAAATTCCATAATATAACTGCAGATCAGTTGACACGTCAGGGATCGAAGTAAGTTCCAATTTGTATTTTGAGGAAGATTTACGGGGTGAATCGTCTGACATCAGTTTCTTTAGTTCTAGGTCAGAAGCTTGAAATTTTGGAAATGTCTTCAAATCAATACAAAATTGTACCATATAGGCTTGATCTGGTTCACATATACGCGACAAAGTATCCGCGGGAGATATCCATGGTGATTTGGGATATGTAGACCAAATGTCGCGATTGACGAGAACTTTTTGCGATTTTAGTAAACATTGCATTGACCAAAGGTTTGTTGTCTGTATATACTTCCTTCAATGAAATATCTGAACTTCTTTGTTGCCACGGAAATACTAAGCAATTCCCTGTCAAAAGCTGAGTACTTTATTTCGGCAGGCTGAAATTTCTTTTTAAAGAATGCCAGCGGTTTCCCCTGTCCTCTATTGCGCTGTTAGAGTGCTGCTCCGATGGCGGTATTGGAATCATCAATGGTAATGTTGTACTAATGTTATTCATTGGGTATGCTAAGAGGGTTGAACTGGCAAGTGAAGATTTAACTTGAGTCAATGCTGCGCTACAGTCTGAAGAGCACGAAAAGAGTTTTTTTTTCGACTGGTTCAGTAATAAAGTTAAATGCTTGTGAATTGGTATAAGTTGTTCGGCTAGTTTTTGGATAAACCTATGAAAGTATAGTTTATCATTCCAACAAAGCATTGAATGTGTTTCACGGATGATGGTACAGGAAAATCGTTTATGGCTTTAATTCGGTCGTCTGATGGCAATAAACTACTTGTAGATACTTTATGGCTTTAAAAATCCAAAGTCGGAACGCTGAATACACGATAAGATGTTTTGTGTGTTCTTTCTCGGACTCACTAGCAACCAAGATATTATCTATATAAGCAAAGACGAAGTCGAGTCCTTCAACGTCTATGCTGCGTTTCGAAGACCGAATGGCTTATTCGCGTAAACTCACAGAGGCCAAAAGGTATCGTTATAGAAGTCTTGTGAATGTCCTCGGAAGACACTGGTATAATAATCCGCTACAAAACAATAAACAAATTTCCCGGCCCAAAAAGTTTCAAGAATATAGAGAATTATTTCGTGAATTTTCCATATATAAACACATATGGCCGCTGGAAATTGTAGCTCAAAACATAAACCGGATGTTTCGGTCCGAGTAGTTTAATGAAATAGAACAATTTTTCATTTAATTGGGTTGCTTAATAAATACAAAACCGAAAAATAATGTAAAATTCTTAATAACTGGGATGGGACAAAAAAAAAATTATTTCGTTTCGCTTTGATGCATACTCGTAAATAAAAAAATTGGATTTATTGCATCCAGCACAAGAAATTGTATATCCTTATACATATACTAGGGGGTACAGCCCGTCCTAGGACGGATACAATTTATATATAAGTGATGTCCAGTGATTGCTGCCCAATCACCATTTGAACATTTGATATATTTTTAGCCGAGTAAGAATAGCTCGTGGTTTAAGGCTTTTAAGGATTATTGTACCTGAAATGGTCCTTAAACCAAAGAGAAAGGGCTTTTAAGGATGATTTTACATGTGTTGGGGCATCCCATAAAAAACCTTACAGACCGACAAACAGTGGGAGCTGTGCTTTTCTTTAAAAAAAAAAAAATCTGGGTGGGCTGTGTCATCTACACGGCCGTAGGTATTATGCGTAATAACGTTTATAAGATGTTGAGAGTAATTATTTTAATTCAATTTAAATTATAAGCGAAAGTTTCTTTACGCACAAATAAATGAGGGATTCTCTCTCTACAGTGTTCTAAACTATATGTTGTAAATCGCTATTTTGAAGATGTCAATTTCATTTAAAATTTATGTGGAGGGTTATTACTTTAATTTAAAATAAACTATCCACCACAGTTTCTTTACTCACAAATTGAGATTAGAATCGCTTCGATCAGAAGAGGCGTTCTCTCGCTACACTGCCCACAAGCATTGTAAATCGCTATTTGTATTAAAATATATGTGGAGATTAATTATTTTAATTTACAATAAATTATCTGCCATGGATTTTTTACGTATAAATTGACACCATAATTGTTCCGATCAGATGAGGCATTCTATCCCAACAGTGCTCTCAATCATTGCAAATAGCTATTTTGTAGTTTGAAATTTTAATTAAGATTTATGTGGAGATTAATTATTTTAATTTACAATAAATTATCTGCCATGGATTTTTTACGTATAAATTGACACCATAATTGTTCCGATCAGATGAGGCATTCTATCCCAACAGTGCTCTCAATCATTGCAAATAGCTATTTTGTAGTTTGAAATTTTAATTAAGATTTATGTGGAGATTAATTATTTTAATTTTATTTTAATGAGCCATTCTCTGGTTTAAGCATTTAAATCGCCCGAAATCCGAGGTTCGCGGCCCGGCTTGCCTCGCCGCCTGATGACGTCGTTGCGATAATATTATACGTGAGGCATGGAGCCTAAGGACCAACCTAAGAAATCATACATTTAACCAAAGGCAAAATTTCGTTTCAATTTTCTGAACATACGGTGTAAGACGTGATCAAGTCAAAAAAATATAAATTGGAAAAACTAAACTAAAATGCCTTGGGCACAATCGAACCCCAGACCTTAGCCGCTCCAGTCCAATACGTTACTACTAAGCCACGTTCAACCTAAATTATTCAACTTTCATTGTTATATTATTTTAAACATAGCATGCTATGAAGTTGATGATAGGAAAAAAATATTTACCAAAAAATTCTCATGGCTTACTACAACTCAATATACAAATTTTTAAATAACTTATAGTAGTGTTCGCATACATTTAGGCGCAAAAATAAACTTGTACCACGTATTTTGTTGTATAATTATTGTAATAATTATAAAGCGGAATATTTAATTTATAGTAAAATATTTCGTCATTAAATGAATACTAAAAAAAAAAAAATAAAAAAAAAAATAAAAAAAAAATTGAAATTTGGGTGAACATCGAAACCCGAGATATTTTACGTTCGAAATTTGTTGTTAATTGGTCAACACCTGTATCACTTATGCTACTCAGTTATAATATTTTGATATGTAAATTAGAAATTGGGTAATTATTATACTAGATGACATGCAGCCATTTATAATATTTTTGTTATTAATACTTTTATTTATGTATATTCACCGCTTTTGAAGGTAATACATATATGTATAAATTCCAAACAATTAAAACCCTCTTTATGAATTTCACTACTCATACTTATTAAAAATTAATATTTAATTAAATTTTGTAGAATTCTAGATTTAATCGGTTAGATTTAATAAGCTAATTAATGTTAAGATTATTAATTTCAAAGAAGGTTTCATACGTACACTCGCCATGGCGGTCACTTCTTGAATATATCTTCAAGAAGATATCCCATATCAGACCGATTTTATTGAAAATCTGAAACCGGATTACATGAGGCTTGTATTCGTTGTTTCGTTTTGTTCAGTTTGCTGTGATTTATACGCTGTCGTTTTCGCAGGCTTATTTTTGGTACAACCAGGCAACAGCATCATTAAATTACACAAGTAAATATCACTACACGTTCAATTCCACACCCTTAATCATGAAACTGTAACCCACATCTGAAAGCAAATTATGTAGGCGCAGTATAAAGTTAACGTTTAAGATTTATTTTTAATGAAAGTTGTTTAAACATTTTTTATTATTTATTTAAGAATATTATTTAATTATATTTTTAAAATTGTATACATTATAGTTCTATCGCCTGTCGATTGATATTTACAATTAACTGCTTGTACAAATTTTTAAATTAATTACCGATTCTACGCAATCTTGGCAATACTCAAACTTTCCAGAAACCACATTCAACTAAAGTTCCAATCTGTAACCAAATACATATTTGTATGCTTTTATTGTTCCAAAAAGCTCGACACATTTTTGTCGAGGGTTATCTCATATAAACTGTTACATGCTAAGCTTTTGACAAGAATGTACAACCCAATTTTTTTGCCATCGCAGATGTTGTCTTTTAATTTCCTTGAAAGGTTATTATACAGGAAAATAAAAAATTAAATATTTCCATACTATAAAAACAGAATTTTCTTTACAAAATATTGAAGAATTTCCACATGTAAAAAAATCTGTTGTGAAAACTCGTGTAGGTATGTTCGTTAGAGTTAATTTTTTTGTTGTTATTATCGGTTCTGCTTTTCTGTATTAAACAGTGTCATTTTAGATCCTTTTTATTTTGTGAATCTTTTCTATATCCATAGAAACGATAGAGTTATGTTGTCATGGGCTTTTAACGCTTTACACACGTATATTATGTAATTGGATTGAATGGAACTTGAATATTTAATTTATTGTGGTGTATAAAAAAAGTTGGCATATCAACAGATGTATATGTATATATAAACAAAATAAAAATACGGTCGGTAAAATAGTAAATTACTGTAATTACCCATAAAACCTCACATTTATATTACGACGACAAATTTATAAGTTCAACACCTTACAAATTATAATCGATAATTCTGTCTAAAAACTTTTTCGTGCCATGAGAAGGTTTTCATTTCGTTGTGCTTTCATAATTTTTCAAATTAAAAATCACAAAACTTGCCATAAATTAGTCTAGCAGAAAAGAAAAACTCTACATTGTATTCCATTCGGCGGTTATAATCACGGTGTAGAAATTTTGTAAAACGGAAATGATTAAATTCGCTTTTCGTTCAGCATGGCACTCAATTTTTAAGTTGAATTTTGTGTTTTTTTTTTTGTGTTGACTTTAAAATAACAAATTACGTTGTACTGTGATTTTAAACTAAATTAGCCTATAGGCATAACAACGTACTAATGCAAAAAAACTATTTTTTGTGATATTTTCAATTAGTAAACATGCCAAAAACTATAAAATATCATAACGTAATGAGTACTTTGGGAGTTATTTATTTTAATATTATGATATTGCGGTCAGTGACTTGGTTATAATTCTTATAATTATAATGGTCTTAATGAAAAGCGTGTGTGTGTTTTTTATTTTAAGGTATGAGATTTCCTGATTGATGATGAATAGGCATTCAATTCTCGTACTACAGTGTTGCTTTATTCAGCCACAAGTTTATGTTATGATCACGGCTGATAATCAAAAATATGTTGCATCATAACCTCAAACTACGCTGTTTTGCCTGTTCTAAGTAAGGTTGGCAAGGAATAGCTGTCTCATCAAAACACAAAGGTATCCATATTGACACCGTCTCGAAATCTCCAGGCCAAGAAATTAACCTTGTTTATTGGACTATATAAATAACATCAATATTTATTTAACTTGCAATGTCCGATGCGAAAATATCTTTCAGCGGGCGCAAAAGTATGCCATTAAATTTTTCGAATAAGTAACAGAGCTTTAATAATCTGCCCAGTATGACGAAAGAGTTATAGACGATAAATCGCAAATTTCAACCATATCAGTAACAACATTTTCTCTGAAAAATTGTCACTGTAATTGATACTCTTTTCATGATTTATAAAGGGTGTGTTTTTAGCTGACACAACGTGTACTTTTGAACTTACAAAGGAACTCTAAGAAATCGTAAACAAGTAAAAATTATAAAAGAAGTAAAAATAGAAACGTCATTGAACTTTATAGTTTTAGAGTTAATAACACTTGTCAAATGATGATTGCCAGTTTAGATATTTGTACAAGTTCATACCAAACCCCAAGTAACTCCTTTAGTAATCCAAATTTAGATTACAGCATTTTCTAAGAATTACTTTACATCAAATTTTCAAATAATCGTTGTGATATTTTGTTGTTGTCAAAATTCTCAATGAGATGTTGTTGTTGTCAAATTTATTTAAATTTAAAATACTTGTGGTCTTGGATGTTGAGGTGTGGATTATTTAATTGTAAAAATAATATAATTTTAGTTAAGAAACACTGCACAGAGGTTCATGAGCTTTCAAGTTTAAAAAACGCTTACATTTAATAACGAATAATTATGTTAAGTCACTTCTTTAGTAATCTAGTTTTAGATTACAACATTTTTTTGTAATAATTTTACATGAAATTTTTAATGACCCATTGTGATATTTTATTGTTGTTCAATTTCAAATACTATGATTTTGTAGGATCGGCTTTATTTTGTGGCGAATTTGTTGGTAAAAATTTTATAAATTTTGTTGTGGAACATTACAAAGATTTTCATGAGCTTTTTAATTTAGAAAAGCCAAAACCAATAAACTGTTAAATTAATTTTAATTGCTCTAAAACCGTTTTACATTTAATTTTGAAAGAACTCTTTTCGGATCCGGTATTAGATTACAGCGTTTTTTCCAATATCCATTTTACTTCAAATGTTTAACTACCTGTTGTGATATATTGTTGTTGTCAAAATCCTCAATGAGATGTGGTTGTTGTCAAGTTCAATAAAATTTTAAATACTTGTGATTTTGGAGGTTTAGCTTTATTTTGTTTCGTATGTGATAGTAGATAATAATATAATTTTAGTGGTGGAACATTTTAAAGGGCTTTGCTAGCTTTTAAGTTTGGAATAGCGAAGCCCGACGTGTTGTCGCCCTGAAATCCGAGACGAGACTGATTGTGAATGATGAGATAAAGAAAAATTAATTTTATTTTGTTTTGTGTGTAGTGCGCTGTGATTGGTCCAGCACACGTGCGAAGGGGCAGTCAACCCACTACACATTCCAATTGGAATGTGCGCTGCCCAGTTTGTAGTGGTTCATTGGGTGAACCGCTACAAACTCATAAAAGGTGCAGTAACTCATAAAACTGGCTTGGTTTATTTACATTTATCACAATTACTGACATAATTGCTTACATCATATGCCATTTTGGGCCAATAAAAGTATCGCTGAATTCTCTCCAGCATTTTCGCAGAACCAACATGGGCAGAAGTAGGGGGATTGTGAGCTTGTACTAGGATATATGTAACCAAGGAATGAGGTAGGTATAATTTCCAATTTGGCACATCAGGCATAGTAAAAGACCTATTTTTATTTCCCGTGGTGTTGACAAGGATTTTTGCCGTCAGATATTATAAAGTTAGGGTAGGAATCAGATGAAGATAGAATAGTAGAAATTAATTCTAAGTAGTCATTACCTTTAAAGGACACCGAATCGAGGTTAAGATTAAAGCCACTATCATTTAGAATGATTTCTTCCATGAAGACTCCTGAAAGTGCATCTGCAATGCTGTATTGTAAAATCGAATCCCTGAAGTTTCAGACTCCAACGCGCTAGCCTGCCTGTGAGCTCCTTCTGGCCCATAAGCCATTTAAGGCTTGCGTGGTCAGTGATGATGGTAGTAGTTGGTATTGGATAACCTTGAACGGCTTTTACTTTATCCGGGTTTGTTGAAAGAGTTCCGTCCCCAGCCACATAACCTAGGTATAGTTAATACGTTTGAGGAGGAAGTGGCTTTTTTCAAGGTTTACCGTTAAACTCGCATCCACCAGTCTTTTGGCAATAATTGAGGTAGTCGGGGGATCGATCATCCGATCTGAGGCTACAGAGACCAAATGGCATTACCTTGAACTGATACAAAGGACGACCAGGGACTGTAAACGTCGTCTTATCTCGGGCTCCTCATCCAATGGGATTTGCTAAAATGCAACATTCAAGTCAAGAATTGAGGTCCATTTTGTCTCCTCCAATCGGCTGATGAGTCCGTCGATTATAGGCAATGGATAGGCATCCCTTTTCGTCACTTCGTCATCCATCTTGCATCTAAACACAGACGGACCTTGCCAATTGGTTTCCGAACTAATGTCACGGGTGAACTCCATGAACTCTTAGATTCTTCGATTACTCCTAAAGACAACATCCGATCAATCTCCGAGTACATATCAGCTTGTACCGCTGGAGATACAGGGTATAGTAACGCTGTTTAACGGGAGTAGAACCTTGAACGTCGATATTATGGGAAATTAGAGATGTTTTACCCAGACCATTTTTGTTAAACTAAGGAAAATATTTAACAACAGCATCGAGGCGAAGTTGTTGATCGTGAGATAGAACGTGGTATTCAGAATCATCTTTGTCTAGCTCCGAAATACATTTTGGAATAATTTTAAATAATTTCCAGAAATCAATACCAACATAAAGAGATTGTTTTAAACTTGGTATTAAATAAATATTCATGACTCTCTGTTCACCCTTATAATAAACCGACCCTTTAAAATACCCGAGAACACGTTGACTTTGACCACCTGCTGTTCTAACTTCTGACGAAATACCATACATTTTTAGATTAGGCTTCAGGAGATATTTTTCACAACCATATCAAAGAGCCTTAATGGATGCACCACTATCCAGTAACCCTTTATAGGGTACTCCATTAATACCCCCATTGGCGTATGGTCGGTCATCTAGCTCCTCTGTGATACAAATTTCCGAAATGTAAAGATTTACTTGCTTGCGTTCGTTCCAATATTTACGAACTCGGGCTTTAGCTTTTTCCGAAAGAATATTCTTGAATTTTATTGACAAGGGAATTTTACAATTTCCAAAATTAGCATCTAATTTAGACTCCGAACTATTGCTTTTATCTGTGGCCGAAACTTTAATTTTGCCGATTGAGTCCTCGATTGTGCGTTTCCCGAAATACACTTCGGGCAAGTATTCCTTATAGTACATTCATCCTTACCACATCCATGACAAAACAAACGCAGGGTTTTGAACATCTAGTAAAAGTATGTCCCATATCACGACAATTCCAGCAAATAAAATAGTCCAATGAATTTCTGTTTTGATTAATATTTTGCTGATAGGCGTCAATTTGACTGACAGGATTACCGTTTGCAAATTGACAGGAGTTAGGTTGTCTCGAATTATATTGTGTCAATGGATTATAGTTTTGAGGTCCAGGATTAGTAAAAGGTAAATTTGGAATGTGACCCGAAATTAAATTTGGATTTGCATAAGCGGTGGTCATAACGTTTCAATTTTCTTATTGTTTTGCATTATTTCATTCACATGATACTGTGGTTTGCAAAATTTGTCCGGAACAAAATTATTTCATTTCCACGTATCCTCAAGCTCTACACATCTCCTAACTAAAATATTAATGGAATCAATCTCTTGATAAGCGAGATGACTCGGAAGACCAACGTTCATATTATATCGAAGAATTCTAAGGATGTCCGAACCCGGAATGGGAGTTCGGAATCTGAGAGTAAGAAACAGAATAGCATTATAAAATTGAATGAAAGCCTCACCTGCTCTTTATTTACGTGAATCAATTATGCGTCGAATATCATCATCCGTATGACGGTCTTGGAATCGTTCAATGATTGCAGCCTTGAGTTGCAACCAACCCGAGGAAGGGTTACGCTCTTTGAAGCGACAATACCACTCGGCAGCAACTCCCTTTAGTAGGACACCAAATTGATTTCTCAAAAATATTTCAAAGCCAAATGTTCCACTCTAAAAAGAAATCTTTCCACTGGTACACCGTCCGGAGTTCCACTAAATTCAATTTTCCAGTTCGATAATTGAGGTTTTTTATCATTCGCAATACACGCCGAAACTGGTGGAGTAGCAAAGACTGGAATTTGTTGTTGTTGTCCTAAACCTTGATTTTGTAAATTAATCGAATTTAGAAAAGATGGAGGTAGTAAATTATAGACACCTGGTGGAACCGAAAAATTCTGCGAAATGGGATTTTGATTGCCATTTGAAAAAGAATCGTACGCCAAATTTAAATACTTTATGCGTGAATTTATTTGTTGCATTTCATCATTAATTGGTGGTAACTGGACCTGTTTCGCCATACGTTCCCTTTCTATAAAACTAACCGTGTTAGCTGAGTTTTTTGAAGACACTGTTTCAGTATCAGAAATTTCGTCTTCCGAAAATGATAGTTCTTCTAATACATTTTCGATATTTTCCTTAACCAACGCAATCGAAGCATTTAACGAAAATTTACTATCCAAAAAAATTTCTAATATATGGTTCTCGAAAATTTGTGCTTCTTTAAGCGTATTCAGACAGTTAATTTTGTAACGTTTCGCCACCATTGCTCGAATTTTCCAATGGAACTCTTCGTTACGTAAAAGTCTCGACCGTTTTTCTCTATCGATTTTTCCTTTTTTTCTCTTTTCCAAAAAAAACCTAAACAAAATTTCTTCGTACTATCGAAACTACTCTGATTTTGGAATTTTGACTCACGACTCGCTTAATTTACATCAGACTTTTTTCCGCCGTTGAAGCAGATGTCATTTCATTTTGTAATAAGTGCATGAAGTTTACCCGCAACCATGTACTCTGTTACAAACATAACCTAACTTTTTCATTATTTTCCAAATGTTTGCAGCAACAACCATAGTAAATCTTATAATAAATCGGACATTATTGCTAAAGCAACTGTCAGAAGAATACAAACATTTTTGGATATAAAAATACTTAGAAATTGCCAGCAATATACTAATATAAATCGAACCCATCCAAAACCCGTACTAGCAGAACATCGCTACGAAACTACAAACTGCAGTCATCCTTGTTTATGACCAAATTGAATTTTGGCAAAACAATCACCCAAAATGTCAAAGTAAGCAAAATTATATCCAAATAAAGTCAAATCAACAAAACCACCAGCATAAGCAACACTATTCCGTTTTAGACTCAACCCGCAGCAATCGACACCGGGACAAACCATAAACACACCCAAGCCACTCTTATAATATTCATGCAACTCGATCGCCAAGCCAATACTAAATTTTACAATGCACTAAAAATTAATTATATTACATTATTTAACTTTATCAGGAAAGCATTATTGACATTTAAAAACAAGGAATATTTATCTTCCGGTTTTTTTAGCCAATGATTATTTTCGGATGAATCTAATGAATATTAACATTTTTCCAACGAAAAGTTTTATAGGTAATAGCACTAAACAGAGAAATTCATAAAATAACATATAGTAAGCTGAACTAATACTCTTTAACAGAGCTTTTATTTACCCATTACAATAAATCCAGTGTGCTAACAACACAAAGCCAAAAAATCAGTAAATCTTAATTTTATTGAAACAGACTCTTAATGATTATGCATAAGTAAATTTATTTTTATTTTATTTGATTCACATTCATTTTAATATGTTGAAACGTGAAAATCTAGACATATAGACGTTAAATATATTCTTGTTTTGAATTCTACATAAAGATACTCGGAATATATACATAAAATATACGTTTTGCGGAGCTAGTTAAATTGGAAATATGATAACAAACACAAAAACTGGAAAAATAATTCCATTTTCTTCTATATAGTATGGTACATACAAACATACATATATACTGTGTGTTTGCATTACATTCCCAAAATGTCATAAATTTGATGGGTTAAGAAGTTACAATAATAATAAAAATATACAGAATGTTTTTTTTTTTTTGAAATTTTAGTATTAAAATTTAAAAAATATATTTACGTCAACAGCACACTACCATAACATAATAATGTTATATAATACAAAAGATATAGCTAAAGAGGGCATGAGAAGAATTTTTTTGTTTGTTAGCGCGGGAACCGTTGTTTCCAATTACGTTTTTTGATCCTTTTCTTTTATATTATAAATTTTAATTACATTGCTTAAATTCAATCTATAAATCATTTCCATCTGACGCATGTTCTTATATTGTATAAACCTACATATACATGCTATATACAATACGTTTCAAGAAGCTGAAAAAGAACCCAGAAATATAAACTAATGTAAATGGAAAATAATAGGAACATTTCATTGAACGATACATTTTTCATTCCCCTTTTCCCAGATTAACGATTTTCCATCAATCTCTTATTCAAAAAGGTGCGAGATTCTTTCAAGAATTAAACAAAAATTAAATAAATATTATTATTATTATTATTGCTTCAGTTTACTTAAATGTAAGATGAATGATTGATTTAAATTAAGAACAATTCAAATAAATACTTTAACTTAATGGTATCAGGATAAGGATACAAATAATAAGGTACACCAATATTAAAAATTGTGTTCCAATTTGTTCAAGGTCAAAATATTTTGTTAAATGGAAAATATTTCTACAGAATTATGTACAATTTGTATCGTCTTAAAGGATTAATGTTTAGGCAAAGTTAAAAAGAGTAACATGCTTAAATTTGGTCATTAAAAAATTTGATACCTCATTCTTGAGGAAAGCACCGAAAATGATCAAGACAAATAACCGATTTCGCAGTTTGCTCTCATTGTGATGAAAAAAAAACTACTCAACTTAAATATGCTTAGTAACTCTAATTTACCTCTTGGTACACTGTAGGCCCGGCTCTCAAGTAGGTGCGGCAAAATAAATATATACCAATTTTCCTAACTATCTTTCCATAACATCAACAGACGGAAAATCATTTTTTTTTTATAAAATGGATTTATCTATGGATTAAACTACGATTCATGATATATTTTCGTAAACGCTTTAATTTCAACATAATAGCTTTAGGAAATGATCATAATTATGTTTTATGTGCTATAAAAGTGAAATAAATAAATTTCATTAAGTACTGTGTATAGTTTTATTACGCTTCAAATTCGGTCAAGAATTCGGCTTAACGTTATTTTGCATTGTATTAAACTGTGGTGAACAAAGCAATACATAATACATATGTTTTTATGTAACAGAGTAATATTTCACAAACCACTTTGTATTTTCTATCATTTCTGGGTAAGCTAAATACGATTTTATAAAAGTTCACACAAATTTATGGATTGTTTTTAAACCTCATATTTATTTCACAAAAATTTAAACATTTTAAAACTTCAAAATACATAGGTTTTTAATTTATAGTTTGAAACATGTTAAAATATGAAGTTTAAAATATACAAAAGATTCGAACCAACTTTATATTGTTAAAACTATTGAATTTCATGAAATTCCAAATACAATTTTTGTAAAAATATTCGAATTCAGAAGAATTCTTAAACATTTTTAGTAAGTAAATTGTATTGAAATGAACTTTAAAATTTAGTTTTTATGAACATTTTCAATAATGTTTCAAAGTCTCAAACTTTAGAATTTGTAAGTAATAAAAATGGTTGCATTTACTAGAAAAACCTTTATCAAAATTTTCAAAATTTTAAAAATTATTTGTATACTCCAGTATACGATTCATTTTCTAATGATGCTTTGAATTTTGTATTCGTAATATACATATTTTATTAAAAAATTCAGAATTAATTAAATGTTCAAATAAAATGAAATTAGACAATATTTTAAAACTTTGTAATCCTTAAATAATATTTTTACAAAAATATTATTTGTAAAATTTGCAAGAAAATTGAATTTGCCATATAATTGTTAAAAATGAGATTATCACGGAAACATAAAAAAAATAAAAAAAATATTCGCTTGAGGAAGTATATAATTGTGAATATTTATTCAGAAGTCAATATCTCCAAAAAATGAACCTCGCATTTTTTGTGCTGAGTACGGGTGAAGTGATTTGTTTCCCGCTATTTTAAAATTGAGAGCTTATTAAAATTTGTTTTTCCATCTCTAAATTTATTAAATTCTGTAAAATTTAAAACTGATCCCTAAATTTTCTAAATTCTTTAAATACTTACATAAATTATACATAAGTTAACAAATTGTTTAACCTTTGACCCGTGTGTATAAGTTTTACAACTTAATCCAGTGTTATGGGGAATAGAATTCCCCAGAACTAATTTTCATTGTAAATTTAAGAATAAAGAGTTATTTAAATATTTTTCTGTAACTTATTTAAAAAATTATATAATGAGCAACCAGTTAACAAGATTTCTCTCCTATACCCATACATTATTTTAGTTTCTCCATAGATTTAATGAAGAATTTGAACGACAGATAAAACGGCCATGTTTGGAAGGTAATCCAACGCTAGATGAAGAAGCTTCTGGTTTTGACAGTTCTCGTGTAGGTTTCCCGGGTGATGCACATTTTGACGCAGATATTCTTGAGGCATCAATTACCGAAAATGTACCGAAATCCGTTTCTTCATCTTAACTAGATATTGTAAATTTATTCATGCGACAATGTTCGCAAACCCGAATGTAATGCTTCGAGCATTTAGATTTAGGTACAAATTGTTATCTTTTTATTTCGTTCGTTAGGTTTGCACGCAATTCATCGTTCTGTTTTTACCATCAGGAACAAATGACGGTTCTGTCTACTGACTGTTGTTCTAAAACCAAATCAATCATGCCGCACAGTGGCACAGTTATTAGCATGCTTGCTTTAAGCTCCGGAGGTCCCGGGTTCGATTCCCGGCGGGTGATGAAAAAATCACGGTTGGTTAATGTATAGGATCAATAAATTAATCACTCATTATCCGTTCACAAAATGATTACGAAACTTCATCATT